>JARHVA010002023.1:2067500-2615000 GCA_037957365.1 Torreya grandis
TGACCATGTGGCCACATTAACTATGTTTGTCTAAAATTCAGTGAAGGAGGTGGTAAAGGGGTTGTGATGACATCTTTGGTTTGAATTTAGGTGGAATAGTAGGAGGCCTTATGTATTCCAAATGTGGAATAACATGAAGGTTAATAAGAGTATCATCAAAGAGAGTGTTGACATTAAAGTGTTGCCAAATAATTGCTATGAGGGCTTTACAACTCTCAGTATCATGTCCAGGTGAATGATGATATAAACACACTTGTGTATCATCAAACCCAGATGACTTCATTACAAGAGGATTATAAGGATTAATGGGAGGAAGAGTTATTATGAAATATTTCAATAACTAACGCAGGAAAAAGCTTTGAGAGCTTGTAAGTGGGCTCATACTTGTTGTGCTAACAAGAGTGGACACCTTCTTTTGTTTTGGTATTGAAAAGGTAATTTAACATGGTGTCTTATTTGGTGGTAACAAAATGATGTGTTCTACTATCACTTTCTTATTTTTAGATATAAGAGGCCTACCAAATGGCAAAGGCAGGAGTAGAGGTAACTTAACCTTTTATTTTGCTTGGTTAGGTAATATTCTAACTAAGGTAGAAGGGTGTGGTCCCAAAATGGATGATAAAGTTGAGGGTTGAAGAAGGGATTGGTGAGATCTAGGGGACTTAAAATTCTTAAATAATTTAGGCTATAAAACTCTAACTTATGGTTGAGGAGTTAAATCTAATTTCACCTATAGATGAATTAAATTAGAAATAGGGCATATGCCTAAGGTCTTGATTTACTTTAATGGGGTATATTCCTGCAAGGGTAAGGGTTCTAACAGAGATGAATAAACATTAGGTGATTTTTGTGAAGAAGCTCTAGCTTTGTCAAAGACCTTGGGGTAAAAGGGTAGTAAGAGGATTGGTAATAAAGGTTGGCATTCATTATGTTGGATATAGAGTTGTAAGCCGGTCCCAAAATGTTGCATGGTCTAGCTTTGGGAAGTTAATAAATTATAGAATTTTCACCAAACATGAGAAAGGTTTAGATGAAGTTAACATAGGCTTTATAGTTTTATTTTTAGAAGGATATGGTGTTTAGGAAAGAGGGAAATTATTGGTTTCTAATACTTTGGGCCAAATATGAGAAAGAACTACAATGGGGTCCTCTTCAATAGAGACAGGAGAAGAGAGATGGTCTGTCATGGGTAGAGGGAAGGTAGGTGAAAAAGGTTCCTCAAGAGGGTAAAGCATAGGTATTATGGTTCCCTCAACATGTGGGTATGGCATGGGTAAAGTATGATCCTCTATATGTAAAAGAAGAGGTAAGAGTGGTACATTTGGAGTATGTACAAAAGGTCTCTCATCTATTATGGGAGTAGATGATATTGACTCCTCTAAGTGAAAAGGAGAAGTGGGAGGGTTACTACTCTCTACTTGTGGAGGAGAAGTAGGTGAAGAAGTTTCCTCAAGAGGATATAGTGTAGGAATGATTTTCCCTTCAACATGTGGTTGAGGAACATGTAGGGTGTGGTTTTCAAGTGGTAAGAGGATAGGTAATATTGGTACAATTGGAATTGGAAATATATTCTCCTCAAGGGGCAAAAAAAGTGGTAAAGGAGGCTCTTCCTCATGAGGGAGTGGAATGGGTAAAATAGGCTCTTTTACCTGAAGAGGAAGAAATGGTGAAATAGGTGCCACTGAATGTGGGGGAGGAGTCGATGAAATGGATGTCTCCTATTGAGGGGAAGGTTGAACTAAAGGTAAAGAAAAGACCATATTAAACATATGGATATTATGATCACCTGAATTAGTTGTGGATTGGACATTATCTTGATTTAGTGAATGGTTAGGAAAAGGGTTTTTGAACACATACATGCTTTGATTATGGATGCATTAGGATTATCCAAGATGAGATTGCCTCTATCAATCATGTCTTGAATAATGTTCTTGAGTAGCTTACATTTATTAGAATTGTGGCCTTTAACTCAATGGTAACTTTAAAACTCATCTTCCTTGTAATAGGCTGGGATAGGATGGGAAGGGTCAAACTATATAGGAGGTTTGATCTAGGGAAGGTTTATGATACCTTGTTGTAATAGTTTCTCCAAAACAGATGTATATGACTCCCCAATGGGAGTGTTTATCTTTATTCATACCATTATTGGAATTGCTTGGTTGAATTTTGAGAAGTTGAGGAATGTGATTGGTTTGTGATTGTGGAAGAGGTTGACTTAATGACCACTACGTTTGTGGAGCCTTTATCCTTTTGGTTAGAGGGATAAGTTTTAGAGGAGTCATTTGACTTGGAATTGGGATTCTTACTATGTAACTTGACTTTGCCTTCATCTATAGCATGAACCTTAAATTTTCATGCCATTATAAAGCCCTGATCAAATGTTCAAAATGTTTATACCTAGAGTGTGGACAAGATGTGATTAGCACATGCCCTCAAGAAGATATCAATAAGCTTAGGATGGGGTAAGGATAAGGAGAGTTGATTGATCAAACTTCTCCAATGAGCGACAAAATATACAATAGACTCATCATCAAATTATCTAATAAAATAAAGGTTGGTTATAGAAACCTTCTTTAAAATGTTAATAGAGAAATGGTCTAGGAATATTTGTGCAAGTTGGGTAAATGAGAAAATGGAGTGCTAAGGTATAGAACTAGACCAATCCAAGGTAGCACCTGAAAGAGATAAAGGGAATGTGTGAAGTTGTAATGCATCATCATGCCCTATTAAATAACAAGCATGTTTAAATGCTCACAAGTGCCATTATGGGTCCTCTTTACTATGGAAATGAATAAATTTAGGGAGTTAACATTGGCTTGGATAAGGGAGAATAGGCACAAAAGGATGGATTGGTTCATTGCATATCTGATCATAAGATAACACATTCTTTGAGCCAGAAATAGATGTCTCTAGATTAGACATCTTGTCCATCAACATCTTAATGAGGTCTGGAGGGGGATTAGTTTGAGGAATACATCCTAATTTATAGGTAATATTATAGGAAGTAGAGGGAGTTTATGACATATCTTATTGAGGTTGTGTTAGGGAAACATAAGGATAATGAGTCATAGGCTACGGTGTGGAAAGGAAAGAAGCTTGTCTCATTGGGTTGGAGATTATTCCTTGGTTGGTTTTTGTTATTGTAGGTTGGATTATTGGTATAGTTAGATTGGATGAAGGGTGAGTTGTAACTTGAGTAATTATAAGTATGAGGGTAGATGGAATAAGTACCACTAAATTCTAGAATAAGGACTGACTTGGTTGAACTAGTTGTGGTTGTGAAAGTATGGAAGTTAAACCAAGGTTTAGGTGGGATTAGCTAGTTGGAGATGTTATACTTTGGAAAAAATTTATAGTTATATTACTCCTTGAAGTGGTGGTTTGGGTAACCATGGGGAAAATAATGGAGGCAACTAAAACTAAGGTTGTTTTCATTAGAAATGTTGGTATACCATATAGTGGCATGCCCAAAGAATTATGAGTATGGCTCATAGTAAGGTAATGTTGAAGGGCTGCCATATTATGATCAAGAAATTATTCAAAATATTGATCTCCCTCATGCACAATGGGAATTTGGTTTAGTTTGGGAATATGCTTTATATCTAAAATGTGCTCCATGACAGAATCAAAAGTGAGAGAGGAAGGTGGAAGTGGTTTTTAGCTTGTGTAATCAGTAGGAATTTTTGCTTGAGCTCATGTCAATACCATGCAAGAGGATGTTTAAATAGTCTTACTACCATGTATTAGAAGTAGAATAAGGAAAAACCATTTTTGAGTGTGGGTAAGTGGGTTATTGCAACTTGTTTTATGCAAATGAAATTATACAATTGCCAATGTGGGTCTTTTTACCGATGTCGGTAGGAAAAGTTTTCTAATGTCAGTGGTTTAACTGATGTCGATAGGTAAAATTTTCCACTATTGGTAGGGTTAACTGATGTTCATCACTATGAAATCTTAGGAGAAGAAAATATGATGTTTTAAGGAAATTGAGGTTGAAATTAGGTAAAATAGTGGATGTAAAAGGTCTATGTAAGAAGGAAGAATACATAGAAACCCTGAGATAATAGGTTATACAAACTAAGTATTAAGAATAGTATTGATTTTTTGACTCAATAAGAAAATGTCCTTACCAACTCAAAAATATATAAGGTAATTGAAAAGCAAAAAAGAACATATAACCAGCAACTATTAAGTCTTAGAGATTAATTTTTAGTCTTGTGTTGGCTTATGCCTTAATTAGATGGTGAAAAGAGAATTTGGTTATTGAAGGTACTATAAAGCAATATAGAGCTAGTTTTAGGTTAGTTTTGGTACTTAGGAGGAAATCTATGTTAGACTAGGTACATGACTTGCTCTCTACACTTCACAAACTTGAAGCTGAGCCAGACCACTTACCCAAAATATACCTTCTATATGGAGTGGGTTCTCTCCTTGGTGGTGAAATCCAAGTAGGACAGCCGGGTAGGGTAAGGTGATCCACCAGGTGATGAAATCTTGATGGGAATTTTCTCAAGTGAGTTTATGTGAATGTGATTTGGTTGTGTAACATAAGTGTACTACAATTTATTCAAAATTATTATAATTAACTAGGTGAGTTAGCATGCAACCAACAAACTATGAAATGTAGTAAGTTTTAAACTTAAATCTAAAATGTTTAGATTTGAATGAAAATAGAGATGAAATGGGAATAGAGTATGAATTTCACTATTCTAATGTGCATGCAATAAGAAGTAAAGAAGAGATTCTCTTTTTTTTTGTAAAATAAAATGATAGATTGCTTTTAGAGGTAAAGACAAAAGAAATAAAATTTTAGTTTAATGCTTTTTAAACAAAAAATAAGATATTAAATTATTTGTTTTAAGAAAAAAGAGGAAGGAAGAAGTGCAAGAAATGAGATTTTTACTATAATTCACTTATATTAATGCTTAAAACAAGAAATGAACCCAAGGAAAACTCCAGGGTCCCACCGAGCATGCCAAAAATGTTTCACTAAATTTTGTCTATTTTAAGTCTAAAGGAAAACAGAAAGAATGATGGGGATAGTGATTAGAATGAACCCAGATTTAGTTTGTGTGTTATATCTAGATAATTTGAGCACTCTTATATGGTTGGGGAGGACTACCTATAAATAAGAAAGCACTACCACAAGATGTTTGTTAGTAGTTAAATGAGTGGGATGCCAAGCTACACGCTTATTCTAGGAAGTATGAAACTTCCTAAGAGATGATATTCCACTTTTTGAGAGGCAAAATAATAATAAATAACTAAAAGAGAGGTAAATAAAGAGTAAAAGAGAGGTAATATTACCATTATTAATAGCATGCATATAGTAGAGAGTGACAGGGTATAGGTGAGGTACTTTGTTTGTATTTTAGAAGTTATTTGGGTAGGTTTTTAAAGAGGTTAGGGAATCCATAGTCACCAATGTTAGTGGGGTAGTGATTGATATCGATTATACTGCCAAAGTTGATAGTGAGGTGACCAATGTTGGTTATGTTATTGAGATCGCTAGGGGTAATAAATAATTGGGAGATTTTAGAAGGCTTTTTTGGGTCTAAGAAATGGTTTGGATCAGGTCAGGGAGGTTAGGAGAGTTATGAGAGAGAGATTATGGCTTGGGTAGGTTTGGTCAGAGGTTTGGTGTGTCAAGTTAAGGGGAAATAAGTGAAGAAGCTTTGTAACTCCCTCATGGGGGTTCAATCAAAAGTACGTGAAGTAATGCATAGTAGATTTAAGGAAATAGAAGAATAAATGTTTAAAATACCTATAGTATAAGCGATATAATTAGATTTGGTTAACAAATTATATATGCTAGGTTGATGATCTCTATCAAGGAGTCCAAACTTGAATGCTTGAAAAAAGAGAACAAGCAGGTGTTGTTAGTCCTCAAAAGCTTAGTTTCTAATCATGATTGACTTATGCAATATAGTTGTAAGCCAGGATGTCTAAAATAGAATGCCCAGAGCTTGAACGTAAGTAAGAATCAATTTTCTTAATTTCTATTGACCTAAATTTTAGGTTGGAGTTTGGGTTATATCATCAATGTTGATGATCTCACCGACGTCATCTGTGGGTTAACGAATGTCAACGGCCCTAGAATAGCTAAAACATACTATTTCTGGCTTATTTTCTAATTTTTTTCATGCCAAGTGTGACACCCATTATAAAATGGTAAAATTAAGAGGCTAAGAAGGAGTTAGTTGATTAGGAATTTAGTTTGGAAGTGAGAATAATTCTTGGGTAGTTAGGATGAAGTGACCAAGTCTTGAGGTGACTCATTAGGTGGGTATTAGTCATAGGGCTAGGTAGCCAGGTAAAGTGGCAAAGGGGGTTTTTAATTAACTTCATTAATTATTTTAAATTAATTAAATGTGTTAGGGGTGAAAACATGGGTTAAGGAGATTATTTATTATTGAAATAGGCTTAGGGGGTTTTGACACAGGGAGTTATGCACACATTTGTGACGTAATTTTGGTGTCTACAACAACTTTAGAAGATGCTCACATAAATATCCATTTTTTATTTATTTCATACATCTATGATCCATAAGAACATCTTAATAGAATTCCTAGGTAATCTCAAGTTCCCAATGACATAAGCCTATATAAATTCCAAGCTTTGGTTGGACATCTAACCCTAAGCCAATAGTTAACCTTTAACCAAAGTGATATTTCATCCCTTGGCCCTCTCCATAACATTCCATTAAATGTTAAATTTTTCATTACATAACACAAATTGAAATATGTCCTCATCGACAATGGGTCAGACCTGAATATTATGTCTCTAAAACTCATCTAATGTCTTAGATATACAACAAACAATATATAGCCAAAAATGATCATATTAAGGCCTATGATAATGAAGAGTTAGAATCATAAGGCACCATTAGCTTACTAGTTATCATTGGGCCTTTAACCCATGATACACTGTGTCATGTGTTAGACCTAGATTTGTCATACAATTTACTTTTGGGTAGACTTTGGATACATGAAATTCATGTGATCCCTTCAACATTGCACTAGTGTCTCAAGTTCTCTCACTCGTGCATGGAGGTCATGATCAATAGATATTTGTATCTTTATGAACATTATATACATTTGGAGGCTAAGTACGAAAGCTATAACTACCATTTTAGCCTATATCAAGTTCTTATAAAGGATAAAGGAAAAGAAATACTTTTTGATTTACTAGAAGCCAATTGCATTAACCCAAATACCCTTGATTCATCTTCCTATATTCTACCTCCTAAATTACCCAATAATTTTACTATCTCAACCAATGGCCTAGGTGAGTATTTGACTCATGACACATTTAATATTTCCAAGCTTCCATAAAAACCTAATTCCTATGGAAGACCTAAATCCAAACCACCTTGCATGTAATGGTAATGAAAAAGAAATGGAAAAATGCATAGTCTAGCTCCTATCATTTTTACACTAGCCATCAGAGAAGAGCATGACCCACATACAAATGATGAAACTTGGTTTTATAATTACAAACTAGTTGATTATTATAAAATACCAAATACCCCATCTCTAATAAGATCATGAAAAATCAAGCTTGTGAGGGAGGAGGCCTTGGGCCAAATCAACAGGGTACACTTGAGCCAATTTCCATCACTCAGTATAAAGGAATCTATGGTCTCAAATTTAAACTACCTGGGGATGATTCCATGTATCTTATTCATGTTCCAACACTAATGACTAGTGATGATTGTGTCAGTAGTGACGCAGAGTCTGATCACAGCCTTTATGAAAACCTTGTCGATACTAATATGTTTGATACCCATGTTATTTTTAGTCTTACATCAATTAACTGACACAATCCACTTCCTATATATCACCCTTAACTTATAGTTTGGGACCAAAAACAATCCATAATTCTTATAGATTAGTTTGAGAATTATGAGGCCTTTTGTTATTTTATAGGCCTGAGAGATAATGCTCCATTGTGAGACCACAAATAAGGGTTCTCAATAAAACTAGATCATGTAGCCTACTCTAGAGAATGCGTGAACACCCTTATACACAAATAAATAAATAAAACATTAAGGTCCCAAAGTGAAAGCCTCTATGAGGCACTTTTAAACTAGGGTAAAATTAAATAGAAAGGCCAATTTTTTGGAGAAAATCTAGATCAAGTACCATCAGATGGTGGTGTTCAACTTTCCCCAAATATAGCTCAGGAGACCACCAATGATGAACTTGCCTTTGGGTTTGAGTTTAGTTCTGAAGAACATCATGCCTTTGACAAAATCATCCATTAATTTCTAGCAGTGTTTGTAAAATGGCCATCCCTACCATTGGAATATTTTAATTCATCTTACTTAGGAGAACTTGAAGAACCAATCTAAACAAAGGGCTTTGTCATTGTAGGTCAATTTAAATTATTTCTAAAAATTATATAAGATGGTTTGAATCTCCTCATAGAAGACACTATATAAGTCAACATTAGGACTCCCAATGACCTAAAATGGATCAAATTAGATAGATCCCTCACTAAGGAGGAACATGAAATATTTACATCCCTTCTAAGTTAATTTGTTGACATATTTCCTTGGGGTTATTTAGACATGCCTGGTTTGGACCCCACCTTGGTTGTACATGACCTTCTTGTTGTTAGGATATATGTTAGCAAAATTATATCCTTTCTAAATTAAAAAATGAGAGCATCTATAAAATAGAACTTAAGTAAACTAAAAAATGCAAATCATTCATAAAATTAAGACGCCAATATACATGGTTCACCAATTTGGCTACCTCCATAGAGAAATTATCTAGCCTTATAATTATAGAAGTTACAAGGAGAAGAGACTCTCTACTCTTCTCTATCTCCTTCACACATGCAAGCTTTAAACCAAGATTGTAACAAGACTTCACTAAGTCTTCACACCTCTTCACCTCTCTTACAATAATGCAACACAATGCATCAACTCTTACTTATCTTATTTTCTCTCTTACTTTTTTATTTCTTTTAAAAATACCAAAGAGAGAATAAACATGTATAGAAAATACAAATGAGAGGGATAAATCAAGGAGAGAGAAATAATTTTGAACCATATCCATGTGGGCCAAAAGAAATACTATTAGGCATGCTTGAATCCATGTGCTTGAGTTAAAATGTAGGTGACATCTTCATGATTCCCCTTCACTTCCTCCATGTGCTTCTAAAATGAATGGGAATCTCTTCTCCAATTTATCCCCCACTTCAACCAAGAACAGTGAATTGATACCCCACTATCCCATGTGCACACACATACCTTCACAAGATTCCTATTCAAAAGGACTTCATATGCCATTTATTCCTTATCTTCCATTATCACCAAAAAACAAAAGCATGTGAATTTAAAATTGACAAAAATTGTCACATTATGGAGTGGTATGCCCCAATCCATTACATGGGCTTTATCACATGTGGAATCCTACATGGACCATTCCACATCACCAACCTCCATGTCACTTCTATGCCACCTCATCATGAAAAATCACCATGAATAGTGCATATGAATAGTATTTGTGAATAGTGACTTCACACAACAATTTTCCCACTTAAAATTAGTATCCGCAACTTCTCACTATTGCATTTGTTGAACCAATTTCTCATTCTGATCTTCTTCATCCATGAAGACTAATTGAAGTTGAAAATAATTTCAACTTCACTTTTGCCACCACCTTTGTCATCATGTCCACAGGATTCTCACTAGTATGAGTCTTCTCTAGCTTTAGTTGCTCCTCATCTAATACTATTCAAATTAATTGTGTATGTATCAAAATCTACTCACTTGGATAATTCTACTAATTTAACCTATAACTATATTTCCTAGATAATTAACTAACATCCT
This sequence comes from Torreya grandis, assembly GCA_037957365.1. Classification (NCBI taxonomy): domain Eukaryota; kingdom Viridiplantae; phylum Streptophyta; class Pinopsida; order Cupressales; family Taxaceae; genus Torreya; species Torreya grandis. The sequence continues at coordinate 2,077,342 of JARHVA010002023.1, forward strand.
ATTCCCTATTTCCTACATCCCACAAACCTTATTCTACCCCTCCAACCAATTAATCACCCTTATTAGTCTACTAACCAAACCTACTTACCTACTAACCTCCCCATTAATCCACTTGCCAACTTAAAAATATAATTTATTTACCTACCCATCTACCACCCTACTAACTAGTTATTCCTACACCCCTAACCCCTAATAGAGATTTATAGAATTTGAGAATTATATAAATTTACTCCAATTTATCCCTTTTCTTCTATAAATCTCTAACCTACCAAAAACATGGAAATTTTATCCATGCACCCATACATATTAGTAGGCACCCTATTCTATGGTAGGCTAATAGTATCCAGTCCTAAGCAATTTCTTAGCTAGGTCCATCCCATTGACATGGCTTCCACAAACACCATCATGGGCCTCCTTGATCATGTTAAAAGCCTCTTCTAAGGTAAAGCATCTTAACAAAGTCTTATCATAACCTCTCTGATAGAGCATGCTACCAAGGATAGTGTAAAATTAGGTACAATGAATGAATTCCTTGCATTGATGGTGATTTAGGTTTGGTGGAAAGATGTTGTCATGGAGATAGATGTAGATGTCATGATATTAGGGGAGACTAAGATCAAGAATACCACAAATTTGTAAAGGATCCATAGACTACGCTCAATCATGGTATTGCACCTATGATGTATTTACCCTAATTACCATGTAATAAATGCAAATTTTCAACCAAAATTTATAAAAATCACAAGGGTTCATAACTCATTGATGGTCCAACATCCTCGAGTCTCTTAAACTCCCAGACTCTCTTGCCATAATGAGAAGCTCATGGGATCCAGTCCATGTTTTTTAGCTCGAAGTCAATTTTCACCAAAGATAAAAATTTAAAATGAATCTCTTTTCACTCTTTTGTCCTATTTGACCCCCCATTCACCCTTTTAACCTTTAACATCCCTTTTTTCTTACCTTGTCACATATAAATCCTATCAAATTCCTTCATTACTCTAATTAATCATTCACTATCCTTTTAGCACCATCTAGGGTATGGATTTTCTATTTTCCTATTAACCAACCTAATCTTGATTTAGAACTACATTGGCTTGAGGTCTCTTAAGACTATGTAGGTAACACTTGGTTGTGATTTTGTGCCTAGGGCTAGCTCAACCACTATTAAGCCCTCTTCCCCATCCCATCATTAGATTAATCACTCAATAATCATATATAATTTTTAGCTATGAATCTCACATAGAGTGGTTCTTTATCATTAATAAACTTATCTTGTCTCCATTATCAGTGTTCAATCCCTCCCTAGCATGTGTCCTTTCTATGGGACTCATCACTAGCTTGTATTCATCTCATCTTTTTACTTCTCAGATAATATCTCCTCTCAATAATTTAATGTTAACAATCATAACTCCTTTCTAGACATCAATCATTTGTCTAAAACCCATCTCTCGTAATTGATCCACTTTATCCCCTTTTCTCTAAACTTGGGGCATATCAATTATATCTACATCATTACTTGGGGCATCCCAACCCCATTTTATCATCCTAGTCTCATCCCACCACCAATACTTTTGTTTGTGTGACCATCTAGGTTAGTTCTCTTCACATGCTCTTATGAGGGGGCATCATACCTAATAACACCTTTTAACATTGCTTTGACACAAAATTATTCTTTTTATTTGAAATACCATTACTCCTTCCATCTTTTTCACTTGCAGTGCCCTTTTAAAGAGGGGAAAAATATATGCATTGAAATTCACTCACTCGAATAATTTTACTAATTCCACTAATTTAACTTATAATTATATTTCCTAGATAATTAAATAATATCTTATTCCTTATTTCCTACATCCCACAAACCTTATTCTACCACTCCAACTAGTTATTCACCCTTATTAGTCTACTAACCAAACCTACTTACCTACTAACCTAACCATTAAGCCACTTGCTAATGTAAAAATACAATTTATATACCTACCCATCTGCGACCCTACTAACTAGTTATTCCTACACCCCTAACCCCTAATAAAGATTTCTAGAATTTGAGAATTATATAAATGTACTCCAATTTATCCCTTTTCTTTTAGAAATCTCTAACCTACCAAAAACATGGAAATTTTATCCATGCACTCATACATATTAGTAGGCATCCTATTCTATGGTAGGCTAATAGTATCCAGTCCTAAGCAATTTCTTAGCTAGGTCCATCCCATTGACATGGCTTCCACAAACACCATCATGGACCTCCTTGATCATGTTAAAAGCCTCTTCTGAGGTAAAGCATCTTAACAAAGTTTATCATAACCTCTCTAATAGAGCATGCTACCAAGGATAGTGTAAAATTAGGTACAATGAATGAATTCCTTGCATTGATGGTGATTTAGGTTTGATGGAAAGATGTTGTCATGGAGATAGTTGCAGATGTCATGATATTAGGGGAGACTAAGATCAAGAATACCACAAATTTGTATAGGATCCATAGACTACCCTCAATCACGGTATTGCACCTATGATGTATTTACCCTAATTACCATGAAATAAATGCAAATTTTCAACCAAATTTTATAAAAATCACAAGATAAGGGTCCATAACTCATTAATGGTCCAACATCCTTGATTTTCTTAAAGTCCCAGACTCTCTTGCCATAATGAGAAGCTCATGGGATTTGGTCCATGTTTTTTAGCTCAAAGTCAATTTTCACCAAAGATAAAAATTTAAAATGAATCTCTTTTCACTCTTTTGTCCTATTTGACCCCCCATTCACCCTTTTAACCTTTAACATCCTTTTTTCTTACCTTGTCACATATAAATCCTATCAAATTCCTTCATTACTCTAATTAATCATTCACTATCCTTTTAGCACCATCTAGGGTATGGATTTTCTATTTTCCTATTAACCAACCTAATCTTGATTTAGAACTACATTGGCTTGAGGTCTCTTAAGACTATGTAGGTATCACTTGGTTGTGATTTTGTGCCTAGGGCTAGCTCAACCACTATTAAGCCCTTTACCGCATCCCATCATTAGATTAATCACTCGATAATCATATATAATTTTTAGCTATGAATCTCACATAGAGTGGTTCTTTATCATTAATAAACTTATCTTGTCTCCATTATCAGTGTTCAATCCTTCCCTATCATGTGTCCTTTCTATGGGACTCATCACTAGCTTGTATTCATCTCATCTTTTTACTTCTCAGATAATATCTCCTCTCAATAATGTAATCTTAACAATCATAACTCCTTTCTAGACATCAATCATTTGTCTAAAACCCATCTCTCATAATTGATCCACTTTATCCCCTTTTCTCTAAACTTGGGGCATATCAATTATATCTACATCATTACTTGGGGCATCCCAACCCCATTTTATCATCCTAGTCTCATCCCACCACCAATACTTTTGTTTGTGTGACCATCTAGGTTAGTTCTCTTCACATGCTCTTATGAGGGGGCATCATACCTAATAACACCTTTTAACATTGCTTTGACACAAAATTATTCTTTTTATTTGAAATACCATTACTCCTTCCATCTTTTTCACTTGTAGTGCCCTTTTAAGGAGGGGAAAAATATATGCATTGAAATTAGCTCACTCGAATAATTTTACTAATTCCACTAATTTAACTTATAATTATATTTCTTAGATAATTAAATAATATCTTATTCCTTATTTCCTACATCCCACAAACCTTATTCTACCCCTCCAACTAGTTAGTCACCCTTATTAGTCTACTAACCAAACCTACTTACCTACTAACCTACCCATTAAGCCACTTGCTAATTTAAAAATACAATTTATATACCTACCCATCTGCGACCCTACTAACTAGTTATTCCTACACACCTAACCCCTAATAGATATTTCTAAAATTAGAGAATTCTATAAATATCCTTGAATTTAACTCTTTTTCCTATAGAATTATCTATTTTATATATTTCCAAAGAATTAAAAATTCCTTGGAAATATCCTAGCCATTGATTTCAATGGCTCAAAATTAAATTTGACCCATTGATCCTTCCTTCCATTTCATATATAACCAAGCCAATACCTCCATGAAAACTAACTTGGAAACTAGAAATCCATCTTGATAATTTTCATCCATAATCATCCTTCTTACATTCAAGTCCATCATCCAATCAAAAATCCATTGAAGCCATTAGCAAGCATAATCAAGCAATCCAATATCTCAACATAGTTAGCATCCAAAATCCATTTAGTAATCTTGGAGGGGAGATAAAAGAGGTAAAAGGATGGGGAGAACTCTCATTATGTAAATTTGATTATCTATTTTATCCTCTTTATTTTATGTTATTTATGTTTTGGGTTTTATTTACTAAAAATAGTAATATAGGAGAAATCCAAAATTTAGGTTACAAAGTGATACCTCAAATAAATGTGTTTTGTTATGGAGTGAAATGCTATGTTTTTTGCTAAGTGAATGTAACTCTAAATATCATTAAAAAGTGCCCTTTTTCCTTTTTTGTGTCCCAACTCTTTCATCAACCTCTGTAGCCATATCATCTCCTTGCTTGCTTCTATAGAAACAACATATGCAACCCTTATGGTAGAAAGTGTTAAGCATGAAATATACTAAGAGGGGGGGGTGAATCAGTATATTATATATCTTATAAATCTTTCCCTTTATCAAATTCCACTTAATCAAACATTCAAGATATGCAATAAAACTCAAACAATATACATCACACAAGACAAAGAGAGACACTAGATATAACATGGAAACTCAATGTGGGAAAAACCATAGAGAATCAATCTCAAATATATTAGTGAGAATAACCCCATAGGAGCACCATACCCCTTTGCCAAGGACAAACCTCAGCTATAATTCATGAGCACCAACCCACAAGAGCTTCAAACCCCTTTACCAAGCACCAACCCAACACCTATTCATGAGCACCAACCCATAAGAGCACCAACCCCTTTGCCGAGTACCAATCCAACAACAATTCATGAGCACCAACCCATAGGAGCACCAACCCCTTTGCCAAGCACCAACTCAGCAACAATTCATGAGCACCAACCCACAGGAGCACTAACCCCTTTGTGTATACCACACACCTATCTCTCAATGTTGCTATCTCAACAAATGATAGATCAATACAACATCTTCTTCCTCTCTCTCAGTTTTGCTCTTCTAAGCTAGATATAACAAATACAAATCATCTCTCACAATTGCTCTTCTAAGCTAGATATTACAATATCAAATCAACCTCTCACTACCACATTACAAATGGCTACTCAAGCCTTTATTTATATATTTCTAAATGACCTTTGGCCTTTCCCATTTGTGACCTTTCATTCCTCATGAAAAATGGCACCAATCTTGGATGACCCTTCATATCCAAGCATTTGAAAAGTCATGTGGTGACCCTTCATGACCAAAAACGTCTTTCCCACTTTTTGTCCTTATTTTTGGTGACGTTTCATATTCCTTAAAGTGTCCCTTCATGAGAAATTCACCCTTTACTCTTTTGTCTTCACTTGGTGACTCTTGGTGTTTCCTAAGATGACTCTTCATGGGAAAATGTGTCCCATCCTTCTTTTGTCTTTATCTCATGACTCTTCAACTTCTCCATGGGCCCTTATTTTGTCTCATATGCAACCAAAAATATATTTGTTAATATTAAATAAATATTAACTCATATTAGCCATGATATATTTATTATAAACAACATTACATGCAATGGGGCCTTTATCACCAAAAATACTAAACCTTTGACATCAATTACAATATTTCCAACAATCTCCCCCTTTGTCATTGATGGCAACCTCAATCCTGAAACTACCACATCCTATCACCTACACATACTATCATCTAAAAACATACAATAACTCCCCCTTACTATAGCAACCTGTACCTATTCCCTGTACCTATTTTTTGCACCTATACCAATACCTGTTATGCTCCCCCTTTGACATCAATGGCAAAGGGCCTACCTGGAGCTAACACTTATCTCCCCCTCACTTGATGTTGAACATCAATGGCAAGAAGTAATAAAAATTACTCCCAACTCCTCTCTCTGATCTTGGAATGTATGCTTTGATCATGCCTTTGAGAAGATATCTGACAATACATACACATTCTTCCCTGTCCTTTGAGCATCTGCAATCAACTCATTTGAATATTTTCTTCTAATCTCACAACCTTCAACATGAAACCTTAATGTGTATCCTTGATCACAAATTTGACTAACACTCAACAGATTATGCTTAAGACCTTTTACATACAAAACATTTTTAGTCTTAGTTCTACCATAATCCAAACTCAAAGTACCTTTTCTGGCTATCCTGGCATTGGTTTTATCTTTGAATCTCACTGTACCACCATTTATCTTCTTTAGAGAAATGAACATACTTTTATCACCTATCATATGCCTCAAACATCCACTATCAATTAACAATGGCTGATCTTTATGTCTCACATGAAGAGCTATCTGCACCATCATAGAATCTTCAGGTTGTTTCTTCTACCATGAACATGTCTAAACCTTCTCCCTGATGAATGGAGCTTTGAAACTCTGATTCTTCTTCTTGATGAATGCAGCTTTAAAACTCTGATCCTTTTTGACTGACTCAAACACGCTTTTGCAATACCGAGCTATGTGTCTGAAGTTGTTGCACTTGTAGCACACTATGGTCTCTTCATTAAAGCTTGATAGAGGAGCAAAAGAGTTGTGGCTTCTGCTTGACTCTACTTGACTTTCCTTCTCCTTATTTATGAAATTGTTAGCTCTTTTTCTACATTCTACTTTCTTGTGACCATATCCATTACAATAAAAACAATAGCCATAAAAATAAGACCTGTCTGTATATCTCTAACCTGATTGCCTTGTGTAGCTTGGTTCCTTCCAGCCTTCTCTGTTTAGAATGTCCTCTGTATTCTTCACTTCTCCCCTTTCTATTTCCTCTTGTGTCAGAGCTTCAACATAGCTCTTTTTCTTTTCAAAACTGATCCATATCTTATCTGAATATGCTTTTTGACTTTCCAATATCTTATTCAACATGTTAGTGCTATCTTCAAATTTTGAATCACTGATTACTTTATCATTGACTTCTTTCTTAATATCTTATTTTAAAGAGGCAATTTCAATAACATACCTTTCACAATCTTTTCTTGCTATTTCCAACTGTGCTTTGAGATCTTCTTCATTCTTCTTGGCTTATTCAAAGTGTGCTTGTAGATCTTCAATCATTTCCTTTGACTCTTGTTCATTTTTCTCGATCTGGCACTTTAACCTTTGATTTTTCTTCTGAACAGCTTCTAACTCTTCTAGGGCACAATTGAGTTCTCCTTCCATATCTACTTCATCTTCCTCCTCTTCTTCTTCTTGATCATCTTCAAGTATAGCCATGAATAGAATCTCTTCTTCTTTTGAATCACTGACTCCACTATCTTCGACTAAGCTAGGATCTTTAGAATACAGGCTCTTCTTCTCGAATCCCTTCTTAGATTTTCCTTTGAAATTCTTCTTGTATGTAGGCTTTTCTTCTTCATCATATTTAACCTTTTATGGGCATATAGCTGAAAAATGTCCAATCTTTCCACAATTAAAACATTTAAAAGGTAATTTTCCTTGATATTTACCTATTCCTCTTTTTGGCCCACGAATGAAAAGTGGTTCGTTGTCATCTTCATCATCACTAGAACTATCACTTGATTCTTGAATCTTAGCTTTTTTCTTCTTTGATGTCTTGAAAGCCGCTTCTCTCTTTGAGGGTTTATCTTATTCTATCTACATCTCATATGCCGTGAGAATACCATGAAGGTCATCCATTATCAGCTTGGCTAAATTCTTCATCTCCTCGATTGCCAAAACCTTTGCATCATATCTCATTGGTAGAGATCTCAAAACCTTTTGCACCATTGTTGACTCTTCCAATGTTTCTCCAAGACCTTGAATCTGATTTACTATCTAATCAACTCACAAGAGATAACTTGCTATATCTTCTTCTTCTTCCATATTCAAACTTTCAAACTACCTTCTAAAAGTTTGTAACTTAGCTTGCTAAACCTTTCCATCACCTTTGTAAATATTCTCAAGTTTTACCCAAGTTTCATGAGCAGATTTACATTGCATAACTTTAACAAATTCAAATTCACATAAACCACATAAAATAGCATTTAAACCTTTAGCATTACATTCACTTGCCTTCTTTTTTGCTGGAGTAATTGTAGATGTCTGTGGCTCTTCATATTCCTCCACCACTGATTTCCATATGTCAAATCCAAGGGCCATCAAATAAACCTTCATTCTCATGCTCCAAAAAGCATAATTCATCCTATCAAACAAAGGTGCCTTATTTGTAGAAAATCCTTCCTGTGACCTAGCCATTGTGATTTCTTGATCTACCTTCAAGCTGTAAAACTTTTCAAAAAGGAACCTGCTCTGATACCAATTGTTAAGCATGAAATATACTGAGAGGGGGGTGAATCAGTATATTATATATCTTATAAATATTTTCTTTTATCAAATTTGACTTAATCAAACATTCAAGATATGCAATAAAACTCAAACAATAAACATCACACAAGATAGAGAGAGACACCAGATATAACGTGGAAACCCAATGTGGGAAAAACCATAGAGAATCAATCTCAAATATATTCATGAGAACAACCCTATAAGAGCACCATACCCCTTTGCCAAGTATAAATCTCAGCTATGATTTGTGAGCACCAACCCACAGAAGATTCAAACCCCTTTGTCGAGCACCAACCCAGCACCTATTCATGAGCACCAACCCATAGGAGCACCAACCCCTTTGCTGAGCACCAACCCAGCAACAATTCATGATCACCAACCCACAGGAGCACCAACCCCTTTCCCAAGCACCAACTCAACAACAATACGTGAGCACCAACCCCTTTATGTATACCACACACCTATCTCTCAATGTTGTTATCTCAACAAATGATAGATCAATACAACATCTTCTTCCTCTCTCTCACTTGTTCTCTTCTAAGCTAGATATAACAAATACAAATCATCTCTCACAATTGCTCTTCTAAGCTAGATATTACAATATCAAATCAACCTCTCACTACCACATTACAAATGGCTACTCAAGCCTTTATTTATAGCTTTCCAAATGACATTTGGCCTTCCCCCTTTGTGACCTTTCATTCCTCATGGAAAATGGCACCAATCTTGGATGACCCTTCCTATCCAAGCATTTGAAAAGTCATGTGGTGACCCTTCATGACCAAAAACGTCTTTCCCACTTTTTGTCCTTATCTTTGGTGACTTTTCATATTCCTTAAAGTGTCCCTTCATGAGAAATTCACCCTTTACTCTTTTGTCTTCACTTGGTGACTCTTGGTATTCCCTAAGATGACTCTTCATGGGAAAATGCGTCCCATCCTTCTTTTGTCTTTATCCCATGACTCTTCAACTTCTCCATGGGCCCTTATTTTGTCTCATATGCAACCAAAAATATATTCGTTAATATTAAATAAATATTAACTCATATTAGCCAGGATATATTTATTACAAATAGCATTAAATGTAATGGGGCCTTTATCACCAAAAATACTAAACCTTTGACATCAATGACAATATTTCCAACAAAAAGTTCCACCACTTTCTATAGATGTGATATCGAAATCACATTATACCACCCATAGTGAAAACATATTTGGTAGTGCATCTCCTACCATCAAAATCTCCTACTATATCTAAATCTACATATCCATATAGAGTAACATCTGAGCCACCATAACATAACACTACATCTATGGTCCCTCTTGGGTAATGAAAAATTCACTTCACTACCTACTAGTGTTCCTTTTGTAGATCACTCATAAATCTACTCACCACTCCCACTGCATGGGCAATGTCTAGCCTCATACACACTATTACATACATTGAGATACTAACTATTGATGAGTAAGGTATCTTAGACATGTGACTCTTCTCTTCTTATATCTTGAGACATTAATCCTTTGTTAACTTAAAGTGGCCTACCAAAGGTGTCACAATTGGTTTAGCATTCTGCATGCCAAACCTTTCTAATAATTTTTTGATATATTCTCCATGTACCAATGTCAAACTTTAATTCTTTTTATCTTTATATATTCTCATCCTAAGGACATATTTAACAGCACCTGGATCCTTCATAGCAAAAGAATCTCCCAAATATTTCTTGAGTACATTTATATCCTACATGTTAGAACCTACCACTAACATGTCATCCACATATAAAAGAAATATAATATAATTATCATTTTCTAATTTCCTAAAATATACACAATGGTTATAATGACACCTTAAATAACCTTGATCCAACATAAAACTATCAAAATTAATTTACCATTGCCTTAGATTTTGTTTAAGGCCATACAAGCTCTTCTTCAATTTGCACACAAACTTTGCCTTACCCTTGACTTCAAAACCTTTTAGCTAATCCATGTATATATCCTCCTCCAAATCCCCATGAATGAAATAAGTCTTCAAATCTAATTGTTCTAGATGCAAGTCCTCCACTGTAACTATACTCAAAATAGTTCTAATAGAAGTAATTTTAACCGTAGGAGAAAAGATTTTATCAAAATCAATACCTTTATTTTGTGTGAATCCTTTTACCACAAATATGTACTTGTATTTATTTTTATCATCATCCTCCTCTTTTAACTTGTATACCCACTTATTATTCAATGCCTTCTTTCCCTTTGGAAGCTCCACCAAATCCCATGTTTGGTTTGTCATGAGAGATTCATACTCCTCATCCATAGCCTGCTCCCACTTCTTCTTAGCATCTACCTACACTACTTCTTCATAGCTCTTTGTCTCACCACCATCAGTAAGTAAAAAATAATTTAAAGGTGGAAAATGTTCAAGTGGTATACTTAGTCTAGTAGATATTCTCACAATAGGGATTTGGTGTACTTATTATAATTACACATTTTTCACTAGTACCTTTGGGACATATTCATTTGTGATGTCCTATAACATGGTGTATTCTTTCTTGTTTGTTTCTTATTTATTTTCTAGAAACTATTCCCTTTACATGAATTTCTCATTAAAGATAACATATCTACTCCTAATGATTTTCTTATCTTCTTCATTCCATAACTAGAATATAAAGTCATTAGTTTTATAGCCAATGAAAATCACCAACCTCCATGTCACTTTCATGCCACCTTATCATGATAAATCACCATGAATAGGACCTATAAATAGTACTCATGAATAGTGACTCATGAATAATGTTTATGAATAATGACTTCACATTTAATGCCAAACTTGTGAGGCATAAATTGTGAAAGCTACATCCTCACATTGTTATACTAGTAAATAAAGAGTTGGAAAAAATCTTAAAAGTGAGGTGTATTCAATCGATCAACTACTTAGAGTGGATCTTGAATGTTGTATTGGTTAGTAAGAAGCCTAAAGGAATCAAAATTTGAACTAATTTTAGAGATATAAATAAGTCCTACCCTAAGTATAACTTTCCTTTGCCAAACATTGACATGATAGTTTATTTCATAGTGGGGTATGAAATGGTTTCACTTATGAATGGATTTTTAGGATATAGCCAAATTAAAATTATACCAAAGGACCAACATTACACAACATTCACCACTCCATGGGGAACATTTTATTATCAGGTTATGCCATTTGTTCTCAAGAATGCTAGGGCCATATACCAAAGATCCATGACTGTCATATTTCATGATATGATATATGACATTATTGAAGGCTATGATGACAACATATTGGGTAAATAAAAGACCCATGTTGATCATCTAGCTACACTATGATAGATATTTGAGAGGCTTAATGAATATAATGTTAGACTCGATCCTAAAAAGTGCATTTTTGGTGTCACTTGAAGAAAATTTCTAAGCTTCATCATCTCCCATAGAGGCATTGAAATTGATCTTGCTAAAGTACAAGCCATTATAGAGATGCCACCACCTTTTAATTTGAAGCAACTTTACAATTTGTAGGGAAAGATCCAATCTATTTGACACTTCATTTATCAGTTGGCTAACAAATGCCATCCATTTACACACTTACTAAAGAAGGGTGTCACATTTCATTAGGATGAAGAATACCAGAAAGCCTTCCAACACCTGAAGGACTATCTTGAAAATCCACCTATTTTATTACCATTAATACTAGGAAAACCATTCCTACTATACCTGTCTATAACCAAAAAAACACTAGGGGAACTTATAGCTCAACATGATGACAATGGAAAAGAACATGCCATGTACCATTTAAGTGTAAATTGGTTGCATATTATTACAATTATATACCCATTGAAAAATAATATTTATCTATTATCTTTGTAGCTCAAAAAACTATGGAATTACATGTTAAACAACAAGTTCATAGTTATTTCCAAATTAGATCTGCTCAAGTATCTACTATCCAAAACAACTTTACAAGGTCACATGGATAAATGGATAATGCTTCTGAGTAAGTTCAAGATAGAATATGTCAAATAGAAGTCTATCACGGGATAAGTACTTGTATATCAACTTACTAAAACTCCACTTATAGATATCAAACCTCTAACATTCCAATTCCTGGATGAGTCCATTATGACCATCCTTGAAACACCTCTTGAGGAGTAACACTAGAAGTTGTATTTTGATGTATCATTCACCTCACATGGATTAAGGGCATGTCTATTATTTATAACACCATAGGGGGCTCTTATCAGTAAATCATTTTGTATCAGCTTTCTTTATACTAACAATATGGTTGAATAAAAAGCACTTACTGCAGGGATTTGTTAGGTAGTATAATAGAATATTCAACATCTCAATGTTTATGGTGATTCTTAATTAATCATCAACTAGGTTAAATACCACTTTTAGACCAAATATGACATGTTGGTCTCATACAAGGCTATGATCAACACTCTTAAACAACATATTACTAACATAAAGTTTGAACATATACCAAGAGCCGGTAATAGAACAACATATGCCATGGCCACCATTGGATCTTTGATCAATCATCTAAATAATGCAAAAGAATACCAATTTCTCATTAAAAATAATTTCTCACCATCTAATGAACCTTCAACCATCATAATGATAAATGATATTATTGGTCCTAACTCTATATGGTATTTAGACCTCTTTACCTATCTTCATGACCATATTATGCCACCAGAGCTATCTTGTAAACAACAAAAAGCCTTTACTAACCAAGACGCATGTTATACATTACTTGGACCAACCCTTTACCACAAAAACATTGATGGAACCCTAATTCATTATTTAAATTTAGTAGAATCGACATTAATATTAGAGGAAGTCCATAAAGGAGTATGTGGAGCCCACACCAAAAGGGCCATACTAGCTAAAAATCTCCTAGGAACCAGCTATTATTAGCCAAATATGGAGGTAGATGTAGATGCTTATGTCAAAAGGTATGACAAATGTCAAAAACATGCTAATATAATTCATGCCCCAACCAAAACACTAAAACCAATGCTGACACCATGGTTTTTTTCTACATGGGGCCTTGATCTCATTGGGAAGATTAACCCAACCTCATTTGATGGCCATCAACACATCCTTACTGCTACCACATATTTCACTAAGTGGTTCAAACCTATATCCCTCACATGACTAGAAAACAAATTTCCAAATTCATATTCAACCATCTCATTTTCCACTATGGTATCCCATCTAACATTATATTTGATAATGGTAGATCATTCAAAAATAAGGATGTCAAAATGCTATGTATCGATTAAAATATTATTCAAGATTTTTCTACTACCTATTATGCATAAGGTAATGGCTAGGTTGAAGCATCCAACAAAACCATTTTCAACTTACTTAAAAATATTGTTAATGATATTGGCCATAATTTGAACCTCCAAATCTTTTATGCTTTTTGGGCATAATGCACTAATTACCATACCACAATCAGAGCCACTCCATATTCCCTAGTTTATGACACTATAGCTATTCTTCCCATTGAGGTCAAGTTACCTTCCCTACATATCCAATTAAAAGATGCCTTTGATGATGAATACTATTGAGTCACTCACCTATAAGAACTAGAGTTACTTGATGAAAAATACATGGCCATTATCAATATCCTTCAATCATACCAGAATTGACTCTATGGCTAGTACAATACGATGGGTTAAACATAGAGAATTCAAACTTGGAAGTCTTATTCTTAAATAAAACCTATATAACACCATATCCAAGAAGAAACATAATCCCAAGTTCAATCCTAATTGGATAGGCCCCTATATCATTTTTCTAAATTATGGATTTGAAGCATACAGGCTCGCTACACCAAATGGGGATAAACTTGATAAGCCGATGAACATTATAGACCTTAAGAATTACTTCATTTTAGAGACTTGAAATATTGTCTATGAGGCCTATTTTTGTTGTACCATATTATGATATTATTTTTACCATACCATTCTACCATCTACCATACCTTCCCTTCAGACTAAAATTATTTTTACCCTTCCTACCTAACCCCTTTGACCTTGGTTTTATTCCATTGGTTTTTTAGGCACCTTTAGTGAGAGGATTAAGATTAAGTTAAAGTAATTTATTTTGTATTATAGATAGAGACCATATTTTGGAATAGTATGACAGTGGCTTGGTTTCATCCTTTATTTCTTGTTTCATTTCATTTGGAGTATTCTTGATTATAACCGCCTTTAGGAAGATTAGAGTCTTGCCATCATGTTGCTAACTATAACCACCATTCATAAAATTAGTATCATTGACCTATGCCATTGTTTCATAATTATAACCACCTATGGGAAAATTAGGAATAACACTTTTATCATTCCTTGAAGTCCCACCTTATCATTCATATGTCATACAGTGGCATTTGCCTACTTAACTTATTTTATGAACTTGCTCCTACTTATTTGAATTCCTCCACTGTAAGGAAGAACTACATTGACTTGACGTCCTAATGGAGCTATATAGGTATCACTCGATTCACATTAAGATCAACTCAATCACCCTTTATCCAATCTCTCACCATTTTATGAGAATTTCTAAGTTTGAACTCTCTCTTCATTTTGTGATCAACCTAAGCCATGCTCTCACTATTTTTTGAGTTGGTCTATTTAGTATCTCATCATTATCAATTTAGTTGAGATTCTTAGAAAATTTCAAAAACATTTGAAAATGATCTGGACAATCCTCATAATTACCAACATCGACCACTTCTTTACCTTAAAGATTCAGGGAACCCTCACTAATTTACAATAAACCACTTGTATTTTAATTTCCCCATCCTTACTAACATAATATCCCATGCACTCACCATCTTATGAAACCATACCCATATCCCTCTACCACATAATCATGTTTTTCTTATATCCCTTTTCTTAGGAGAATTACATTTGTCATGAATTTTATGTTGGATGTTACATCCATGAAACTATATAGGTAGTATCCACTTGCCTAGTGCATCTAGAGTCACCTCAGCTACCCCTTCTTTTTCTTATATTCCCCCATTTTGTTTGTGTCCTTATCTCCTATAGCCTAGGGGAATTTTCTAGTCTTTTATTTGTGTCATGTTCTTTACACTAACATTGTGGTTAATCATTGATTTTTAATTTCTTATTTATTTCTTGGTGTTTTGTTGTGCCTTTTGTTTCTTAGTGTTTTATCTTTTTATTTGTTTGTTTGTTTGCCTATTTGTGTTATTTAATTTTTTGCCTTGACTTAGTAAACTTATATTTATTGGGTGATTCCTTGTGCATTATACTTAATTCCATCTACATTCATACATCAACATTGTCATCATCATTTTTATCATTAGTAGATTATTTTTAATTGGTTATTAGATTGTGTGTCAATCCTTATGCATATTTTGGCTAATTTATCATGGTGTTCTATATCATGAGTCCTAATATCATGCACTACAAAAAAATCATCTTAGAAAAACTTACAAGTAATGAGATCATCATACTTATCCTTGGTACCTAAAAAATTCCCATCATTTTCCACATATAGAGTAATTAAATCATGAAATAATATTAATCCTTGATAGTTAGGACATGCATATCCATACTAGTAGGTTTTCCAAATTCAATTTTCTCCTCTATAATGGCTTACTCTTCCTTGGTGATTTTGGATTCAGTATGTAATCCTCCTATTCCAATTTTCCATATTATTCCCATCATTTAGCTAATGATTATAAATACCCTTGGTCAAATCATTGTGTATCATCATCCTATAGAGTTGATATTATAACCAACTATGGGTAAGTCATTATGGTTCAATCTATTTAGATGGTAATGATTCTAACCACCTTTGGGAAAATTGTTACCATTCTTCTTCCCAATTGGGACATGTTTTCATTGTGATAATGCTTATAACCACCTTTGGGCAAACCATTATATCTATCTACCCAACTGGGTCATTTTTTATCCTACTAATGATTATAATTACCTATGGGAAAATCATTATTCTCCATTTTAAATGGTTATAATGGTCTTTGGAGAAATCATTCTATTGTTACCCTTATCCTTTTTTCAATGATTATAACTACCAATGGGAAAATCATTACCTTTTTTATCACACCATGATTGATGATTATAATTGCCTTTGGGTAAATCATCCTATTTAACTAACCAACTAGGAAAAATCACCATGCCATTGGTTATAATTGCCTATGGGAAAATTAGTCTTTTCCACCCCTTTTTACCTTTTGGTCCCACCATTTTATTCTTTTAAAGGACCGATTCTTGACCTTATTTTCCAACTACTCCCTTGAGGGGGCTTCCAAATTTTATCTATTGTAATTTTATTAGTAGTCATATATGACCTTTTCATTCTTTGAGAAGGCATTACTATGGCTATCGCTTACAATTCCTTCCCAAATAGGGGCAAAATGTAGACACCTAAAATTGACCACAACTAGATTCTAACTAGACTTTAGACTGATTCTTATAAAACTTTACAAAACAATCTTAAGAATCATTTAATGACCCAAAAAAAAATCTATCATTTATCCATGCTCAAAATTATGTTGATACATCCCTATTTGGGATACTAGCCTTTACGCAACAATAACTTCTCATGGATTCATCCATAATCACTTTGTGGCATCACAACTATCAATTTGACATATGGACCTATTAAGTGGGCCACTTGAACAAATATCAAATCTTGAAAGAGTAAAATACTAATCAAAATCAATTAACAAGTTAAAAAAGATTAAATGCTTAGTTGAATTATCCATTTGAAATTAATGAATATCTAATGTAAGACACTTATACTTGCTTTAAATTTTATTTTATTAACATATTCTTGGGTAGATTACAATCAATGTCCCTCTTGTGTTGACAAGATTGTTAGAGTCATTCATCATAACCATGAAAGTCAAAAAATTTGTTGGTTTGAATTTTGGGTTTATGTCACTACTTATTGTTAAGAACATAATATCTCACATACACAAATACACATAAATAATAACTATATTAATATTATATTCCTTTTTGGTGGGAAGGAATAACTCCACAATCACTTGCCACTTCAAGGGGGATACCTCCTTATTAGAGTATCAACTCTAATTGTTTTATATTTATATGGATATATTACAATGGCTTACGCCCCTCTACTTATACTATACAAATCTATCCCACTCTTTATTTCTATGCATGTGGGATTATTCCTTTAATACATTAATATCCATATTACTATTACATTCCACTATTATACCCACTAATATACAATATATACCCATATATAGGTATATTTATTTCCATCCCGCTTGACATATTTCATCCTTAAAACATGCAAATAATTACAAACCAAAAATATGTACAAGACCAGATGGAGGCATGTCCATACATTATTTTTTGCTTCCATTTCTTCTTCCTATATTTTGATAGGATCATGTATAATAATAGTGTGAAAATAATAATTGAAATGGGAGATGGATGTGTATATAGATGAAGGAATGAAATAACTGAAACTAGAATCATATCAATTTGGCAGTTAAATTTGAGCAGTGAAACTTGAATCATGGTGATGATCACCTCGTATCTAAAAGAAGGACGCACAAAATAGTATGTCTAATGAACCAATCAAGGATACAAGCCATTTGATGTGGAAACCTACCAAAAATCCCTCACTTACACAAATTATTTCATAAATACATTAAATTTTAATGCAAGGGCATCTTGGAAGTGATCAAATAAGTGTCTTCGAGTCATGTTGGTGTATGCAAATTTGAATTTGTGTCCATTAGAGGTTTTCTCACCAAAAGGGAATTTTAATTTTCATGATGTCTTAATGTGTCTAATTGAGTCTTCAATATGTGTATTTGATAAATAAAGTTATAATAGGTCTATATGGCCTCATGAAGTTCATAAATTTGTTTTTGAGTCTTTGTGTCAAGTTGAAAATGTGAGGTGGCAGTCATGTTGAGCCACCACCCTATGTGGGTTTTGGTGTTGAGAGTTCTTATTTCAATAAATAGATATGGTTCTTATTTTATGATTTTTTTAACTTGTAAAATAATATATAGTGAGTATGGTATGTATAAGATAAGTGATATAATGGGAATAAATAAGGGTAGACATGAAGGTGAATGAAAAGATGGTCCGTCAAAGCAAATATATGACTGAGAATCAATTTTTTTAATGCACTAAAGATGTATATGAATTTAAATGGTAATGGATGATTTTTTTTTAGTGTGAATTTTAAGGAATTTTCAAATTGATAATGTGTTCTCAAAACTAAATAAAAAATATGCATGACTAAACTACTTACCCTTGCATTCTTGTGCAATGTTTGTGTATTAAATGATAAAAGGAAAAAGATTATGTGAACTTAACCTTGGAGATATATAGTAATTCCCATGGTGATGTTATTTTTTATCCTCAAATTTTTCAAGTATTATTTTATGTATTTGTTAAGGCCTTTAGTATTTAGTTGTATAATATGATCAGACGCCTATTTGAGAATCATGATTTAATGTGCAGACTGTACGCTTGCTTTCATAAAAGAAAGGTCATTATTTCAACTATAATTTTAATATTAATGTATCCCTATAAGGTTAATATGGTTTAAATTAATAATTATATGATAAAAAAATAACTCTATTGAGAGAATCTAGAGCTAGCATCAAAAACCCCTATATTTTGTCACAAGCATTGTAGGATTGAATGGTGATTGTATGTCCTAAAGCAAATGGTTCAATAAATAATGATATAGAGTTTTGAAGACATTTATTTAAGTGGTTGGGACATGTTTTAAGTTTTATTTAATTTTATGTTACCTTTTTATATGCTTTGTGTATCCCTTATAAGCATACAGTTCTGTAGTGTCTTATTTACCAGTACAGTCAACTTGGTTTTGAGTTAGAAATAGTTGAAAGAGGATTATAATAAACTATATAGTGATTGAAAGAGTTTTTTGGGTTTAATATAGACCTAATTAAATATATTTGGGGTTTTTAAACCCAATAAAATAAAATTTATGCCTTTTAATGTGCTCTCGGCCTTGATAGTGGCCTAAAAACCCTAGATTTAGGGTTTGGAAGATTTTGAAAGATTTAGCAATCAAAAAAGGTTAAAAAGATTTTGGATTGAATAATTTAATATTATATAACTAATCTAAGTGATTTCAAGTTCACAAGCGTATGAACGGTATAGATTTGAGGGACCGAGTGGGTTTAAGCCTAGAAAAAACCTAGAGAGATAGACCAAAGAAGAAAAGGATATGTGTGTAAAGAGTGAGTTTGAAAAAAGAGTTTATTAAGATGGAGGAGGATAATGGGTGCCCAAAAATTTCCCTAGTTTTCCTTGGATGTCTGTACTTTCCTCAGACCAAGGAGTTTTATCTATTTGGAGTGTTAATTGAGTAGCCAAATAAGCCTACAGGTACTAAACTTTTCAAAGTAACCTAACCTAAAATTTTGTGTGTAACATGATATTAATAAAGGAAACTCAAAAAAATATTTTTTTTCCTTGAAGAGTTATTTTATGGAATATAATAAATGATTTATCTTAAAATAGGGCTAGTAGCATGTGAAAGCAAGAGAATGACTTTTGAGTGAAAAGAAATGAAATGGATGATAAAAGTGGTATGATATGATTTGAAATAGTGTGTTATATTATTTTAAGTTTTTTCGAAAGCTTTTTTAATAGGTGTTTATGTTTTATTCCTTTTGGACAAGGTTGGCCTAGTGTTGGTTGTAGACATTAGAAATCTGCACACTATGAATCTGAATGTTGAAAATACCCCTAGACCTACCTAAGACCCTCTTAGGACCAATATACACCAATTTAGCCTAACCAAGTTCACCCATAGTTAGTTTCATAGACTGATTCAACTTAACCTTTAAGACCTTTTCCTTTGGGGACCTAACTATCTACGACTAGGGTAACCATCAATAGTCACCCTTGGGAAACCCTGACCATCGATGGTTAGGGTACACCTCAAAAAATAATCATGCAATCATATATTGACCTTTCCTAAATATAACTTGTCTAAATCTCTTTGTAAACCTTTATATGGATAAATTATATTTAGATGGCCTAGTTGTACCTTAAATTCCACCTCTTTCTTGTGCCTATAATAAGAGAGAAGCCTAGGAGGTCAAATATATCTAAAATAATTATCAAGATCTTAGGGGTTCAAGATTGTTCTTTTATAGATCAATCAGTGTCATCAGTGTCGTCAATAATTCATCCATTACATTGAGAGTTGACTCACTGTCGACTCTCAACCAAGTTCTCGAGTACCGTTACTTTGTCGAACTCAAGCTAGATTTCATCGACATGTTAACTAATTCAACCACTCACCCAATCAACTTTTGGTAAGACAAGTAATTATTTGTTAATATTAATTTACTTTATTTCAATTTCATAATCATCCTATCCCTTTCCCATCTCATGTAATCCATCTTTTAGATCTTGTTATTTGGCAATCTAACAACCCAAAACTTACATAGTAACCATTGATGGTTGAATTAATCACTGATGGTTTGCTCAACCATCGACGGTTAGCTTGACCACTAATGATCACCTTAATCACTGATGGTCACTATGACAGTAAAAACTAGCAAGCTATTTTCACCCATCTACCCTCAACCAAACCTAGTTTTCTATGTTCTTGTTTGTCCACAAACCCCTTTCAAATTTTCTAAAGCATATCCCAACCCATTAGCACTAGTATTAATTATTTTATCACTCATTTAATCATTTCTATTCTATTTTATGGGCAAGTATTCTTGTGTTTAATTTTAATACCTTTTTTATTATTGATGCAAGTACCTTCTTTCCAATTTTGTGAACTTAACTATTCAAAATGTGTGGATTGATAGTCCTTAAGGAATATCTCACTTCCAAGATTTAGTTATCACTAGGTAATCCACCCAACTATCTATCTAATAAATGAATTTACTTTAGTTCTTTCTTATTTGTAGGTCTTCCTCCCAAGCTAAATAGGATCTCTTCATAATCTTTTGATTCAACACATGCACAAATAAATAGGTTTTTCAACTATACTCATATTGAGTTTATTTCCTCTCTTTCATATAACTTAAATTGAAAATTTACATGAAAAATGTTGACATGCCCAATGGGACCTAGAGTCTCTACTCATGTTTTTCTCTACATTTGTATGATCTCATTTTTTGTGCTCATAATTAAAACTAAAATTTATTTTGGTCTTAAAATCAACTACATCCATTGCTTTTTTTAACATTAGTTCACTTTGAATTAAAACAAAGTAATCTTATCATAGTACCACTTTTATTACACACACTAGCCAAACCACTTTCATCAATCAAACATCAAAATAATTTGAGACAAGGTCTAGTTGGGATTTCATCACCTAGTGGTCACCTTACCCTTTCCTAGAAATTCTACTTAGATGTCATTATCAAGGGGAGAACCAACTCAGCTCTATGGTTGAGTATAAAATCTAGATATCAATATATATTGGTTAAGCACCCAACACTCTTATCATTATGGTGTGTGAAGTGAAGGGGTGGGCCCCAATACTAAGGCATGTATTGATTCCAATAAATATTATTTTGAGTACCTAAACAACTTGAAACCAACCATAGACTACTTCTATAGTACCTAATCTACAAGCCAACTTTTATCACACATTCTCATAAACTAAGGTATAAGCCAAAAGTGAGATTAAAACTAACCTCTAAGCTTAACATAATTTACAGTGTGTGTCTTGATTTTCTTGATAATTTTCTTCTATTCTTCATATTTGATTGGTGAGTTTATTCTTGAATTCTCTCCCCCTTTCTTGCATGGTTCTCACTTGCCAGTAGTGAAAATACCTAGCAGAGTGCAACCCATCACTGGACCAACTAACCTCTTCTACTTCCCCATCTATGGAGTACATCTCCAAAGTAGAAGACTCACCCCATCCTTTGGGAATCCCTACTTTTGCTTAAGTATTTTTATAGGGAGACATATACTTTACCACTTTTTTGGCTAAAAACCTAGTTGCCCTTCAGCACTACCTTAACACCTCCCCTCACCATGCCTCGATTTCAACTCCATCTCTAGATCTTCCTTATGGTATGCCATCCTACCATATGGGTATGTTTCTATTGCCATGGTCACTACCTAACCTTTGACTACCTAGGCATCTTCATCTAATAACCCTTTTGATGCCACACCTAAAAACCAATTGATCCAGCCAACCATTATCCTTACACCTTCCACCCCTATTAATGACTCCTCCACCTTAGGAATAACCCAACCACTAACCCATCATACTCTACCCACTATTGGAGTACCTACCATTAGTAATACCAACCTTCCCATATCAACCCTAAAACATTAATCAATACCCCCTACCAAAATTGATGGTATCCATACCCTCTACTTCACCACCCATTAGCATGAAGGTCACTACCTCACCTCTTGTCACCAACCCAACTACCACCCATACCCAACCCATAGGAATCCCTTAATAGGTACCCATCATGCCAAACCTAGGATAAATCCCTAACCCTTAAGGGTGTGTACCCATTACCCAACCACCATCATCTACTTACCCTTACATACCACCTACCCAACCTCTAGCATCTACATTCTAATATATGGCAGCCATTCAACTACCAACCAATTACCAGTATATCACTCAACCACAATTGTAGTATGCACCTTATGATCCTTTGGGTGCACCACCTCAAACTAGCTTAATGACGATGCTCATGGACAAAATGAAAAAACTTGAGTCATCCATTTTAGGAGCTCATAACATCCTATCCTATGATCATATTCATAACAAACCTATTCATCCCTCTATCCCTATCAGACCTTGCCCTCCTCAGTGGGAGCTTCCTAAATTTACCAAATTTCAAAGCAAGAAATACCCCCAATAACACCTTAGGGATTTTAGACATGTATAGTACATGATTTCATATGATAATGCCCTTCTCCTTTGTACCTTCCTTATGTATTTATTTGGCCCAACACTTGATTGGTATAGTGTCATCACCAAGAATTCAATATTTTCTTTCACGAAACTAGCTCAAGTCTTCTTAGATCACTTTTCCGTTAACATTTCCAAGAAGGTCTCTATCACCAACCTTTATTCTATCAGTCAATTCGATGATGAATCCATTACTGATTTCATCACCCATTGGATAATATTGATTAATTAGATTTCATTTTCCTTGCCTCAACCTAAACTTATAGAGTTTTTTTCCTGAGCCTATACCAAACATATTTATTCTACACTACATGTCCAAAGATTTATAAATTTTTATGAAGCTTTTACCATGGCACGTAAGCTAAAGAACCAAGCCATAGATGAGGGTAAATTAAAGTTACAAAATAATAACTCTAACTTCAATACCAATGAAACCTCTTCCTCCAAACCAAGTAACTAAGCCAAAACCAAAACCAAGAGCAAGGTAACTGTGAATGTAGTTGTCCTTAAAATTTCCCCTCTACCCAATGTCAATTAGCAAAATTCTCCCATTACCTCCAACCAAAGCACAAGGAACCTAAACCGAAGCAACCAAAAATATTTCACTCCACTTGGAGAATATTATGCCTCAGTTTTAGAGAAGCTATTAAAAGCTAACCTCATACAACTTCCCCCAATCAAGCCTCCTCAGTAGTTTTATTCTTCTCATCTTACATCTACTTGGTAAAATAAGAATGACCTTTATCCTTTTCATCAAGTAATTAGACACAACATCATCTGATGTAATACCTTCAATAATGTTTTTAAAATCCTTATTGACAAGGGGGAACTTGTATTAGATAACCCTAATGCCCCTCAAAATCAATCTATTGACATCTTCAAAAAACCTTTCCCTAACTATGCCCCTACCAAAAGTGAGGACACATAGGCTAAATATTCCCATGATGCCCACATGATCAATATGTTCCTTGATACACTCATCCATGAAGACTCGAGCATCTAATATACCTACTCTTCCCCCATCTCATGTACCAAGGTGGTGGAGTCACCCTCCCCTCCTTTAGAGACCCAAATCAAGGAGGTTCCTTTCTCCTTAGCTTCACTCATAAAGGCTTTGGAATCATCAAATACCACATCAACTAACATATCTAAATAAATAATTTTTACTAATTCACCATCTCCCCTAACTACCAAGAAAACCATTACTCCTATGGACTTTATCCCTAAAGGAGAAACTTCATCACCAACACCTCTCACTTAAAAACTACCTATTTCAACCTTAAATCCATCACTTGAGGAAACAAACCAAACTACCACCCTTCATCCCCATCCTAAAAGTTTATCCTTGGTATCCACTACCTATGGATCAAGACCTATACACAAACCTTTCTCCACATTAGCTCAAAATTAGAATTTTCTTTAAAACTAGATATGGATCAAACCACTTTCTAGAAACAGTTAGGACTCCCTTACATCAACAAACCCCAACCTTTTAGCACACCTTTAACCAACCAATATATCATTTTTCACCCACTCTTAAACTAATCAAAACTTCTTCCAACCCCTCACCCTCTCAATCAACTAGGGAAATCACATCTCAAGAAATCAAACAACCAAACAAACCCTTCACAAATCTTGGTGTCTTCCCTACATAGATTTTTATATGCCCATCTCTGAAAGTGGAATTAACCACATCTGAACCTATACCTAAGCCTCAACCAAAACCAACCAAATAGGTGAAACCATTGAAAGGACATATGGCTAGGACTCTACCTCCTTCCACCTTACCTTCCATCTTGGGACCTCATCCCTCAATGTTTCCTAAAAAATAGGTTTCTTTTAATATATGTCACCCACAAATTTTGGTTACACCATCTCACTTACTATCTAATAGGCTAGTTTTTCCCAAATTATAAAAGGCCAGACTATCAACCTTGAACACTCCAACCTCCAGAATGCCCAAACTAAACCATTAACTAAAAGCACCACCTTACCAAAACCCCCTCTATTAACCCATCATCACCAAAACACCCAGCTTACCAACTAAAATCATAACCTGTAGACCCTTCCCACCTTTGATTGAGTCTTACTCAACTTTTTTTTAAAGGCTATTCCAAGCTCATTGCTTCACTTTACCTCCTATCATACCTTTTGATCCTCTTTGTTCAAAACCAACCTGGTATAATGATCATCAAGTTTGTTCCTACCATAGGACACCTAAAAATGACATGAAGAACTATGAAGATCTCTAGTCCATTATCCATAAGCTATATGATAAAGATGGTCTTTTATTGGATGAACTTCCCTTCACCCCTCTGCTAACACACCTAATAGTAATTTTCCAAAGCATGCCTAACCCCTTAATCTCACCTCAGAGTAGTAAGAAACCTACTTGACCTCCTATCACATCTTTCCCTTCTATCCACACCATTAATATGGTCACACAATCACAATAAAAATATAAATGTAAGGCCAAAGTGCCTATTCCATGGACATACCCACCTTCTCACCCTAAACCAAACCAGATCCCAATCTCTTCATCTTTAACTAAGCCCAAAGTTACCATCTTTAAAACCTCTTAGGATAAACCCTCTGAATCCATCACAAGGTTTATTATTAATCAACTCCACTAGACTCTAGCTAAGATGATCCTCTATAAACTCATTTTACCTAAGCTTACCATCACTAGGCTATGATAGAGGCTATATAAGCCATTGAGGTCAAACTAGGAGACTCCCAACCTATAGAGGCCTTCAAATGTGGTATCCAACTCTCCACCTTTTTTACCTTCAAGGACTTGGAGATACCTTTTATCCACCCTGAGGACCTAGATCTTCCTCTCTTTATTACTTCCCATATCAACCAAACCCACATAAAATGGGTTATGATTGATGGGGGAGCTAGTATCAATATCATCTCTTCCCATGCTTATGACCAACTCAATTTGCTATACAATATCATGACTAAAAATTCTACCATCTTTAGATATTTTAATGACACTATGACCACTACATTAGGAACCATTTTCCTCCACATTCATTGAGGACCTCACACATTTCTTTAAATTTTCTATGTGGTTAAAGGCAAATTCTAGAATAAATTTTTTTTAGGAAGACCTTGGATATACTCTATGGGTTGTGTACCTTCTATCCACCATCATTATGTCAAGTTTAAACATGAAGGTCAGGTTGTCTCCATACAAGCTAACCTGAGCCCTTTTAAAACATGCAACATGACCTACCGACCTGATGACATCCTCTTACCCCTGACAAATCACCCCAAACATCCACCACCAAGCCCTCAACCATGGAAAATGAAGCCATTACTTCCCCTTCCATAGAGGCATCTACCATTTTATCTATTACCATATACTAGATACCCACCATTGATCCCTTGTAACCTACCTTCCAACTCCTTACCCTTAGAGAATATCATCTCCTCACCTTTGATGCCTTTTAAACTCCCCAAGAATATGAAAAACTAAACTATCAACCAGGTTATGATCCCAACATTGGAGCCATTATTCCTTTAGGACCTCCCAACTATTAAACCAAATTCATCTATGGGGGACTTGACAAGCCACTTAATTCTATCATCATACCCTCTATACCTCATCCACTTACCTCAAACTTCTCTTACTTGGACAACTTGGACTTTTCCAAAATATACCTCCATAAGTGTGCCTAGAAAGGGTTTGGTTTAGCATGATATAAGCATGGCCCACACACATTGATCTCAATTAAGACCCAAAAGCCTCATAAGAAGCATAACCTTATCTTTATTCTAAATAATAAGAAAAAAGCCACACAACTTATAGCAACCATTATTAAAGAAGAGACCCCTTCCTCACCAACATCCCCTCCACCTAAGTGTGAGGATGAGGATATTATCCCACCTAAATTTTTTTTGTCAACATGATCACCCTTATCCCCTTGACTTACCATAAGGAAGGGACACCCTTATCTATCCATTTGACCCATCCTAAACTTGTGGGAGAAGACTCTCCTACCATTAACATTGTTTAGTACCAAGATGATGATTTTATTCTCACTTACCTTACACCTGATTCCTCCATCCACAAATCCTTACTACTATAAATCTTAACCATGTTGAATGAATCCACTGTAGATATTGACATAGGCACTTTGGGTAACCCTCATGTTGTCAAACTTGGCTAATCTCTCACCACCAAGGAACTTCAGGACTTCTCTACCTTCCTCTAGGACCGTATCATTGCATTCTCTTGGTCATATGTCGACATGCCTAGTTTTGCCCTAGCCATTGCCACTCACAACATCATAACCAATCATGAATCCAAGCCTATTAAATATAAACTTCAATGAATGCATCCTCGCATATCCTTTCTTATCAAAGAAGAGCTTCAATGCATCCTCTTTGTGGACTTCATTCAACCCATTTATTATCCCTAGTGGGTTTCAAACATCATTGACCAACTTATTGATCTTAACCTCACCTAAAGGATGGCTTTACCTATCATTGACTAAATTATTGATCTTACAACAAGACACAAGATGTTATCTCTCATGGATAGATTCTCAAGTCATAATCAAATTGTGATTGCCCCTGAAGATCAACACAAAACTACCTTTATCACCCCATGGGGGACTTTGTATTATAGATTCATGTCCTTAAATCTTAATAACACTAGGTAAACCTACTAACATGATATGACCTACATTCTCCATGAACTTATCCATATAATCATTTAGTACTATGTGGATGACCTTATTAGAAAATCCAAACTTCACAAGGACCACTTAGCCATTTTCAAGATTATCTTTGAGACACTTATCCATTACCATGTCTGCCTAAATCCCAAAAAATGTATTTTTGGGGTATTTTCAGGCAAAATCCTTCACTTCATCATTTCCCTTTAGGGAATTAAAATGGATCTGGCCAAAATTAAATCCATCCTTACGATGCTAACTCTAACCAATCTTAAGAAACTCTACAGTTTGAAGGGGAAGCTTCAATCCATTTGCCACTTCTTCTCTTAGCTCTCTAACTAGTATCAACCCTTCTATGACCTCTTAAAAAGGGATATCTATTTCAAGAGGAATATTTATTGTTAAAAGGCCTTTGATGTACTCAAAAAGTACCTTTTATCTCCACATATCCTCACACCCCTTAAGGATGACCAACCTTTCTACATTTATATCTCTACCACTAACCATTCCCTAGTGGAAATGCTTGCCCATCAAGATAAACAATGTAAAGAGTAAGTCATCTATTACATAAGATACACACTTTTTGAGTATGAGACTTAGTACACACACACCAAAAAACTTTTCTTGGCCCTATTCTTCATGGCTACCAAAATTTACTACTACCTTCTTAACCACAAAACTTTTGTCATAACCAATACTGACCCACTCAAATACATGCACTATAAGCCATACCAAAACCAACGTATGGTCAAGTGGCTCATGTTTTTAGCTAATTTTGACCTTGATTTCTTCTAATATAAGTTAATTAAGGGGTAATTCATTATTGACCAATTACCTGATGCACCTTTAATAGACAACCAACCTCATCCTCTTGGATTTCCATATGAGTTTATCACAAACCTATCTTAGGAAGATTTCACTAATCACGTAACCATATTCTTTTATGGTTTCAAATGTTAGAATGGTGGGGGATGTAGTATCATCCTTATCCCCCTTGTCAGTGAACCACTTCCTTCATATTTCAAACTCAACTTTGAATGTACCAATAATGTGGTTGAATATGAAGCCATAGTAATAAGTCTCCAAACCACGTTAGTTTTGAGAGTTATAATAATTAACATCTTTGGTGACTCCTAACTTGTGGTCAACCAAATAAATGGAATTTACCAATGTAAGAATGAGATTTTGCAACTATACATACAATTAGTTGTAAAACTCTTGACATCATTTAAACACTATCACATTCAAACCACCCCATAATCTACCAACAAGTTTGTTGAAACCATGGCTTCTCTTGATTTTCAAATCCCATCAACACCCTCAGACTCTAAGTTATCAGTCATTGTCCATTGCCTCATCGAACCTTCCTATGTTAAGTCAGACACTCTAACCATTTTTAGTGTGGAGGAGATCTAACTTGACCTTTGGTATCAACAAACCTTTAACTACCTTAACCTTGGCATGGTTCCTTCTGGCCTCTTTAGGAATGCCTATCAATAATTTATTTATAGCACATCTTATTTTACCATTTGGGAGAAATTCTTTACAAGTGTGGCTTTGACAACCTCCTATTTTGTTGCCTACACGGTTAAGAAGCCTCTCACACTATCAAGGAGATGCATGATGGTATCTGTGGAGGTTACTTTTGTGGACTCATTGTGGCTAAGTGTATCCTCTACCTAGGCTATTACTAGCCTACCTTTAACCAAGACTATTACAATTATGTGATAAAGTATTTCAAGTGTCAACAATATGCTAATTTACATCACATGCCTAGCCATATTCTTCACATTTCAACTAATTTTTGGCCCTTTTCACAATGGGGTTTGGACCTTATTGGTGAAATTAACCCCCACTCTTCATAGAAACATCACTCTATCATCCCTATGATCGAATATTTCACCAAATGGGTAGAGGCTATTCCTCTTGTCTTGATAAAATCTAAAAAGATTATCAAATTTCTCATCCATCACATCATCTATCACTTTAGTATTCCCCATAAGATAATCATTGAAAATGGTAAATCCTTCAAAAATTAAAAAATATACCGAATTTGTGATTTATTTGGTATTAAAATAAGCTTTTCATCACCTTATCACCCATAAGAAAATGGACAAGTAGAAGCCTCTAACAAAACCCTTAACAATATGCTTACCAAAATGGTCAATGCCTTAGGCCAGGATTGGTACTTGCACATCCCTTTCACCTTATGGGCATATATTACTAGCATTTGAACCCCTACAAGTGTTACACATTTTTATTTAATGTTTGGAGCTAAGGCTATATTGCCTCTTCAAGTCCAAATACCTTCTCTTTGCATATTTTTGTGAGACCTTATTTTGGAAGATGATTATTGTCAATAATGTTTATCCCAACTTGATCTACTTGATGAGTGTCATTTGGATACTCTTTGACATCTTCATTTCTATCAAGAATGAATCAAGCATGCTTACAACAAATACCTGAAAGTGTGAGAATTCAATATTGGATATCTCATTCTTAAGTAAAATCAACATCTAACTAATATGGGGAAAAACAAAAGGGGAAAATTATACTTCAATTAGCTTGGACCCTACATCATAACCCATAAGTATGTATCAAGAAATTATAATTTGTCCTCTCTCAAAGGAAAACCATAACTTAAGCCTCTTAATGCTTTGCATCTATGTCCTTTCTATTGTTAATGAGGGGTCACAATCATAATGTGTCTAACTTTAGCTCATCTCCTATAACCACTTTCATTTCCCCTCTTCTTAGGGGTAACCAACTACAACTAAGTCATGTGATTATCCATCATATTCATAGCCTAATATTGAACTATGGGTAACATGGCTCTACCAATGGCATGATTCTCATGCTACTTCCCATCTCTCTTAGAGATTAGTTCCCATGATCATTGTCACCTAATCTATTTTTTACCTCTGTAACCTTCTTGTGATCTTAGTCTTGCCATTATAAATGTAACCCCTTGAGCATGTATAAACAATTCTATGTCAACAAAAATCAAAAGCAATATCAAAGTAAAAAATGAATCATGGGTCATTCTTAGCATTAGTAGATTGCTCCCTTGAAGGAAGGCTATTGAAAACTTTTTCAAATTTTCAAAAATGTAAGGTGGATTGCTCCCTTGAAGGATAACTATAAAAATCATTTGAACTAATCATATAAACTTAGACCACTCCCTTGAAGGATGGGTGAGTAAAGCACTTGTCAAAGCTAGCAATTTCTTGGAAGCTTTCCACATCAATCAACTTCCCCAACCCTAAAGCATAATCAAAACTAGTGAAAAACCCATAAGCAAAATATACAATAATAAGAAATGCCATAATCATCTCTCATAAAATTAATAATATTAGAAAGACACAATCAACTCTCCTTAGTAGACTTCCCACATTGATCAGTCTACACTTTATATATGAGCATAGACTTGTTTATACTAAACTCCTAGAAACCTATAGAAGAGGCATGCCTATTTCACACAAAGGTTCCAGTTTCACCCATCCTCCCTCCATATATAATATACATGGGACTATGAGTTTACATGACACAATGTGATTAAGATACCTATTTATCAACCTAAGCATGCTAATGCAAAGCATTTTAAAGGCTTATTTTCACTAGGCCAATCCAAATTTGGGTTTCATTTTTGTCTTTACAAATGAAAAGCCCTCATGTTTATTTTCTCATTTTTTATTGGTTTACATAGACATACGTTTGAGGATTCTTATCACTTCCCCTACATTTGGTTTGTTATATACTTGTTTCACTAAATTTTGTCTATTTTAAGTCTGAAGGAAAATAGAAAAGAATGATGGGGATAAGTGATTAGAATGAACCTAGATTGTTTTGTGCATCGTATCTAGATGTTTTGAGCACTTCTCTTTGGCTAGGAAGGACTACCTACAAGTAAGAAAACAATACCCAAAGATGTTTATTAGTAATTAAATGAGTGGGTTAAGAAGCTATGTGCTTGTTTTAGGAAGTGTGAAACTTATTTAGAGATGACATTCCACTTCTAAGAGACAAAAGAGTAATAAATAACTAAAAGAGAGGTAAATAAAGAGTGAAAGAGAGATAATTTTACCATTATTTGCAACTTGAGTGTAGCATAGAGTGATAGGGTATAAGTGGTGTATTTTGTTTGTATTTTAGAAGTTATTTGGGTAGGTTTTAGAGAGGTTAGGAAATCCATAGTCACCGATGTCGATAGGGGAGTGATCGATATCAACTATAATATTGATGTCGATGGTGAAGGTGATCAATGTAGGTTAGGTTGTCAGGGTCGATAGGGGTAATAATTGTTTAGGAGCTTGTAGAAGGATTTTATAGGTCTAGGAAATGATTTTTATTATGTCTGGGAGGTTGGGGAGAGTTATGAGAGAAAGAGTATGGTTTTGGGTAGATCTAGTCAGAGGTTTGGTTTGTCAAGTAAAGGGGAAGCAAGCAAGGAAGTTGTGTAACTCCCTCATAAGGGTTTAGTAAGGAGTATGTAAAGAAATAAATAGTAGATATGAAGTGATATCAAAGTAAATAATTAAAATACCAATAGAATGATTGATGTACTTAATTATAGTGGTCACTGAATAATAAGTACCAGATTGATGGTCCATATCAAGTAGTTTGACCCTAAATGCCTAAACAAAGAGAACAAGTGGGTGTTGTTGGTCCTCAAGAGCTTAGTTTTTGATTGTGATTGACTTACACAAGATGATAGTAAGAAAATATGTCAAAATTTGAATTCTAAGAGTTTAAATGAAAGTAAGAATGAATTTTCTTGATTTTTGTTGACCTAAACTTCAAGTTGGAGTTTGGCTTATATCATCAATGTCGATAATCCCACCGATGTCAACCATGGGTTAACCAACATTGGTGGCCCTATAATAGGTAAAACTTACTATTTTTGTCCTATTTTCTATTGTTCTTCATGCCAAGTGTGTCACCCATTACAAAATGGTAAAAATAAGAGGTTAAGAAGGAGGTAGTTGATTAAGAATTTAGTTTGGAAGTGGGAATAAGTCTTGGGTAGTTAGGATAAGGAGACCAGGTCTTGAGGTGACTCATCAGGTGAGAATTAGTCATAGTGAAAGGTGGCCAAGTAAGGTGGTAAAAGGGGTTTTTAATTAATTTAATTAAGTATTTTAAATTAATTAAATGTGTGAGGGGTAAAAGCATGGGTCAGGGAGGTTAATTGTTATTATTGAAAGATGGGCTAAAAGGAGTTTTGGCACAGGGAGTTACACAAATGTGTGTGACATGATTTTGGTGTCTACATTTTCCCCTTTTTGTCTTTTAATTTTTACTAACAAGTTTGAAAGATAAAAATAGGAGTTAGATGTTCCATGTATTGGATGAAGTATTCCCCCTCAAATGGGAATCAATGGAGGAGAAAATAGAATTAGGTACCAATTTGAAAAAAAGGTAATTGGGTGAGTGGTAGAGAATTGAGTATCAATTCATATGAATATAACCTTACAAGATATAGTTGAAAAAGTCAAGAATAGACAAGGTTAAGGAGAACTCAAATATAAGTAACCAAAACATAGCTTGTAAATGATAGTTGATAGGTCAAAAAAATCAAAGTTATCACTCCAATGGTTGATGTCTCTCAAGTATCTAGGGCAGGAAGTGCCCTTAGGAAACACAAAAGGGTTGAAAGTGATAGGATAGGCTTGGTTTCCATCCACAACACCTAATATACATATGTGTCCACAATATCCAACTATAAAAAATAGTATACGTAGTCAAACAAGCAATGCAAGGTTGGTGTAAAAGGGTCAATGAGCATGGGGATATTCATGATCTCCAAGAAAAGTAATCTTGGGTGAAGATGTAAGTGATATTCAATAGCATTTTTCATGGTTGTGGATATATATGTGATCTCTAATTACCCTAGTGTATGGGTAAAGTCTAAAAAGTTAGGGTTACTTTTTTGGGGAAAATAATGGAGCCAATGGTACTGACATTAGTGACATTACCTCTATTGGTAATAAATAGTTCCAACATCAGGACATTAGGGAAATGTTTCCAATGTTTATAGGTGTAAGCACCAACATTGATGGATTAGGTCAAAACTATGAATGTTGGTAGCCAACCAAACCTGACAAAAGGGGGTTTGGTAACTGACCAAATTCATTTGCAACTTTGTGATTAGAAAGAAAAAATAGAGCTATGAGAGTGACTGAGATGTTAGAGCAAGGAGGTTACCTAGCAGGAGGTATACCACCACAAGAGCTAGTTGTGCCAGCCAAGAAGAGATGAAGTAAGAGTCTCTGTTAGTTGTTTTGAAATTTGATTTGGGTATCTGTAGTTTTTAAGCTAATTTAGAGGTGGGGCTATAGAAAACATTAATAGAGGGGTATAAAATATGGTAGGGTAGTTTTAGGATAATTTTGGGATTTTTTTGGGTAGGTTTTTAGGTTAAATTAGTAATCTTTGGTTTGGGTTGTTCAGCCCTAAGACCAAACTAATTACCAATGTTAAGGAGGTCCACCAATGTTGGCTGACATGGCACCAAGGTCAGTAGGTTCCTACTAATGTTAGATAATAGTTAGTCCCACAAAGCACTAACATTGGCATTAATGCCGATGCTGGTGACTGTAAATGACTAAAAAAATAGGAGAAAGACCTAGTTTGGACTGCTAGTGGAAGTAGAAGACTAGCCTAATGGTCTAGCTAGCCTCAGAAGACCCCATGTTGATTGAGTTCTACCTACATATCCCAATTTAGGGCCTCAAGCCAATGTATTTCTCCTAGAGACTAGGAAAGGATCTAAGGTATGATTACAAAGGTATGTTAAGGGAAATGGGTGAAAAGGTAGGTTGAAATAGGTCAAGAGGTCTAAGGCTTAAAAGATAGGGTATGGTGTCAAGTGTCAGGGATATAGGCCATGAGTCATGATAGGTAGGTAAGCCTAGGGTGGAAAGAGAGAAGAGGCAGTAAAGCCTAGGGTAGAGAGAGAGAGGTAGTGAAGCCTAAGGTAGAGATAAAAAGAGTAAGTTAGTTAGTTAGGTGGGTATATGGCTAAGCTAACCTTAGAAGACCCCATGTCGACTGAGTGCTACCTACATAGCCTAGTTTAGGGCCTCAGACCAATGTAGTTCTCCCAAAGAGAAGGGAAAAAGGTGGTGATAGATTATATTATAAAGTACGTGACTTGATTTTTGTGTGTATAGATGTAGGTGAGGATGTAGCTAACATTATAAGATCATCTATTGAGGTTTTTGACATGTATGAGGAGGGATGTCACTCTAGATGAGTGGGAGCACATGGAAGTCATGGGTTTAGGAGGAGTGTGATGGTATTGTTGAGTCACCCAAGATGTGTTCCTTATGATAGCATTTATTGAGAGGTGGGATTACACCACTAATACCTTCCATCTACTAACCAGAGAGTTGATAGTAACTTAAGAGGATGTTTATAAGATTTTATGGCTATCACTCCAGGGTGAGGAGCTCTTCACATGCTTAAGAGAGGATCATAATATACATATGGTCACATTATATAGAGAGCATGTTAGTGAGGTGACCTACCATTCGGTGAGTTTTGTATACAAGCCACTCTATATGGCTAATGAGGAGTAGCATCAACTGAGCATCTTGATGATGATCAAGATCATGGTATATACATTAACAAATGTTGATGGTGGCAGATTTTGATTGCATTGATAGGTATGCTTGCACAAATGGTTACGTAGTAGACTATTTTTTCCTAGGGTCTAGTAATTCTAGTGCATTTATATAGAGAGCTATGGGGTTTGAGATTGCAACGGTGATATAGTTTATCTGACAGCCATCTACTACATTGTTAGGCATATGAGCACATCATGATGATACAACTATTAGAATTACCTACCATGATCCTAGCTAACTTTAGGTTTGATTTTATATGGTGGAGAGACAGCATGGCATAGACCTAAGTGGATGACATAGTACATGGCATTGCCTATTATAGGTGTATGATTGAGGGTTTGATCCCTACTAATATTTTGTTGAGACCCTATTCAACATACCCAATTTTCAAAGGATAGGCATAGTAGCTTGTTAGTTTGTAGAGCTGACTATGGGTCAGGAGGAGGTAAGTTGGTGAGTTAGAAATGGTACCTATGACATAGGTTAGGAGGTAGTTTGGTCTAGTTTAAGATATTATACCTACCTTCCCTTGATATTAGAGGGATGATGTAGAGGCACCCCTACCATTACCCCAAGAGATAGATGGGCTAGATTTTAAGGAGCTACCATCAAGGTTAGGTTTTGTAGATCTAGGGTACATGATAGCATATATATCTTTGTGGGTAGGTTTACATCCCATGGTGGAAGTTAGGAGGTCACCACCAGATTTATAGGGGTTGGTAAGAGAGAGGGATGCAATAGTACAAGCTCGAGATACAATAGTGTAGGTTAGAGATATAGCCTAGGCATAGGTATTAGCCTTACAAGGGTAGGTGGTGACATTTTAGGGTTATTTTGGGGCACTACAAGGCCAAGTTATAGTAATACAAGGCCAAGTTATAGTCTTATAAGGTCAGGTGATTGTAATGACAAAAAAAAGGGATAGTCTGAGAGCAACACGTTAGGCTACTCCTTCACTACCACCACATGGACCAGTATAAGTTGGGCCATCATCAGGTGTTATGGGACCTCCAACTGAGGTTTAATTCATGATAATTGGTGTAAATAAATATTCCCCTAGTTGCTTTTATGATAGGAACAATATTGGAAATCCATTATGGGTAGTCAATGGGTTGGATACAGTTAATAGAAAGGAGGTGTTAGAGCTTTTTTTTGACAAGGAGAGCAATATGAGGATGCATCTTATGAAGCTTTTTCTTAACATTTTTAGCATATTGATTAGTGACAATGTTATGGGTGATGATAGAGGGGTCAATACAAGACATGTCATTGTAAGACCAAGCAAAGACTTTGATATGGTCATTAAGAAATGTGGCATAATCAAATTGATTGGAGGAATCTAAAGATTGGACAATCTTGAGGACATGAGGGTTATTGTGAGAGGGTAGGTTGATATCAGTGGTTGATTCATTTAACATATCTTATGTTTCAAATGGGATCAATCATTGGATATAGGAATCATCTACACCCATATATGTGAGAATTACATCATCATCTTGACATTGGATAGTGTTAATAGTGGGAGAGTCTTCATAAATTATTTCAAGATGAATAAGAGGAAGGGACCTTGTTTCCTTACCCTGATGATAGGTGAGAGGCCCTAAATGGATGGCATTTATTGAAAACAAAATTATGAGGTATAGATACCTTTGATTTGATAGGTGATGGTGGAGAAGAAGGTGGAGAAGGAGAGAATGGTTCTTTAATAATTGGCACATGGGAAGTTTTAATGAGTTTAATTGGTTCATCATATCCTACTCCATGTCTCTTTTTGGCATTTTTAATGGTTTGGCTAGTGGGATATTCAATAGGCATATGGACACCTTTTTCTTAATGAACCAAACCAAATCCTTTACAAGCACACCAATAGAGATAGGTGTGACTGAATCTAGGGTTACTCAAGAAAGAGAAGTCATAGGTAAATGGTTGTGGTGAAGAAGATGGATTGCTGACAATGGGAGATTAAATAATTCCCCCATATTTGAAATTGGTTCAAAGGTTAGGGGGGCCATAAGGGATGACCATCCCAATGCAAGTATCATAATTTGGGTTCATGTGAATCTTTCCATACTCTTTTGGTGTATAGAACATGTTGAGCATCAACAAATGATATTCACTAAGTGATAAACATTGAAAAGTTTCCTCCATGGGATCCTTGTCAAGAATTTGTGTAGCTAGTATCTGAGTAATCATGGGAGTGGAGATTTTGGAAGCTTCAAAAGTATCATGTGAGGAAGATGATGTTTTCAATGTAATGAGAACATCATTAGGACTATAATTCATGTTGTATGTTTTAAATAGAGGTGGGTCAGTAGGTATAACATGTACTTGTCCATCATGTTCAAATTTGACACAACAGTGAAAAGTTGAGGGTACACATGCCATAGCACGTATCCAAGGTCATCCAAGTAGTATGTTATATTATAACTCTCCTTCCACAACATAGAAGAACTTAGGAATAGTGCAGGGACCTACACAGATATGCAAGATAATAGTGCCCATCATAGTAACTATGGTATCATTAAAGGAGTAGAGTATTGTGTCGATTTGAGACATAAAATTATTAGGAAGGGCTAACCTTTTTTAGGCATGGGTGTAAATAATATTAATACTAGCTCCCCCATTGATCATGACTCTCTTGACATGAGTTTGATCAATATATGCGATAAAAAAAAGGGTAGAATCCTATTCTTTAAGATGTTGAAGTGGAATTTCTTAATCACTAAAAGAAATTAGGGAGATGGAATTAAGGGAGTCAACTAGCACTATAAGAGGTTGGGGATCATCTAATTTTACCTCAATCACTTGCAAAGAACTATAAAATCTTGACTGTGTTGGGATGAGTTTTTTATTAACTCATACAAAGACATTTTCATAGGAGTTTGGTGAAGTTGTTTCACCATTGAGCTTTGAATAACATATGAAGATGTTATTTTAGGGATCCCCATGATGAAAATATTAGGATTAGGAGGAGTGTCTTTGGTGAAGGGATGAGCCTAAGGAGCATTGACATTTTCCTTAGCTTTATCTTTTTAGTTTTGTGACCAAGTGGCCACATTAGTTGTGTTGATCTGAAATGTAGGTGAAGGAGGTGTTAAAGGGGTTACAATGACATATTTGGGTTTGAATTTAGTTGGAATTTTAGGAGGCACTATGGATTCCAAATGTTGAATAATAGAAGGCTAACGGGAGTATCATCGATAAGAGTATCAACATTGAAGTGTTATCGAATGACTATTGTGAGGGATTTACAACTCTCAATATCGTGTCTAGGTGAACAGTGATATAAACACACTTACGTATCATTAAACCAATATGGATTCATTCCAAGAGGAATATAAGGCTTAATGGAAGGAAGAGTTAATATGGATGATTATAATAACTAATGTAGGAAAAATATTTGAGAGCCTACAAGTGGGATTACACTTGTTTTGCTAATAGGGGTGGACACCTTCTTATGTTTTGGTGTTGAAAAGATAATTTTAAGTGGTGATTTATTTCGTGATGGTGGAGTTACATGTTTTTTTTTAACTTTCCTAGTGTCAAATGTGAAAGGTCTACCATATGGCAAAGGTAGGAGTGGAGGTAACTTAAGATTCTGTTTTTCTTGGGTTGGCAATATTTTAACTAAAGTAGAGGGTTGTGGTCCCAAAATGGATGGTAAATTTGAGGGTTGAAGAAGGGATTGGTGAGATCTAGGAATATTAACATTATTTTGTAATTTATGCCATAAAACTCCAATTGGTGGTTGAAGAGTTAAATCTAATTTCACCTGTGGAAGAATTAGAGACGAGGTGTACACCTAAGGGCTTGATCTGCTTTAATGTCCTAGATTCATATAAGGGTGAGGGTTCTAACACAGATGGATGAAATTTAGGTGTTTTTGGTGAATAATCTCTATTTTTGTCAAAGACCTTAGGGTAAAGGGTAGTTAGAGGGTTGGTGGTAAAGGTTGACATTCTTTGTGTTGGATAAGGAGTTTTAAGCTGGTCCCAAAATACTACAGATCTAGCTTCATGGAGTCAATAAATTCTAAAATTTTCACCAAATGCTAAAAGGGTTTAGATGAAGTTGATGTTAGCCTTACAGTTATGTATTTATAAGGTTGAGGTGTCTGGTAAAGAGGGAAAGTATTGGTTTCTTCTACTTTAGTCTAAAGATAAGAAAGAACTGAAATGGGGTCCTCTTCGATAGAGACAAGAGAAGAGACATGGTCTACCATGGATGGGGGAGAGGTAGGCGAAGAAGGTTCCTTCAGAGGGTAAATCATAGGTATTATGGATCCATCAACATTTGGGTGACGCATAGGTAAAATATGATCCTCCATAGGTAAAAGAAGGGGTAAGAGTGGTACAATTGAAGTAGGCATAATAGGTCTCTCATCTATTATGGGAATAGATAATACTAAATCCTCTAAATGCAAGGGTAGAGTGGATGGGGTACTACTCTATATAGGTGGAGGAGAGGTAGGTGAAGAAGGTTCCTCAAGGGGGTATAATATAGGAATGATGTTCCCTTTAACATGTGGTTGAGGAATGGGTAGGGTGTGGTCTTCAAGTGGTAAGAGGATAAGTAATATTGGTGTAAAAGGAACTATCGTGACAAACTCCTCAGGTGGCAAAATAAGTGGTAAAGTAGGCTCTTCCTCATAAGGGAGTGGAATGGATGAAATAGGTTCCACCTAAGGAAGAATAATGGGCAAAACCAATGCCATTGAATGTGGGGGAGGAGTCGATGAAATGGGTATCTCTTGTTGAGGGGAAGGTTGAACTAGAGGTAAAGGAAAGACCATATTAACTATAAGGATATTATTATCACCTAAGTTACTTGTGGTCCAAACAATATTTTTATTGGGTGAATGGTTAGAAAAAGGGTGATTTAACACATACATACTCTGATTAGGGGGTGCATTAGGATTATCCAAGATGAGATCACCACTATCAATCATATCTTGAACAATGTTCTTAAATGTCTCACAGATATTAGAATTGTGGCCTTTGACTTGATGGTAACCATAAAACTCATCTTCTTTATAAAAAGTTGGAATAGGATGGGAGGGGTCAAACTATATAGGATGTTTGATTTGAGGAAGTTTTATGACACCTTCTTTCAATAGTTTCTCCAAAGTGGATGTATATGACTCCCCAATGGGAGTGTATTGGCTTTGTTCATACCATTGTTGGAATTGCTTGGTCAAATTTTGGGAAGTCAAGGAATTCAATTGGTTTATGGCTATGGAAGAGACTAACTTAACAACCACCACATTGGTAGAACCTTTAGGTTTTTGGTTAGAAGGAGAAGCTTTAGAGGAGGAGGAGTCATTTGATTTGGAATTGGTATTCTTATTGTGAAACTTGACTTTGCCTTCATCTATTGCATGAACCTCGAGCTTCCATGCCATTATAAAGGCCTCATCAAATGTGTGGATATTTTATACCTAGAGTGCAGATGAGATGTGCTTAGCACATACCCTTGAGAAGAGCTCAATAAGCTCTAGTTTGGGTAAGGAGAAGGAGAGTTGATTGATCAAGCTTCTCTAGTGAGTGACAAAATCTACAATAGACTCATCATCAAATTATCTGATAGAATAAAGGTTTGTTATAGAAACCTTTTTAGAAATGTTAATAGAGAAATGGTCTAGGAATATTTGTGTGTGTTGGGTAAATAAGAAAAGGGAGTGTTGAGGTATAGATCTATACCAATCCAAGGCAGTACCTGAAAAAGACATAGGGAAAGTTTGAAGTAGTAATGCATCATCATGCCCTATTAAATAGCAAGCATGTCTAAATACTCGTAAGTGCTATTGTGTGTCCTCTTTACTTTGAAAATGAGTAAATTTATATAGTTCCCATTGGCTTCGATAAGGGTGAGTAGGCACATAAGGATGGATTGGTTCATTGCATATCTAACCATAAGATAACACATTCTTTGAACTAGAAATAGATGTCTCTAGATTGGACATCTTATCTATTAGCATCTTAATGAGGTCTAGAAGAGGATTAGTTTGGTAAATACCTCCTAAGTTATAGGGAACCTGATAGGAAGTATAGGGATCATATGGCATAGCTTGTTGAGGTTGTGTTGGGGAAACATAAGGATAATGAGTCATAGGCTGGGGTGCAAAAAGAAAAGGGGCTTGTCCCATTGGGTTAGAGACTATGCTTTGGTTGGTTGTTGTTATTGCATGTTGGATTATTGGCATGGTTAGATTGGATGAAGGGTGACTTGTAACTCAAGTAATTATAAGCACGAGGTTAGATGGAATAGGCACCACTAAATTTTGAAATGGGGTAACACTTGACTGAATTAGTTGTGGTTGTGAAATTAGGGAAGTCACACTAAGGTTTAGGTGGGATTAGGCAATTGGTGATGCTTAACTTTGGAAATTATTTACAGTTGGGTTACTCATCGAAGTGGTGGTTTGGGTAACCATGGGGAAAATAGTGGAAAAAACTAAAACTGAAGTTGTATCCATTAGATAGGTTGGCATACCATAGATTGGGTTACCTGAAGAATTACGACTTTAGCTCATAGTAAGGTAATGTTGAAGGGTTGCCACATTACGATCAAGAAATTTAGAAAAATCTTGATATCCCTCAGGCATAATGGAAATTTGGTTAGGGATGGGAATATGCTCTATATCTGAAGTATGCTCCATGATAGAATCAAAAGTGAGAGGGGAAGGTGGAAGTGGTTTCTAGCTTGTGTAATCGATAAGAGTTTTGGATTGAGCTCATGTCAATACCATGCAAGAGGAATTACAAATAGTCTTACTACCCTATATTAGTGATATAATAAGGAAAAACTAGGTTTGAGTGTAGGTAAGTGGGTTATTTTAGCTTGCTATTTTGAGTAGATGAAATTACATAGTTATCGATGTCAGTCATTTGATCGATGTTGGTAGAAAAATTTTGCTGACGTCAATGGAGTAACTGATGTTAGTAGGTAAAATCTACCAATGCTGGTAGAGTTAATCGATGTCAGTCACTATGATATCTTGTGATGTAAAACAATTGATTTTTTAGAAAATTAGAAGTTGAAACTAGGTAAAATAGTGGATGTAAGAGGTCTATGTAAGAAGGAAGAACACTCAAAAAACTTGAGATAATAGGTTATAAAAACTAAGTATTAGAAATAGTATTGATTTTGTGAATCAATAGGAAAATGTCCTTACCAACTCCAAAATATAGAAGGCAGTAGAAAAGTAGAAAAATAACATACAACCAATAGATATTAAGTCATAGAGATTAATTTTTAGCCTCGCATTGGCTTATGCCTTAATCAGATAGTGAAAAGAAAATCTAGTTATTGTAGGTACTAAAAAACAATCTAGAGCTATTTTCAGGTTAGTTTTAGTGCTCAAGAGGAAATGTGTGTTAGACTAGGTACATGGCTTCTTATAGGAGCTTACTCTTCACACTTCACAGACCTAGAGCCAAGCTAGGTCACTTAGCCAAAATATACCTTCTGTTTAGAGTTTATACTCCACCAAAGAATGAAGTGGGTTCTCCCCTTAGTGGTGAAATCCAAGTAGGAAAGCCGGGTAGGGTAAAGTGATCCACCAGATGATGAAATCTTGATAGGCCTTTTCTCAGGTGATTTTTTTTTGTGTGAATGTGATTTGTTTGTGTAACATAGGTGCACTACGATTTATTCAAAATTCTTGTAATTAACTAGGTGAGTTAATATGCAACAAACAAACAATGAAATGCAGTAAGTTTTAACCCAAATCTGAAATGTTTAGATTCATATGAAATCAAAGAAGAAATAGGAGAAGAGAATGAGATTCACTATCCTAATGTGCATGCAAGAAGAAGTAAAAAAGAGATTCTTTTTAACTTGTAAGAAAAAATAATAAATTGCTTTTAGAGGCAAAGAGAAAAGAAAGAAAATTTTAGTTTAATGCTTTTAAAAAGAAAATGAAATGTTGAATTTTTTATTTTAAGAGAGAAGAGAAGGAGAAAGTGCAATAAATGAATTTTTCACTATAATTCACCAATATTAATGATTAAAACAAGAAATGAACCCAAGGAAAACTCCAAGGTCCCACCAGGCATGCCAAAAATGTTTCACTAATTTTTGTCTATTTCAAGTCTAA
This sequence comes from Torreya grandis, assembly GCA_037957365.1. Classification (NCBI taxonomy): domain Eukaryota; kingdom Viridiplantae; phylum Streptophyta; class Pinopsida; order Cupressales; family Taxaceae; genus Torreya; species Torreya grandis. The sequence continues at coordinate 2,121,159 of JARHVA010002023.1, forward strand.
AGTAAAATAAAAAAGAATGATGTGGATAAGTAATTAGAATGAACCTAGATTGATTTACGCACTATATCTATACATTATGAGCACTCATATTTAGCTTGGGAGGACTACCTACAAGTAAGAAATCACTACCATAAGATGTTTGTTCATAATTAAATAAGTGGAGTTTCCAAGCTATGCGCTTGTTCTAGGAAGTTTGAAACTTATTTAGAGATGACAATACACTTTTTAGAGACAAAAGAGTAATAAATAAATAAAGGAGAGGTAAAGAGAGATAATATTACCATTATTTACAACTTGAGTGTAGTAAAGAGTGATAGGGTATAGGTGGTGTATTTTTTTTGTATTTTATAAGTTGTTTAGGTAGGTTTTGGAGAGGTTAGGAAATCCATAGTCATCAACATCGGTTAGGGAGTGACAGATATCGGTTATACTATCGAGGTCAGTGGTGAATGTGACCAATGTTGGTTAGGCTATCGAGGTTGATAGGGGAAATAATTATTTAGGAGCTTATAGAAGGCTTTTTTGGGTCTGGGAAATGGTTTTGATCAAGTTTGGGAGGTTAGGGAGAGTTATGAGAGGGAGAGTATGGTTTTGGGTAGATTTGATTAGAGGTTTGGTGTGTCAGGTAAAGGAGAAATAAGTAAGGAAGCTTTATAACTCCCTCATGGGGGTTCAATGAGGAGTATATAAAGAAATGAATAGCTGATATGAAGTGATAGAAAAGTAAATAATTAAAAGACCTATAAAATAATTGTACTTAGCTATAGTGGTCATTGAATGATAAGTACCAAATTGATGGTCCCTATTAGGTAGTCTGACCTTGAATGTTGGAACAGAGAGAAAAAGTGGGTGTTATTGGTCTTCAAGAGCTCAATTCTTGATCATGATTGACTTACATAAGATGATAGTGATCCAAGATGTCAAAAGTTGAATGTCAAGAGCTTGAATGCAAGTAAGAATAAATTTTCTTGATTTTTACTGACTTAAAATTCAGGTTGAATTTTAGCTTATATCACCAATGTCAGTGATCCCACCATGTCAATCGTGGGTTGACCAATGTCAATGGCCCTATAATAGGTAAACCTTACTATTTTTGACCTATTTTTTGGTTCTCTTTGTGACAAGTGTGGCACTTATTACAAAATGGTAAAAATAAGATGTTAAGAAGGAGCTAATTGATTAGGAATTTAGTTTGGAAGTGGGAATAAGTCTTGGGTAGTTAGGATGAGGGGACCAAGTCTTGAGGTGACTCATTAGGTGAGAATTAGTGATAGGGAAAGGTGGCCAGGTAATGTGACAAAAGGGGTTTTTAATTAACTTAATTAATTATTTTAAATTAATTAAATGTGTGAGGGGAAAAAGCATGGGTTAGGGAGGTTAATTCTTACTATTGAAAGATGAGCTAAAAGGGGTTTCAACACAAGGAGTTACACACATGTGTGTGACATAATCTTGGTTTCTACACTTCTTACTTTACATATTCCCATTACATATTTAACCATGTTCATATTTTATCTCCATGATCATAAACAACAAATATCAAATCAAAAGTGTGACATTATGAACTATATCCATGCACCACATCATCTATCTATGTATGATCAAAACACTATGAAATCACATCATATCATAAACATCATCCTATCTATATACCATCAAAAAATTATATATCATATCATTAACAACCCTAAATACACCATTCATCATCATGTAGCTTAATTAAATCAATGATCAAATCATATTGAACCATATCATATATCCTCTACCTATTTATCCATCTTCCATAACATCACAACAATACATCTTATAACATCAACTCATTCAAATAACATCGGCATAACCAAAAATAAATCCATTATGATTAAATCATCATATGACATATAACCATCCATAAAATATCCTATCACATCCATAACAAAATCAAAACAGCACACCCATATTTTAAAAACATCACATACTTAAGTTGTGTAGTTAACATCTCATAAAGCATATGCAGGAAACCATATACCATCAACCATAAACATGGACATGAATAACCATATTAACATATAAACCATGACCCATACATCATCATATACATCATGTCATCATAAATAATACATGTAACAATGTTTAAGCTCTCTTAAAACATGTACATCTCACTGCATTGATGTGTAGGGTGGTATCAAAATAATGTACACCTATCTCTACCAACATATCAAAACATGTCTAAAATCATGGTCCTAGGGTACCACTACCACTAGCCCCACTTTCACCTTCACCATTACTACTATCTCCACCTGTAACTATACCTACACTCCCATCTGGTGATGGCCCCTTGGTATCCCTGCATGATCCACTATAAAAGCCCACTATCCTATAATAGCTATAGAGGGACCCCCTACCAAGATAGCCTGATATTCACCATTTCTCATCTCAAGAGGTATTTATGATAATACTATAACCTCATAATACCTATGTTCCTCTACAGTGGCTAGATACCATTCCCATGACACTGTGTCTAATGGTCCTCCTATTGTTATCATGGCTACTCCTACCCTCTATCTCAATGAGTCTCTCTCTTATGTGACCAACCCAAGAGAGATCCTTACCTAATATCACTCACCAATCAGAGTAAACACCTATGCCTACAGAGTAGCTACTTGTCGTTGTAACACTATGATTTAGGCCTCTATTGTTGTAAGTGATGCTACCACCTATTTACCATGTGCTTTTGCCTATGTTAGGTCAATATCCATGGGCTATTAGCCCCCATCCCCCCATCTAAAATTGGTAACTACATATCTATCCTATTACCAATCTAAATATCCATTTACCACTCTAGCATCATCAATAAGAGCTCTTATAGGAAACTCCTTATAGTCTAAAACAACCTCCTTTGGTTATGGTTCTAGGAGTAAGAACTTAGCACCGTCCCTCCTATATTAAGGGAAATATAGATGGATCCCCTATAGCAATCCAAATTGCCTTCACACCTTGTCAACTAAGATGAAATTAAACTCACCCTCTCATCTTCCATAAATCCATCACCAACTCTATAATGATAAAGTGTGATACATGTATCCTACCCATATAAGCTAACCCAAGTAAGGTCTCCACACCACATCACTAACCACCAAACCATCTACGGTATCTCTAAACTAGTCTATATCTCAGGTACCTCCACCAACCCCTATCATTTTCAAATCACCTCTCCATCACATAAAGCCTACCTTGTATTCTATAGGCATAAAGCCATCCCATGGGAGACCTAGTGGTTTAAGCACTCTGATTGCTCATACACTCAATAGTAGAGTATAAACTTGACACTAATCCCATACCTCCTATCTACATGAAAAGCCTAGAGTTCTCTATAGATTTGCACCAATAAAATTGGAGCCCACACAAACATGATCCTCCCTAATAACATCTCTCTTAACACCCCTAGTAGTAAATATGGGAAGTGGCTAGTACTCTAATAGAGAAGGGTAAAGTAGGATATCCCCATCATCATCATCATCATCATCATCATCATCATCATCATCATCATCATTATCATTAGTAGACACATATCCTCTGGTTTCCTCTGGTATAATGGCTTGTACTATATGACACCCACATAGAATCTCACCTATTCCCTATCCTCATTATAAATCCACTCCACATAGTTATCTCACTACTCACTCTCTATGGGGTAGATCAGATCCCCATGAATTAATAGTCATGTAATCCAATGCACATTTTCTAGTAAGATGGTCATATCTCTAAGGGGCAACATAAAAGTGTTCATGGATGGATCCCATCTCTCAATGAGAGCCATAATCATTATTACATCCTGAGGCAAGTGTTGATAATGACACATGGCCCCTAGGCAAACCTCCTCCATGTTATGCCACTCATCATCTATCATACCATCATGAACCTCTACAAAGATTTTCAAGATTGGTTCCTACATCTAGATCTAATCATGTGCCTACAAAATGATCACATTAGAATGCACACTTAGTTTTCTACCTTGAGCTAAGTACCGACCTATACCTACTTTTTTTCAGCCTATTTCAACCTACCCACTTACATTTATAATCTAACATTGGCCCAAATGCTCTACATTTTAACCACATCCCTTTTCAACCTATATAATTTTATCACAAAAACTTGTTTCCCCTCCACCCAAAATGAACCTTATAGAACAAAAGTCATTTTAAACACCATCATGTTTCTATCACTTCTATCCATTTCCCTCTCAAACTATCTAACATATCATTTTATACCCTATCAATTTCAACTTATTTACCTTTAACATCTAATCTATTGCATACCTTGGATTTAGAAATAACTTTCAAAACTTTCCACTACCCTACCATTTCCTATTCTATAAGCTTCAAATATTTTAACAAACAAACAAAACTTCATCTAAAAACTTCAAATCATTCATAAACCTTTCAACATTCAAAACATTTTTCTATACTTTTTATAATGACCTACCCTCAACCCTTTGACCATCAATGGTTCATTGAACTGTCAATGGTCCTCTACGGGCATTTTACCCCCAAGGTTGACCATCGACAATTGGGTTTAACTCTTGATGGTCACTATGTGTGACCACTAGTGGCAAAACCTCAAACCTTGGACACATCAAAATTTGCACAAACACCAAAAAACCTTACCTAAACCTAATATGCCACCCCTTACCAACCCATAGTACCCTTCCCCTCTCTATTTCACCTAAACATTTACCAAATTCAATCTAAAATGGATATTAGGGAATCATGGCTTGGGATTATTTCCCAAAACCCTACCCCATTATTCTAAATCTATCCAAATCTAACTATAACATAATCAATTCAACTAAGCTATCAAATTAAAACACCTCCTACCTCATTATGTGACCATTGACATGGATGAATCCATGGTCCCCCTGCATGGCCATGTCTTCTTCCATCCTCCATTCACTCCACTCTCAGTTAACCTCAAATTATTTCTCAACCAATCAAACCTCTAACTCATTGAGTAACCACATAGTGCACATGCATAAAATTTCTAGAGCACAAATTCAAATGCACAAAGGTTAAAAATAAGTTAAAGTAATTTTTTTTTACTTTTTACCTTGTGGATTTTTAGGGTTTACCCTAATTATCTATAGTCAGGGTAACCATCGACAATTACCTTTCGAGAGCCCTAACTGTCAATGTTCAAGACCCCCAAATTTTACACTTACACCTCAAACTACCCTTCTTAATAAAACTAAACTAGTTTTTACCCATCTTTACAAACTACCTTCTTTAACCAACCCAACCACCTAGTCACCTTACCATTGGTCTATTTTGGCCCATTTGATGTGTAATGTTTGACACTTTTTTCCTAGTCCTTTGACTATAGTGATACATTTACCATGTTGACCCTTCTTGAATGTGTACCACCTCATGCTTACATGACTTGCTCATGTCTGTTTGAGAGCACTTCTTACCTTGGATGCCTGTGACACTTGATTAGCTTGTATTTTCCCCAAGAGTACTTCCCACCTTAGATACCCACTTGACACATAGATATTTCTTAGGAGACTTACATTTATAAGTGTTCCCAAATACCATGCCTATAGGTGGTCATGAAGTTCACTTGTCACTTGTCCTTCTTAGCACTAACCCTTATGTTTACCAACATTAGAAACCTAGTTTATGCATGATCTTGGCTATCACATCTTTTTATTCTACTTTGTGTGCTTATTTATTCTTTAGTGCCCAACCTATAATTCACCCATTTTTATGATCAAATACCCACTTATCAAACCCTAACTTGATTTTAGTTTCACCTTATTGACTCCCAATATGAGGGGAAACACCTCCTACTCTCGGGGCAACCAGACCCTTGACCCATATTTTGTTTTTATTTTGTAGCTTGTTCACATAAGCTACAAAATAAAAAGGGGTAAAATTTAGACACCAAAAATATGCATACTATGATTCTAAATGTCAAAAATCCTCCTGGACCTATCTAAGACCCTCTTGGGACCAAAATACACCAATGTGGGCTAACCAAGTTCACCCACAGTCAATTTCACAAACTAACTCAACCTAGCCTTCAGGACCTTTTCTTTTGGGGACCTAACCATCAATGATCAAGTTAACCATCGATGGTCACCCTTGGGAAACTTTGACCATCGATGTTCAAGGTACACTTCCTCAACCAAAAATATGCAATCATCTACTAACCTTTTTTAAATATAACTCATCTAAATCTCATTATGAGCCTTTACATAGATAAATTATATTTAGATGGCCTAGTTTCACATTGACTTCCACCTCTTGCTTGTGCCTATAAGAAGAGAGGAGTTTGGGAGGTCAAATCCATATACAATAATTATCAAGAGCTCAAGGATTCAAGAGTGTTCTTTTGTAGGTCAATCAATATGATCAGTAATTCAGCCATTACATTGAGAGTTGACTTGTCATCACCTCTCAACCACTATCTTAAGTAATTTTACTCTACCATATTCCATTGATAGGTTAACTACATCAATCACTCACCCAATCAAATTATAGTAAGATAAGTACTTGTTTGTTAATATTCATTTACTTTATTTCCATTTCATAATTAGCATAACCTTTTCCCATCTCCCAGAATCCATCTTTTAGATCTTGTTATTTAGAAATTTAACAACTTAGATTTTTTATAGTAACCATCAATGATTGACTCAACCATCAAAAATCTACCTAACTACAAATGATTATCTTCATTATTGATGATCACCTTAACCACCGACGGTTACCCTAATCATTGATAGTCATTGTGGCAGTGAAAACTAGCAAGCTATTTTCACCCATCTACCCTCAACCAAACCTAGTTTTTTATGTTCCTATTTGTCCACATACCCCTTTCAAATTTTTTGAAGCATATCCCAACCCCTTAGCACTATTGTTAATTGTTTTATCACTTATTTAATCATTTCTAGTCTATTTTCTAAGCAATTATTCTTGTGTTCAATTTCAATACCTTTTTTATTATTAATGCTAGTACCTTCTTTCTAGTTTTGTGAATATAACTATTTAAAATGTGTGGATTTATATCCCCTAAGGAATCTCTCACTTTTAGGATCTATCTATCACTAATTAATCTACCCAACTATCTTTCTAGTGAACAAGTTTGCTTTAGTGCTTTCTTATTTACAAGTCTTCTTCCTAAGCTAAGGAGTATCTCTTCACAATTTTTTGATTCAATGCATGCAAAATTAAATAGGTTTTTTAACCATACCCATATCAATTTTATTTTCTCTCTTTCTTATAACTTAAAGAAAAAATTTACATGAAACATTGGCTAAGGTAAGCTTTACAAGTTTGTAAACAAACTGAAGGAGAATTGCAGGCTATTGGTAAAATTTATGCATCAAATTTCAACATTAGTCTTCTCTCAAATTCTCTCATAACATATCATGGATTCAACATATAATCACTATAAGCAATCTCTCATTAATTCATACAGAAATTACATCTCAAGGTCATGTCAACATTATATGCCTGCAATAAGCTCTACCAAGATTTTATCTCTTAAAAATTTGACCTAAACTAGCCAAGGAGGCTTACAAAGGCATCTTAAAGCCTTTTCATATTAATCCCCAATTCTATTCTATCCTAATTACCCAAGAAATAAATACAAGCATATATAAAATTTGCTTTGAGGAAAATAATAAAGGGGGCCCCATTTGGCACCAACCCTTCACATGGGGAATCTCCCACCAAGAACACATGATATTTCCAATAAAACCATGCCACATTTCATGTGTGATGAATTATGTATAAAGACAAAATTTCCACCAAGAAAAATGTGTCCACCATAGATGCTTGTCACATGGCTAGTCAAAAGAGAAAAAGAGATTCCAATTTACAATATAGTGAAATTTGTCCCCTCATCATCATAAACCTCCAAAATATAATTGATATCCTTTTTAACCATTCTCCCATGGAAAATACACCCCATTATGTATGCAATCATAAATGCATCATGTTTACAAATCAACTCTATCTTGGAAAAGATAGATCCTACTTACACTTCAGACTGGGGATACATTATATAATTAAGAACATGACCAATATGGATATGTTAGACCCAATTAGGGGATATCTTATCACAAATAATATATGTACGAAGGGTTCCAAATCCTCTAGTCATTTAAAACTACTCAATAACCCTAACTATGTCCTATGTTTTCATATTCACTATATCAATAACAAGTAAAGCAAATAGTCTAATTCAATGCTCACCAAAGCTTGTGGCACAATGTGGGGGTAATAAAAACTAAAATATATATATACTCATGTCAATGTATACGAAATATTAATGTATGGAAGAAAATTAAAAATTCATATCTATCGATCTTACAAAGGAGGAACAAAGTTAGGAATACTTAACTTGGAAGATGAACGCACCGAGATTCAATCTCTCCCTTGGCCAAGGTATTTTATGAGAGGTTATTGTGGTATGTAAGGATGACAAGGATAAATCAGCTATAGACTACACAACCCATCAATGCATCCAAAAAACTTCTCCATAAGAAAAGATCTGTATCTTCAAATAAAGTATGAAATGGTAAGCTTGCTCCTTAAGTAGAATGGTGGATAAGAAGATATGCAATAGCTCTTACTTCTTATTTTTTTATCTAAATAATGGTAAAATTATTATGTATATATAGGTAAATTTAACCCTAATCCTTTATAAAAGTTTTAATTGATAGGGTCGACCTAATTGACCTAGTATCATTATTGATAAAAACTCACTAGGTCACGGGCTAAGTTGGCCAAGAGCTGACCTACACCATAAATGAGTTTCACCAATAAGAGTAAAAGGATGACCCATTTGACCTATTCATGTAAACTATTGAAAGTATTTTTAGGTTAGGAAAAGGGGTACTGAAGGTGGTAAAATATTGGAAGTGTATAAGAGAGAATAACAAGTTTAAGGTAATGGTTTTTTGAAGATAATTATGTAGATAAAAAGTGGGAAAAGGGACAACAATCCTACGAAGTACCAATTATCTTTCCACCCCTTTCTTAATGTATCCCTTAGTGTACGTACTCAGAGAGATTGAGACTCGATGGTTTCCTATAAGATAAAGAGCACCAATAATTGAAAAAAGTTTAAAAATTTGATGTGTATAGATATGCCCCAATATAACATCATCACATGTCATGAAAGTACAACGTGGAATGGTGCTTCAGGAATGGAACATGATGATACATAATGTTGATGCTAAATAAAGTGTATTAAAGAGAAAATAAGATAAATGAAAGGATATACTTAAAAAACACATACCTTTACTTACCTTATCGATGTAGACAAAGAAGGAGATGTGAGAGATGTGAAGGCACAAAATATGAGAAACATTAGGTGAACCTATAGAGATTAATGAAAAAAATGAAATATAGGCATATAATAGTTATAAATATTCGCTATGATGTCAATATTTCATAACTTTTTATGGTTCAAAAAATGAGTCAGTAAAAACAAAGATATGATCAAAACAAGGAATATGATGGTAAATATTTAAAGGGTAAATAATTGTGAATAATAACTTTAAATAGGGTGGAAAAGAATTCATTTACTATTGTTTGACTAGTTTGAGAGAAAAGTAGAGATCTTAGAGACCTAGAAAATGCCTAAAGGGTCAAGATGGTGAGGAGATGATAGCTAAGATGAGGAGGATGCCTAATGGCTATAATGGGTGCAACACAAGTAGGCAACTTGAGAATTTCAAATTTGTTTTGAGTATTTTAATTGAAATTGAGTATTTTATAGAAATTTGTTAATTATGTCAATTCTAGAAACTAAAATGAAACCCAATAAGTTTTTAAGGAAACTAGAGGTCAAACAAGGAACTAGGTTGAAAGGAATTAGAATAATAAATGCCAAAGGCATTTATTAGAAGTGGGTTAAAGAGTTAGAAGTTTGAAAGAACTAGATCGACCTAGTAGGTTGAAAATTAGGTTTGACAGGGTTGACGTAGTAGGTATGAGATTAATTAGTTGGTTGGAGAAGAGGGACAACTTAGTACCTTTAGACACCAAAATTACATCACACACACACATGCATAACTCCTTGTGTCAAAACCCCCTTTGAGCCCTATTTAAATATTAACAAGTAGCCTCCCTAACCCATGCTTTTACCCCTCACACATTTAATTAATTTATAATAATTAATTAAGTTAATTAAAAACTCCTTTGGCCACCTTACTTGGCCACCTCGTCCTAAGGCTAATTCTCACCTGCTGAGTCACCTCAAGCCCTGGTCCCCTCATTCTAACTACCCAAGACTTATTCTCACCTCAAAACTAAATTCCTAACCAACTGCATCCTTCTAACCTCTTATTTTTACTATTTTATAATAGGTTCCACACTTAGTATGAGGATCAACACAAAACTAGCCAAAATAGTAGTTTTACCTATTCTAAGGTTGTTGATGTTAGTCAACCCATAGTCAACATTGATGAGATTGTGATGTCAATTATATAAGCCAAACTCCCACCTTATGTTTAGGTCAGTATAAATTAAGAAAATTTTCTCTTATTTTGCATCCAAGCTTTTGGCATTTTGGCTTATTGTTATCTCACATAAGTCAATCCAAATCAGGAACCAAGCTCTTAAGGACCAATAGCATCCACTTGTTTTCTTTGTTTAGGGCATCAGTTTAGATTACTTGATAGGAGCCATCCATCCAACACTCATCATTTAGTCACCCCTACAACTAAGTATATCACTTATTCTATAGGTCTTTTATGTTATTAATTTTCTATCACTTTACATCTAATATTCATTACTTTACACATTCCTAACCGAACCCCTATGAGGGAGTTATAAAGCTTACCTACTTATTTATCCTTGACCCAACACACCAAACCTCTAACCAGATCTATCTAAACCATACTCTCTCCCTCACAACTCTCCCCAATCTCCCAGAGTTGACCAAAACCATTTTCTAGACCCAAAAAAGCCTTCTTCAAGCTCCTAGACAATTATTTCCCCTATCAACCTCAACAACCTAACTGACATCAGTCACCTTCACCCATCGACCTTGACAACATAACCAATATCAGTCACTTCCTTACTGACTTTAGTGATTGTGAATTTCTTAACCCTTCTAGAACCTACCCAAATAACCTCTAAAATACAAACAAAACATACCACCTACACCCTATTAATTTTAGTTGCACTAAGTTTGTGAAATTAATGGTAATATTATCTCTCTTCAACTCTCTCTTTACCTCTCTTTTATTTATTTATTACTCTCTTATCTCTCAAAATTGGACTGTCATCTATAAAGAAGTTTGACACTTCCTAGAACAAGTGCGTAGCTTGGTATCCCACTAAAATATCTACTAACAAACATTTTGTGGTAGTGATTTATTACTTGTAAGTAGTCCTATGTAGCCAAAGAGGAGTGCTCACAATGTTTGGATACAGTGCACAAACAAATCTAGGTTCATTCTAATCACTTATCCCTATCATTCTTCTCTATTTTTCTTTAGACTTGAAATAGACAAATTTTAGTGAAACATTTTTGGCACGCTCGATGGGACCCTAGAGTTTTCCTTGGGTTCATTGCTTGTTTTAAGCATTCATATAGGTGCATTATAATTAAAACTTCATTTCTTGCACTTTCTCCTTCTCTTCTCTTAAAACAAAAAATTCAACATTTTATTTTTTGTTTAAAGTTAATAAACTAAAATTTTCTTCTTTTCTCTTTGCCTTTAAAAGTAATTCATCATTTTTTCTTACAAGTTGAAAGAATATATTTTTACTTCTTGTATGCACATTAGGATATTGAATTTAATTCTCTACTCCTATTTCATCTTTATTTTCATTCAAATCTAAACATTTTAGATTTGGGTTTAAAACTTACTGTATTTCATTATTTGCTTGTTGCATATTAGCTCACCTAGTTAATTACAAGCATTATGAATAAATTATAGTTCACCTATGTTACACAACCAGATCACACTCACACAAAGAAACATCTAAACTCACCTGAGAAAAGGCCCATCAAGATTTCATCACCTGGTGGATCACCTTACCCTACCCAACTATCCTACTCAGATTTCACCACCAAGGGGAGAACCCACTCCATTATTTGTTGGAGTATAAACTCTAGATAGAAGGTATATTTTGGATAAGTATCCTGGCTTGGCTTCATGTCCGTCAAGTGTGGGGGCAAGCCCTTATAACAAGCCATATACCTAGTCTAACATAGATTTCCTCTTGAGCACTAAAACTAACCTAAAACTAGCTCTAGATTATTTTCTAGTACCTTCGATAACTAAATTTTTCTTCTCACTATCTAATTAAGGCATAAGCCAACATGAGAATAAAATTTAATCTCTAGGAGTTAATAGTTTTTGGTTGTATGTTCTTTTTATTTTTTTCTATTTCCTTCTATATTTTAGAGTTGGTAAGGATGTTTTCTTATTGATTCACAAAATCAACACTATTTATAATACTCAATTTGTAGAACCTATTATATCAGGGTTTCTGAGTGTTCTTCCTTCTTACACAGACCTCTTACATCCACTATTTTACCTAGTTTCTACTTTTGGGTTTCTAAAACTTTGGATTTTCCATCTCCCAAGATATCATAGTGATCAACATTGGTTAAATATACTAACATCAGAAAATTTTAGATATCGACATCATTTAATCCCACTGACATCGACCAACTTTTACTACTGACATCAGTCAAGAGATCGATGTTGATGACTATGCAATTTTCATTTTCTCAAAATAGTAAGCTGAAAAAACCCACTTACCTGCACCCAAACCTAGTCTTTCCTTATTTTGTCACTAATACAGGGTAGTAAGACTATTTATACTTCCTCTTTCATGGTATTGATGTGATATCAAGCCAAAATTCTTATCGATTATGCAATCAGACAACCACTTCCACCTTCCCCTTTGCCTTCTGATTCTATCATGGAGCATACTTTAGATAGAGAGCATACTCCCAGCCCCAACCAAATTTCCATTGTGCCTGAAGGAGATCAATATTTCATTAAATTTCTAGATTGTAATGTGGCTTCCCTTCAACATTACCTTGCCATGAGCTAAACCCACAATTCTTTAGGTGACTCAATCTATGGTATGCCAACCTCTCTAATAGAAACAACTTCAATTTCAGCTACCTCCACTATTTTCCCTATGGTTACTCAAACCACCACTCCAATAAGTAACCCAACCATAAACAATGTCTAGATCTTAGCATCGCCAAATACCCAATCCCACCTAAACCTTGGCGTGAATTCCTTACTTTCACAACCACAAGCAGTGTAGTCAAGACTTACCCCATTCCTGAATTTGGTGGTACCTATTCCATCTACTCTTACACCTATAATTACCTAAGTTATGACTCACCCTTCATCAAGTCTAACCATGCCAATAACCCAACCCAAAATAAAAACAAACCAAAGCATAGTCTCTAACCCAATGGGACAATCCCCTTTTCTTTATGCACCCCAACCTATGACTCATTATCCTTATGTTTCCCCATCACAACCTCAACAAAATATGTCATATGCTCCCTCTGCTTCCTACTAGTTTCCCTATAATTTAGGAGTTATTTCCTAAACTAATCCCCCTCTAGACCTTATTAAGATGTTGATGGATAAGATGTCTAATCTAGAGATATCTATTTCTAGTTTAAAAAATGTATTATCTTATGATCAGATATGCAATGAACCCATCCATCCTTCTTTGCCTATTCACCCCTATTCAATCCAATGGTAAGTCCCTAAATTTACTCATTTTTAGAGTAAAGAGGACCCACAATAGCACGTATGAGCATTTAGACATGCTTGTTATTTAATAGGGCATGATGATGTGTTACTACTTCACACTTTCCTTATGTCTCTTTCAGGTGCTGCCTTATATTAGTATAACTCTATAACTCAACACTCCCTTTTCTCATTTACCTAACTCACACAAATATTCTTGGAACATTTCTCTATTAACATTTATAAAAAGGTTTCTATTACAGACCTTTATTTTATCAAATAATTTGATGATGAATCTATCACAAATTTTGTTGTTCACTACAGAGGCTTGATAAATCAAATTTCCTTCTCCTTACCCCAACCTAAGCTTATTGATATAATCCTAATTCACTTGCTAATCAAAATATGTATGTGTTCAAATAGCCTTTTCCTAACCATTCACATAATAAAAATATTATTCAGACCACAACTAACTTAGGTGATCATAATATCCATATGGTTAATATGTTTTTTTCTTTACCTCAAGTTCTACCTCCCTCTCAAAAGGAGACACCCATTTCATCAACTCCTCCCCCAAAATTAGTGGCATTTATTTTACCCATTCTTCCTCCTCAGGTAGAAGAGCCTATTTTACCCATTCTGCTCCCTCATGAGGAAGAGCCTATTTTACCACTTCTTTTGCCATCAGAGAAGCCTATAATGCCAATTTATTTTGCACCAATACTACCTATCCTCTTACCACTTGAATACCACACCCTACCCCTTCCTCAACCACATGTTGAAGGGAGCATCATTCCTATGTTATACCCTCTTGAGGAACCTTCTTCACCTACCTCTCCACTGATAGAGAGTAGTACCCCAACCACTCCACCTTTGCACCCAAAAGAGTCAGTGTTATTTTATCCCACATTGGATGAGAGACCTATTATACCTACTCCAATTGTACCACTCTTTCCCCTTATTTTACCTATGGAGGATCATACTTTACCTATTCCTCACCCACACATTGAGGGAGAAATAATACCTATACTTTACCCCCTTGAAGAACCCTCTTCACCTACCTCTCCCCCACCCATGGAATACCATGCTTCTTCTCCTATCTCTATCAAAGAAGACCTTGCTATAGATATTTCTCATCCTTGGCTTGAAGTAGTAGAGACCAATAATTTCCCTCTTTCTCATACATCACAACCTTCTAAAGATGAAATCATAAAGCCTACATCAACTACATCTAATCCCTTCTCATGGTTGGTGAAAAGTTTAGAATTTCTTGACTCCATGAAGCTAGATCATGTGGTATTTTAGGACTAGCTTAAAACTATGTATCCAACATAATGAATGTCAGCTTTTATTGCCAATCCTCTCACTACCATTTACCTAAAGGTCTTTGACAAAGTTAGAGTTTTTCCACCAAAATCACTAGAAGCTCATCCATCTATGTTAGAACCCTCACATTCACATGCATCTACCACATTAAAGTAGATCAATTCTTTGGGCATACATCCCATCTCTATTATAATTCATCCATAAGTAAAATTATATTTAACTCCCCAACCACAAGTTGGATTTTTATGACCTAAACTAAAAAATAATTTCAAGCTCCCTAGGTCTCACCGATCCTTTCCTCTTCAACCCTCAACTCTATCATCAATTTTAGGAGCACATCCCTCTACTTTAGTTGGAGTAACACCGACCCAAGTGAAACACAAGGTTAAGTTACCTCCACTACTGCCTTTACCACTTGGTAGGCCTTTCACATCTAACATTGTGATACCTAACACTAAAAAATGTCAACAAAACATGTATCTCCACCAAATAAGGCACCATGTAAAATCACCTCTCTAACTCCTAAACAAAATAAGGTGTCCACTCCTATTAGCACAACAAGTGCAAACCCACCCACAGACTCTCAGAGATTTTTCCTACATTAGTTATTGTAATATTCCATAATAATCATCCTCCCATTAAGCCTTATAGTCCTCTTAGAATAAAGTCATCTTGGTTTGATGATAAACAAGTTTGTTTATATCATCATTCACTTAAACATGAAACTGAGAGTTGTAAATCCCTCATAGTAGTTATTCAGCAACACTTTAATGTCGACACTCTCTTTGATGATATTCCTATCAACCTTCCTATTATTCTACCTCTGACATCCACAATTCCTCCTACTATTCCACCTAAATTCAAACCTAAAGATGTGGTCATACCCCCTTTGCCACCTCTTTCACCTTTATTTTAGCTCAACATAATTAACATGGCCACACAGTCATAAAACCAAAAGGATAAAGGTAAATAAAAGTTCACTACTCATTGGGCTCGTCCCTTTTCCAAAGATACTCCTTCTCCCAATCCTATTATTTCTTTCTTGGGTGTCCCTAAATTAACATATTTAGACGTTATTCAAAGCTAAATGGTGAAACAACTTCACCAAACTCCTATGAAAATGTCTTTGTATGAGTTAATCCAAAACTCGTCCAAACACTATCAAACTTTGATTAGTGCCTTGCAAGTGATTGAGGTACAAACTAGTGACCCCCAACCTCTTATAGCTTTGATCAGCTCTCTTAATTCCATCTCCCTGGTTTCCCTTAGTTATTCAAAAATTCCACTTCAACACCCTGAAGATCAAGATTCTACCCTCTTTATTACCACATTTATTGATAAAATGTGTGTCAAAAGAGTCATGATCGATGGGGGAGATAGTATTAATATTATTTCTACCATGCCTACAAATAGCTAGCCCTTCTCGATAATTACATGTCTCAAACTGATGTGGTACTCTACTCTTTTAATGATACCACATCTACTATAGTGGGCACTATTGTGTTACATATTCATGTAGGTCCCCACACCATTTTTGATCTCTTCTATGTTGTGGATGGAGAGTTTTAATATAACATACTACTTGGATGACCTTAGATACGTGCTATGGCATGTGTACCCTCAACTTGGAATTGTTGTGTCAAGTTTGAGCATGATGGGCAAGTGCATGTTATACCTGTTGACCCACCTCTAGTTAAAACATGCAACATGACTTATAGTCCCAATGATTTTCTCATTTCATTTAATACATCATCTTCCCTACATAATACTTCTGAAGCTTCCACAAGCTCCACTCTCATGATTACATAGATACTGGTAACACAAATCCTTGACAAAGATCACATAGACAAAAGTTTTCAACATTTTTAACTTAGGGAATATCATTTATTGACGCTTGACATGTTCTATACTCCACAAGAATATGAAAAGCTTCACATACATCCAAATTATGATCCTTGTATTAGGATGGTCATCCCTTATAGACCCCCTAACCTTTAAACCAATTTCACATATGGGGGAATTGACCAAGATCATGTTATTGGAAATCCATCTTCTTTGCCACAACCATTTACCTGTGACTTCTCTTTCTTGAGAATCCCTACTTCCACACACATCTATCTCTATTGGCATGCTTGGAAAGGATTTGTTTTGTTTTTTTATGAATAGGGTGTCCATACACCTATTGAATATCTTACTAGCAACACCATTGAAAATGCCAAAAAGAGGCATAGAGTGGGTCATAAAAAACCAACTAAACTCACCAAAAATTCCCATGTACTAATTATTGAAGAACCACTCTATCCTTCTCCACCTTCTCCACCATCACCTACCAAATCAAAGGTATCTATACCTCCTAAAGAAAATTTCAATAAATTCCATCCATTTGGGGCCTCTCACCTATCGCTAAAGTAAGGAAATAAGTTCCCTTCCTCTCATTACATCTAAAATAATTGATGAAGATTCTTCCACTATTAACACTATCTAATGTTAAGATGATGATGCTATTCTCACATACATGGGTACAGATGATTCTTATATCCAATGATCACTCCCATTTGAAACACAAGTTATGTTAAATGAATCAACCATTGACATCAATCTACCCTCTCACAATAACCCCCACATCCTCAAAATTGGCCAATCTTTATATTCCTCTGAGCAAGTTGATTATGCCACATTTCTTAGTAACCATAGCAAAGATTTTGCTTAGTCTTATAATGACATGTATGGCATTTACCCCTCTATCATCACTCATAACATTATCACCAATCAAGATGCCAAACTTGTAAAGTAGAAGCTTAACAAGATGCATCCTTGTATTAATCTTCTTTTCAAAGAAGAGCTCCAATACCTCCTTTCTATTAACTTTATCCAACCCATTGACTACCTGCAATGTATTTCCAATATAGTTCCTATTACAAAGGTGACTAGAGGAATCTACATTTGCACTAACTACCCTGACTTAAACCTCACTTGTCCAAAATAAGACTTCCCATTTCCAAGTATCAACCAATTTGTTGATCTAATGATTGTCCATGAGATTTTATCACTTATGAATGGGTTCTCTGGATATAATCAAGTCCTGGTTGCTCTTGAGGATTAGCACAAGATAACTTTCATTACCCTATAGAGGACTTTTTGTTATCAGGTCATGCCTTTTAGTTTGAAGAATTCTGGTACCACCTATCAACATGCCATGATTGATATTTTCCATGATCTCCTACACAAAATTATGGAAGATTACATGGATGACTTACTCAACAAGTCTAAACTTCACCAAGATCACTTGACAATTCTTGAAATCATATTTTCTCATCTCCTCCAATTTAACATTTGACTAAACCCAAATAAATGTCTTTGGTGTTCTTTCCGATAAGCTCTTAGGTTTTATCATTTCTCTATATGGTATTGAGGTCGATATTGCTAAGGTTAGACAAATCCTAGAGATGCCTCCACCTACTAATATCAAAAAACTTCATATCTTGCAAGGAAAACTTTAGTCAATTTGTTATTTCATCTCCCAATTGTTAGATCATTGCCAACCTTTTCACCATCTCCTCAAAAAATATGTCACCTTCCATTGGAATATAAATTTCCAAGAAGCTTTTGACACACTCAAATAATATCTCCTTTCACTATCAGTCCTTATTCTACCTAAGGAAAATTAGCATTTTTACCTTTACATCTCTGCAATAGACCATTCTCTGGGTGTTATGATTGCACGTCGAGATAATCACCATAGAGAATAGGTGGTTTACTACATAAGCCACACACTTATTGATTATGAGACTCGATATACCCATACCAAAAAAATATGCCTTGTGTTGGTATTTTTAGCCTCCAAGCTCCACCATTATCTCCTAAATCACAAAACCTATGTGGTCACCCATACTGGTCCCCTTAAATACATACATTCTAATCCATATCATAACTAATGTGTAGCTCGATGGCTCATACTCCTTGCTAAATTTGGCTTAGATTTTATTTAATAAAATCCTATGAAGGGGCAAACAATCACTGACCAGTTAGCTACCACCCCTTTACCTGATAATCAACCTTCAAACCTCAAATTCTATGATGAATCCATTATAAATCTCTCCACCAATGACATCTCCTATCAAATGATGATGTTTTTCAATGGGTCTAAATGTCAACATGGTGGTGGTGTGAGGGTCATTCTCATTCCTCTAGATGGCGAGCTTATGCCTTTGTTATTTAAACTAGATTTTGAATGCACTAATAATATGGCTGAATATGAGGGTTTGATCTTAGGAATTCAAATAAATATCTTCTTGGGTATCGGATCCATAACTATTTTTGGTGATTCTCAGATAGTGGTTAACCAAGTTAAAGGTTCCTACCTATGCAAAAAAAAATTGTAGTGGTATAAACATCATGTAGATACTCTATTAGGATCATTTGACTCTTATCTCTTAAAAATTATTCTTCAATCTACAAACAAGTTTGCTGATAGAATGGATTCACTTGCTTCACACATACCCTCTTCATCCTCTTCCTCAGAAATCTATGTTACCATGTATCACTTAACATTACCCTCCTATGTATCAACTAACACCTTCTTATTGGAAATGTAACCTCTAACCCACATGACTTATGGTACAAGAAACTCATAGATTACCTCTCCTTTTCTATTACCCCTTCTAATCTTTCTAATAATGGGAAATGTCCCTTCATAAAACATGTCACTCATTACACTATGCTAGAAGGACTTCTCTACAAGTGAGGTTTTGATGGTCTTCTCCTTAGATGTATCACTATTACTGAGACTCCCTTCACTATTAAAGATGTCCATGATGGGATTTGTGGTGGACACTTCAATGGTCATGCAGCTGCTAAGCATATCCTTCAACTTAGCTATTATTGGCCCACACTCCACCAATACTATGTTGATTACGTTCAGCATTACATTAAATGTAAACAACAAGCTAACCTCCTTCATGTTCTAATTTATGCATTAAAAGTTGCCAAAGACTTTTGTCCCTTCTCCCAATTGGGCTTAGATCTAATTGGGGAGATTAACCCTCATTCCTCCCTCCATCATTGTTTTATCATTACTACCACTGAATACTTCACCAAGTGGGTTGAGGCCATCCCTCTGATCTCCACTAAGCTTGACAAAATTGTTAACTTTATCAACCATCACATCATCTATCATTTTGGTGTCCCTCATAAAATTATAGTAGATAATGATAAATCTTTCAAAAATAAAACTGTCCAAAGTCTTTGTGATATATTTGGAAATAAATTGAGCTTCTCATCACCATACTATCCACAAGCAAATGAATAGGTAAAATCTTTAACAAAATATTGACCAAAATTCTCATGAAGGTAGTTAATGATATGGGTAAGGATTGACACACACACACACACATTCCTTTTGCTTTATGGGTTTACCGCACTATCATTTGAACCCCTATGAGTGCTACCCCTTTTCTTTGGTCTATGGGATGGAGGTTGTTTTGCCTCTTGAGGTCCAAATTCCTCCTCTTCACATTTTTCTAAAAGACATACTAATTATTACTCTCACCAAGAAAATTTGTCTTAACTTGAATTGATTGATGAGCCTCATCTCATAGCCCTCAACCACCTCTAAATCTATCAAAAACATATCAAATATGCTTATAAAAAAAACCTCAAAGAATGAGATTTTAATATTAGAGATCTCATCTTAAAATAAAATCAACATGTGATGAACATGGAGAAAATAAAATGGGGTAAGTTTCCTCCTAATTAGCTTGGACCATATATTATAACTCACAGTATGGCTCAGGAACTTATCACTTGTCTTTTTTTTAAGGAAGGCCAAAACTTGAGCCTTTAAATGCCTTACACCTATGACCATTCTTTTGTTAGCCAAACATCACTTCACCTCATGTTTAACTTGAGTTCATCCCTTGATAAATCCCATTACATTCATCTCCCTTCCTCTTAACCTGTAATCCTACTCACTTAGTTAACTTACGAGGTGTTATGGTTTTGTTCTCAAAGTGGAACACACCAAACCTTTGACCAAATCCATCTAAACCATACTCTGTCCCTCATAACTCTCCCCAATATCCCAGAGTTGACCAGATCCATATAAGGTTGAAGTTTGGCTTATATAATCTATGTTGATGATCCCATCAACATCAGTCATGGGTTGACTGACATTGACAGCCTTAAAATAGGTAAAACTAATATTTTTGTCTAGTTTTCTATTGATCCTCATGCTAAGTGTGGCACCCATTACAAAATGGTAAAAATAAGAGGTTAAGAAGGATGTAGTTGGTTAGGAATTTAGTTTTGAGGTGAGAATAAGTCTTAGGTAGTTAAGATGAGGGGACCAGGTATTGAGGTGACTCATCAGGTGAGAATTAGTCTTAGGATGAGGTGGCTAGGTAATGTGGCCAAAGGGGTTTTTAATTAACTTAATTAAGTATTTTAAATTAATTAAATGTGTGTGGGGTAAAAGCATAGGTTAGGGAGGCTAATTGTTATTATTGAAATAGGGCTCAAAGGGGGTTTCAACATAGGGAGTTACACATGTGTGTGTGATGTAATTTTAGTGTCTACATTTTCTCCTTTTTATCTTTTAATTTATACTAACAAGTTGCAAGACAAAAATAAGAGTTAGATGCTCCAAGTATTGGATGAGGTATCCCCCCTCAAAACAAGAATCGATGGAAGAAAAATTGGAATCGGGTACCAATTTAATAAAAATGTAATTAGGTGAGTGGTGGAGAATTGAGTATCACTTTATGTGCATATAATACTATGAGATATAGTCAAAAAAGTCAAGAATAGGCAAGTTTGAGGAGGACTCAGATAGAAATAAGCAAAGCATAGCTTGTAAGTGATAGCTGATAGGTCAAAACAATCAAAGTTGTAGCTCTAATGGTCAATGTGTCCCAAGTAGCTGAGGTAAGAAGTGCCCCTAAAAAACATAAAAAGTTTGTACTTGATATGATTAACTTGGTTGTCATCCAAAACACCTAAGATACATGTATGTATATAATAGCCAACTATAGTAAAATAACATAAGCAGTCAAGACAAGCAATACAAGGTTGGTGTAAAAGGGTCAATGAGCGAGGAGATAGTCTTGCTCTCCCAGTAAAGTCATTGTGGCTAGAGATTTAAGTGATATCTAAGGGTGATTATCATGGTTGTGGAGATATATGTGATCTCCAAGTTTATGGTCATGGTCAAGGAGATATATGTGATCTCCAAATTACCCTAGAGTATGGGTAAAGTCTAAAATGTTGGGGTTGGTAGTGGAAACATTAATCCAATGGTATCTACATCAATGACATCACTGATGTTAGTAGTAAATGGCTTTGATGTCAATATATTAGGGAAACATTATCAATGTCGATAGGAATAAGTATTGATGTTGGTAGATTAGGTTAAGGATGCCAACATCAACAGCTAACCAAACTTGAAAAAAGGGGGTTTGGTGGCTGACCAAACTCATTTGTAACTTGTGATTGGAGAAAAATAGAGATCTGACTTGGATTGAGATGGTGAAGCTAGGAGGGGACCCAGTGGGAGGTGCACTACCATAAGAGCCAGCTGTGCCAGCCAAGAGGAGATGGAGAGATGAGGTAAGATCCACTATGGTTGGATTTGAAGCTTGATTTGGTTATTTTGATTATGTAGGTTAATTTAGAGGTGGGGGTAAAATAAAATGATACTAAAGGGGTAGGAAATTGCTTAAGGTAGGTTTAGGGTAAGTTGGGAGGGTTTTGGTTCAGTTTTTAGGTTAAAATGTGAACTTTTAGGGATGGGCATTTAGCCCTAGGGCTGAACTAGTCATTGATGTCAATAGGGTCCACCGATATTGGCTGACATGACACTAAGGTTGGTAGGTTTATACTGACATCAACTAAAACCAAGCATCGATGTTGACATCAAAATTGATGTTGGTGACTATAAAAAGATAAAAAGAGGATAAAGGGTTAGAAAATAAGATAAAGGGTCAGTTTAGGTCCCTAATAGAAGTAGTCAACTAACCTAATGGCTGAATTAGTCTTAGAAGACCCTATGTCGATTGAGTGTTGCTTACATAGCCTATTTTAGGGCTTCAAGACAATTTAGTTATCCCAAAGACTAGGGGAAAAAATATATATGTAATGGTTAAAATTTTATTATAAAAGAGAGGTTGAGATAGGTTAGGGACCCAGGGCTTAAAAGATAGGGAAAAGGATCGATAGTTAGAGATATAGACCATGATGCCTAGAGTTTTGATAGGCAATTAGGTCTAGGGTGGAGAGAGAGAGAGGTAGTGAATCCTAGGGTAGAGAAGGGAGTGTGGGGTAGATAGTTAGGTGGGTATATGGCTAAGCTAACCTCAGAAGACCTCATGTCAATTGAGTGTTGACTACATATATTAGTGGAGGGCCTCAGACCAACATAGTTCTTCCAAAGAGAAGGGAACAAGGAGGTGATAGATTATATTAGAAAGTATATGACTTGATTTGTGTGTGTATGGATGCAGGTGAGGATGGAGCTAACATTATGGGATCATCTATTGAGGATTTTGATGTGTATGAGGAGGTATGTCACTCTAGACAAGTGGGAGCATGTGGTAGCCATGGGATTAGGAGGAGTGTGACAATATTGTAGAGTCACCCAAGATGTGATCCTTGTGATAGCTTTGATCAAGAGGTTGGATCACACCACCAACACCTTCCATCTATTGATTGGAGAGTTGATAGTGACATAGGAGGATATCATTAGTCCTCAAGAGTTTGGTTCTTGATCTAGATTGACTTATGTAAGATAATAGTAAGCCAAAATATCAAAATTTGAATATTTAAATCTTGGATGAAAAATAAGAGTGACTTTTCTTGATTTCTACTGACCTAAACATAAGTTTGGAGTTTGGCTTATATAACCGACATAGGCAATCCCATCAACATCGGTCATGGGTTGACCGATGTCGGTGGCCTTAGAATAGGTAAAACTACTTTTTTGGATAGTTTTCTATTGATCCTCATGACAAGTGTGGCACCCATTACAAAATGGTAAAAATAAGAGGTTAAGGACATAGTTAGTTAAGAATTTATTTTTGAGGTGAGAATAAGTCTTGGGTAGTTAGGATGAGAGGACTAGGTCTTGAGGTGACTCATCAAGTTAGAATTAGTCTTAGGATGAGACGACCAAGTAAGGTGGCCAAAGGGGTTTTTAATTAATTATTTTAAACTAATTATATGTGTGAGGGGTAAAAGCATGGGTTAGGGAGGCTAATTGTTATTATTGAAAAATAGAGAAGAATGATAGGGATAAGTGATTAGAATGAACCCAGATTATTTTACACATCATATCCAGACATTGTGAGCACTCCTCTTTGGCTAGGGAGGACTACTTACAAGTAAGAAAGCACTATCACAAAATGTATTTTAGTATATATTTGAGTGTGATATTAAGCTATCTATTTGTTCTAAGAAGTGTCTAACTTCTTTAGAGATGACAGTCCACTTTTGAAAGATAAGAGAGTAATAAATAACTAAAAGAGAGGTATAGAGAGAGTGAAATAGAGATAATATTACCATTTATTTCACAACTTGAGTGTAGTAGAAAGTAATAGGGTGTAGGTGGTATGTTTTGTTTGTATTTTAAAGGTTGTTTGGGTAGGTTATAGAAGGGTTAAGAAATCCATAGTCACCGACATCGATAAAGAAGTGATTGATATCAGCTATGTTACCAAGGTCGATGGGTGAAGGTGACTAATGTTGGTTATGTTGTTGAGGTTGGTAGGGGAAATAATTGTTTAGGAGCCTAAAAAAGGATTTTTTGGGTCTGGGAAATGCTTTTCATCAACTCTAGAAGATTGGTGAGAGTTGTGAGGGAGAGAGTATGGTTTAGATGGATCTAGTCAGAGGTTTGTTGTATTGGGTCAAGGAGAAACAAGCAGGCAAGATTTATAACTCCCTCATGGGGGTTCAGTCAGGAATGTGTAAAGTAATGAATATTAGATGTAAAGTGATAGTGAAGTAACAGCATAAAATACCTATAGAATAAGTGATATACTTAGCTATAGGGGTGACTAAATGATAAGTGTTAGATGCACTGAACAAAGAAAATAAAGAAAACAAGTGGATGTTATTGTTCCTCAAGAGCTTGGTTCTTAATCTAGATTGACTTATGTAAGATAAAAATAAGCCAAAATGCCAAAATTTGAATGCTAAAATCTTGGATGTAAAATAAGAGTGAATTTTCTTGATTTCTACTGACTTGAACATAAGGTTGGAGTTTGGCTTATATAACCAACGTTGATGATCCCATCGACATCGGCCATGGGTTGATCAACATCAATAGACTTAGAATAGGTAAAATTATTAGTTTTGGCTAGATTTATATTGATCCTAGTACCAAGTATGGTACCTATTACAAAATGGTAAAAATAAGAGGTTAAGAAGGACATAGTTGGTTAAGAATTCAGTTTTGAGGTGAGAATAAGTCTTGGGTAGTTAGGATGAGGGGACTAGGTCTTGAGGTGACTCATCAGGTGAGAATTAATCTTAGGATAAGGTGGCTAGGTAAGGTGGCTAAAGGGTTTTTAAAAAATCAAAATTAAGTATTTTAAATTAATTAATTGTGTGTGAGGGGTAAAAGCATGGGTTAGGGAGCTAATTATTATTACTAAAATAGGGCTCAAAAGGGGTTTTGACATAAGGAGTTACACACGTGTGTGTAACATAATTTTAGTGTCTACATTTTCCCCTTTTTATCTTGTAATTTTTACTAACAAGTTACAAGACAAAAATAGGATTTAGATGCTCCAAGTATTAGATGAGGTATCCCCCCTCAAAATGAGAATCGATAGAGGAAAAACTAGAATTACGTATTGGTTTGATAAAAAGGTAATTGGGTGAGTGGTGAAAAATTGAGTATCACTTCATGTGCATATATTAATATGAGCTATAGTCAACAAAGAAAAGAATAGGTAATTTTTAGGAGGACTCGGATAGAAATAACCAAAGCACAGCTTGTAAGTGATAGTTGATAGGTTAAAATAATCAAAGTTATAGCTCCAATGGTTGATGTGTCTTAGGTATATGAGCTAAGAAATGTCCCTAGAAAACACAAAAATGTTATAGGTGATAGGATGAGCTTGGTCACCATCCAAAACAACTAAGATACATGCATGTGTATGATAGCCAACTATAGCAAAATAGCATAAGTGATCAAGACAAGCAATGCAAGGTTGGTGTAAAAGGGTCAATGAGTGAGAAGATAGTCATGATCTCCCTGTAAAGTTATCATGGGTGGATATTTAAGTGATCTCTAAGGTTTATTGTCATGTTTGGGGAGATATATGTGATTTCCAAATTTATGTTTATGGTCAGAGAGATATATGTGATATCCAAATTACCCCAGCGTATGGGTAAAGTCTAAAAAGTTGGGGTTGGAAGTGAAAACATTAATCTAATGGTACCAACATAGATGATGTCACTAATGTCATTATTAAATGGTGTCAATGTTAGTGGATTAGGTTAAAATTACTGATGCTAGTAGGAACAAGTGTTGATGTTAGTGGATTAGGTCAAGATATTGATGTCAGTGACTGACCAAACCTGACAAAAGGGGATTTAGCAGTCGACCAAACTCATTTTCAACTTGTGATTAGAGAAAAATATAGCTCTGACTTGGATTGAGATGGTTGAGCTAGGAGGGGACCCAATAGGAGGTATGCCACCACAAGAGCTAGTTGTGCCAACTTGAAGGTGATAGAGAGACGAGGTAAAATCCACTGTGGTTGGATTTGAAGCTTGATTTGGTTATTTTTATTATGTAGGCTAATTTAGAGGTTTTTGGGGGTAAAATAAAATGGTATTAGAGGGGTAAGAAATTTCTTAAGGTAGTTTAGGGTAAGTTGGGAGTGTTTTGGCTTAGTTTTTAGGTTAAAATGTGAACTTAGTCACCCCTATAACTAGGTATATCACTACTTGATTCCCGATCACCCATAGCAGGATGGAAGGTGAACATGAAGCTACTTTTACCTAATTTATGATCAATCTTTTTATTTTATTTTCTGCTTTTAGTCATGAACTTTCCTATAGTAGGTCTCAGGTCACCCACAGTAGGGGAATATCATTCCTACTTTGAAGGTTACACTACCCAAACATTTTCCTTCATTTTATCCCTTTTTCCCTCATACTCTTTCAAGGGAATTTGAACTCACTTAACATAAATTGAACATGACACTTCTCTAACAAACATAATAGTCCAATGATGTAAGGCATGAAAGAGGCTCATTTTCCTAATCCTATTTATGTACTAATTATGGTCTTTGCCAGTGCATGAACATTCTACCTCTTTATTTTCCCATCTAAATCACATGTCGATCTCTCTATTAAGATGAAAAACAATGTCATACCAACTCTATCCAACCTATTCAATTTAATTTAAGCATACACCATCATAGATATGGAAAAATGTTGAAATAATCTAACATACCCAACCTATTCATTTTAAACATAAACCATCACAAATATGGAAAAATACTAAAATAATATAACATACCCAACCTTTTCATTTTAATCATACACCATCACAAATATGGAAAAAATTTAAGATGAAGCTAACAAACCAAATATGCATATACCATCACACATATGGAAAATGCTAAGTACACCTCAGCTAACATGCTCAACATTAACATCAAATTAACATAGCATTAAATCATCATCAATATCATCATCACAATCACAATAAATACATTTCAAAATCATAATAAATAAACATCTCATATATATGCTCAAAATACATGTCTATGAATACATGATTATAATATTATCTCTCTAAAAATATACATCTCACATCTTCAGCTCATAGGCCAGTGTACATATAACCAAAAAGGCAACTCTAGCACTTAGAGTCTTCGAGGCTCTCTACATGATCATGAAAAAGTAATGCTATCACCACTCTCTACTCTTCTATGTCTACATGAGCTAGAAGCCATGGCCTATGTCACATATCTTTCCTACTCTTTAAACTTAGAGTAACTCTAAATTTATGGAAACTCCCTGATGGCCCTCTCATAATAGGTAATCTCATCAAGGGCCATAGTATATCTCATTAGAGATATAGTCTATGGTGGTCTCATAGCATCTACTAATGGTTTGGCATATACTGGTCCTTGTGGTGGAGTAAGAGTAGCCTGACCTATTGCTCTCAGACTATCCCTCTTTGTTGTCACTATAATCACCTAACCTTGTAACACCCTAAACTAGCCATGTAGTACTACAACCTAGCCCTATAGTGCCCCAACTTATCCCTACAATGTCACCACCTACCCTTGTAAGGTTAATACCTGTGTATGTGCTATATCTCTAGCCTACACTACTACATCTCATGCCTCTACAGCTACATCTCTCTCCCTCACCACACCTTGAAAATCTGGTGGTGGCCTTCTAACCTCAATTAAGGGATGTAAACTAACCCACCAAGATGTATATGCCACTATACACCCTAGATCAACTATGCCCAACCCTACTGGTAGCTCTTTAGAATCTAGCCCATCTATCTCCTGAGGTAAAGGTAGCGGTGCCTCTATGTCATCCCTCCTATATTGAGGGAAGGTAGGTTGTACATCCTATAATAAGCCAAACTACCTCTTGACCTATTACATGAGTACCATCTCCATCTCATCAGCTCATCAGCCCCTCACCCATAATGATCTCTACAATCCAGCTAGTTGTTGTGTTTATCCTCTGAATATGGGGTATGTCAAGTAGGGTCTCCACAAAATATTCATAGGGATCAAACCCTCAATCATGTGCCTATAATAAGTAATGTTATGCACCATGTCATCTACTTGGATTTATACCATCCCATCTCTCCACCACTTGAAACCCACTTTGAAGCTAGCTATAATTGTAGTAGGTAACCCCAATGGTTGGGTCACCATGATGTGCTCATATGCCCAACAGTGTAGTAAATGGATAACACACAAACTATATTTCCATTATAGTCTCAAACCCCATAGCTCTCTATATAACTAAGCCAAAAATACTAAACCCTATGCAAAAATAGTCCATTGTTAAACCATCTATGCTAGAAAACCTATCAATGCAATCAAAAATATACCACCATCTACATCTAGTAATGCATACACTGTGATCCCTATCATCATCAAAGTACTCAATCGATGTGTCCTCATTAGCCATATACAGTGGCTCATAGCCAGAACTCACTGAATGATACGTCATCTCACTAACATGCTCTCCATATAATGATACCATGTGTATATCATACTCCTCTCTCAAGCATGTGAATATATCCTCACCTTGGAGTAGAAATCATAATATCCTATGTACATCCTCTTGTGTCACTATCAACTCCTTGATCAATAGATGGAAGGTGTTGATGGTGTGATCCCACCTCTCGATCAAAGCTATCATAAGGCTCACATCTCAAGTGACTCTAAAATATCATCACACTCTTCCTAATCCCATGACTGTCATGTGTTCCCACTCATTTGGAGTGGCATCCCTCTTCATATGTGTCAAAAGCCTTGATAGACTATCTTGTAATGTTAGTTCCATCCTTGCTTGCATCCATACACACACAAATCAAGTTATATACTTTCTGATATAATCTATCACCTCCTTTTTCCCTTCTCTTTGGGAGAACTACATTGGTCTAAATCCTTCCACTGGGATATGTAGGTAACACTCAGTCAACATGGGGTTAGTGATTGGTTTGGCCCTAGGGCCGAACAACCCATCCCCAAAAGTTCACATTTTTACCTAAAAACTAAGCCAAAACCTTCCCAACTTACCCTAAATCTGCCTTAAGATATTTACTACCCCTCTACTACCATTTAATTTTACCCCCACCTTTAAATTAGCCTACATAATTAAAATAACCAAATAAACCTTCAAATCCAACCATAATGGATCTTACCCCATCTCTCCATCTCCTCTGGGCTAGTAGAACTGGCTCTTGTGGTGGTGTACCTCCCATTGGGTCCCATCCTAGCTCAGCCATCTCAATCCAAGTCAAAGATCTATTTTTATTCAATCAAAAGTTGTAAATGAGTTTGGTCAATTTCCAAACCCCCTTTTGTCAAGTTTGGTCATCTAATGATGTCAGTATCCTTGACCTAATCCATTGATGTCGACACTTATTCCTATCAACATCAGTAATGTTACCCTAATCCATCGATGTTGTCACTATTTAATATTGACATCAGTGATGTCACTAAAATTTGTACCATTATATTAATGTTTCTACTACCAACCCCAACTTTTTAGGTTTTACCCATACTCTGGGGCAATTTAGAGATCACATATATCTCCTAACCATGACCACAAACTTGGAGATCACATATATCTCCCTAACCATGACCATAAACTTGGAGATCACATATATCTCCCCAGCCATGATAATCACCCTTAGAGATCACTTAAATCTCTGCCCATGATGACTTTATTGGGAGATCATGATTGTCTCCTCATTCATTGACCCTTTTACACCAACCTTGCATTGCTTGTCTTGACCGTTTATGTTATTTTTCTATAGTTGGATATTGTACACATGCATATATATTAGGTTTTTTAGATGGTAATCAAACTTTTCCTATCACTTTCAATCTTTTTTTGTTTTCTAGGGGCACTTCTTACCTCAAATACTTGGGACACATCGACCATTGGAGCTACAATTTTTATTGTTTTGACGTAGCAACTATCACTTAAAACATGTGATTTAGTTATTTCTATTTGGATCCTCCTCAAAATTGCATGTTCTTAACTTTGTCAACTATATCTCATAGTAGTACACACATATGAAGTGATACTCAATTCTCCACCACTCACCCAATTACCTTTTTATCAAAATAGTGCCTAATTCTAGTTTTTCCTCTATTGATTCCCATTTTGAGGGGGGTACCTCATCCAATACTTGGAACATCTAACTCCTATTTTTGTCTTGAAACTTGTTATTATAAATTACAAGACAAAAAGGGGCAAATGTAGACTCAAAAACTATGTCACACACACATGTGTAACTCCTTGTGTCGAAACCCACTTTGAGCCCTATTTCAATAATAACAATTAGCCTCCCTAACCCATGTTTTTACCCCTCACACATTTAATTAATTTAAAATACCTAATTAAGTTAATTAAAAACCCCTTTGGCCACCTTACTTGACCACCTCATCCTAATAATAATTCTCATCTGATGAGTTACCTCAAGACTTGGTCCCCTCATCCTAACTACCCAAGACTTATTCTCACCTCAAAACTAAATTCCTAACCAGCTACATCCTTCTTAACCTCTTATTTTTACCATTTTGAAATGGGTACCACACTTGGCATGAAGATCAATAGAAAACTATCTAAAATAGTAGTTTTACCTATTCTGAGGCCACTAATGTTAGTCAACCCATGTTTGACATCAGTGGGATCATCAACATCGATTATATAAGCCAAACTCGAACCTTATGTTTATGTTAGTAGAAATCAAGAAAATTCACTTTTATTTTACATCCAAGCTTTCAACATTCAACTTTTGGCATTTTGGTTTATTGTTATCTTACATAAGTCAATCTAGATTAGGAGCCAAGCTCTTGAGGACCAACAGTATCTACTTGTTTTCTTTATTCAGGGCATCAATTTTGACTACCTACTAGGAGTCATCCATCCAGCACTCATCATTCAGTCACCCATATAGCTAAGTATATCACTTATTTTATAGGTCTTTTGTTTTGTTACTTTGCTATCACTTTACATCTACTATTCATTGCTTTACACATTCCTAATTGAACCCCCATGAGGGAGTTATAAGGCTTACCTACTTGTTTTTCCTTGACCCAACACACCAAACTTGTGACCAGATCTATCTAAACCATACTCTCTCCCTCATAACTCTCCCCAATCTCCTAGAGTTTACCAAAACCATTTCCTAGACTTGAAAAAGCCTTTTTCAAGCTCCTAGACAATTATTTCCCCTATTGACCTCAATATCCTAACCAACATCAATCACCTTCATTTTCTAACCTGAGTAGCATAATCGCTATCAATCACTTCCTTATCAACGTCAGTGACTATGGATTTCTCTACCCTTCCATAACCTACCTAAATAACCTCTAAAATATAAACAAAACATACAACATGCACCTTGTTACTTTCTACTGCACTTAGGTTGTGAAATAAATGATAATATTATCTCTCTTTCACTCTCTTTTTACCTCTCTTTCAATTATTTATTACTCTCTTGTCTCTCAAAAGTGGATTATCATCTCTAAGGAAGTTTGACACTTCCTAGAACAAGTGCATAGCTTGGAAACCCACTCAAGTATCTACTAACAAAAATTTTATGGTAGTGCTTTCTTACTTGAAGGTAGTCCTCCCCAGCCAAAGATGAGTGCTCACAATGTCTAGATATGGCATGCAAACCAATCTAGGTTCATTCTAATCACTTATCCCTATCATTATTATCTATTTTTCTTTAGACTTGAAATAGACAAATTTTAGTGAAATAGTACCCATTAGTTGACCTAGTTGGTTAAGTTAAAAGGCCAACTTAATACTAAAGGGAAAAATGAAATGGCCAATTTATTTTGTTAAGTCCAAATCGCTGATATAATACTATTAAATCAACTTAGTATGTTACTAAGTGGCCAATATAGTATTAAAATGAGATAAATTGGCTGATATAGTACTTTTAAGGCCCAAGGTGCTTGACTAAGTACTGAAATAGCCAATTAGGCTAAAAATAGGTCAAATTGGCAAAAAATAAATACATTAAGGAAAAAATTAGTGATTTTTGTTAAAATTTAAAAGAATGTATTTTGATTATGAGTGACATGGAGGTCTAATACATATTTTATTATTTGATTGTTGCAAGGGCACTAAAGATTTTGGCAATTGGTGGATGCATCTTGACTACCCACTTTATCAGAGCACCTAATAGATGTAAACCAACTAGATTGGTCAAACTAGGCTTGGGAGGCATCATGGAGATGCAACGAGTTCTACTAAGTATTTATCTAATGGTCATGTTCTTGGGAGCCTAGGAATTATTGACCAATACTTTTAGATGGGTGGTGGATGGGGATACCATAGATGTTGGTATCACATTTGAGGATGTTCATGCATTACTTGGACTTCCTATAGGGGACATCGATGATCATGGGGATACTAGATGATCAGGAGGAGAGGCAAGTATTAGTTTGATGGGAAACTTACTCAAATAGGATTTACCCAAGATTGAGGGTGAGTCTATTTGATGTCTATATTATGCATATTATGGATATCTAGAAGGCTATGATAGGACTTGTGATAGCATGAGTGTTGTGTCACAAGTTGGATGGTAAGGTACCACTATGTTTAATAGCCTTGTGTTAGTCGATATTAGAGTAGGGGGTTCTCTATGACTTGGGTTCTATCATATGGGTTTATCTCATGCATGATATATATGGGATGATATCTAGAGAGCAAAAGACCATGGGGCTAGTGGTAATGCTGAGTATCTAGATATATGAGAGGTTTTTGATATATCATACATTTGGGTTACCCCATGTGGTTGATGATTGATTACCATGGGTGCTGAGATGAAGACAAGATCAGGTAGTGCAAGTTGTGCCCCACATTATATCACTATGGATGATCAAATGAGAAGAGATAATGTTTCAACCTTATGCACACATTATGATAGTTTAGCCAAGTTGGGTGATGGTGTAAATAGAGTTATCATAAGTGCATATTATGGGCCACTACACCTAGTGGGTAGAGCCACATCTAGTGGCACACTTTCTAAGATAGTTTAGACTCCCTCAATTAATGGATCCTATAGTGGTGCTCATATTTTAGGCTTGGCATATGAGAGAGTCAAGGAGGAGAGGAGGAGGAGGATAACCAATCATGAGACTAAAGATCAAATGGTGGCATGAGAAACCATGGAATTGTCAAACATGATAGCCAACAGCTAGAAATGGTATAGATGTGGATGTAGGAGTGTACCATAGCTAACACCATAATAGGAAGAGAGGTGACCACCTCAATCATACCATAAATGGATATGATATTGGTGAGAGAGAGCAAAGAGGGCAGTCATACAAGATAACATATCAATAAGCCTAAGGCAAAGCTAGTCGATAGAGGCACCACTATAGTGAGGCTTGAGACATATGAGGGTGGTGACCCCAGGATTTAATTTAATTGGGAGGCATCCTATAGATGAGGTGCTTGGGGGATGAGTTGATAGAGAGACCATGCTCAGTGGTTAAGAAAATGGGGAGATGATGATTGGTGACATGTGGATAGGTAATAAATGGTTGAAATTTTTTTAAGCTTTGAAAATAGAATACAAGTTATATAAGATTTGTTTGATCAATTGTAGAAAGATAGATTTTGAGATATATATGTGATCTAATATCTATCTAGTTTGAATTTTATAGATCCTATGAATGAGGAGATTAGATGGGGATCCTTGGTGAGGGGAACACTCCTTGATATTTTGTTTGGGGTGATGACAACATACAACCCTACCACATTGGATGATCCCATGGTACCATCTTCCCTAGCTTAGGCAAACTAGTTTAGACTAGAAGGAGAGGTTTTAAGGTAGCTACAAGGATGTTAAGATGGGTTACAACCATCAATAGGGGTAGGAGTGGGAGAGGTACCAACATGGTAGGCCTTGGCTCTGGAGAGAGACATGCATTTGGCTACAACTATTCATCTAAGACAAGTATAGGCCTAGGTGGCCAACCTATAGGGATGGGTAATAGGCTTGATATCTTGAATGTCCTCTTTATAGCATACTATTTAGAGGGGATTGTCCAATGCATCTATAGGTGTCATGGCTATGCCACAATATAAACATAATAGAGCCCAGCCTGAGAGCTGGAGCAATGTATTTTTATACTTTGTATCAAAAACACATGATATATATAAATATCTTATTTTTATAGTTAGATGTTAATCTTATGTGTTTATATTATGGTTGTGGTTGTGGATGTATGGATATATTTTTTTCTAGCACATGTATTTTGATTTTATTGTGTATGCTATAAAAAAATATATGTTTCATGTTTTTTTTCTAGCTATAGTCATATAAAATGTCAAAATTGGTAGCTTGAGTGTGGCTTGTGACACCCAACCCATAGGTCCCTCTACATCCAATGAAAAGATCTAGATATTATTGTACATATCATACAATGCATGGGCATCATATAGATTCATGTTTGCAATTAAATAAACATATACAATAGATAATTGCTAATGAGGACCCTATATAAGGAAAGTTAGTCAAGCAATCCATAGTGACATAGGAATGCATTCATAAAGGATCAAATTTAGAAATAATATAAAATTGGTTAACAAAGCATAACTCAGAATAACAAAAGGATCAAAAAGTAAAATTAGAGCAAGAGACAGTACCACAAGAATAGATAAAGCATGAAAAATATGTAAATATACCTCTCCAAAATAAGGCTCAACTTCCAAAGTAGTATGGGTTTGGTCAAAAATATCTATAATAGTTTGATTATCAAGGTCAACGGTTGGGCAAGCATGCTCAAGGCATCACTACCCCTATTCTAGCAGTTGATAATGTTTGTCACCAAGGTTTGGGATTTATTAAACATCCTAAGGCAAATCATTCATAGACACAATTTATCAAAGGAAAAGATCTAGATACAACAAAATTCAACACTAACATCCCATTGGTTTAAGATCAAGATGATAATGATAAGTGGAAGGATACAAACTATTATGATTTTCAAGATACTAACAATGAATCCAAATATTTAGAGGCATATTCATAGCCATTCCCTCATGATTCACAATCATGCATGATTCCTTTGTTTTATATAAAACACCATGATAGGGAGTCTCTCATGAGATTCATTGGTTAGTATCATTTCTTCTCAATCTTACTTGTACATAGTCTTTTTTTGCTTACTTGTACATAGTCTTAGTATTTCTTGTACGTAGTCTCCTCGTGATTGATTGTACATAAATTATACCAAAAATACCAAAAACATTTAAATATATCAAAATACAGAATTTTGAAATCCAAAAACATTCAAATAATTTTAAAACCACAAAAACATTTCAATTATATGCATTATCCATGATTTACATTTCTACTACCATGCTAGACTTATATTTGTTGTTCTATGATATTGTTTGTCAATTTATCTACATTACCATGCTTCACTCGATCTTCTTTGAGTGTTTACAGTGACATCTAGATCCATTATTCCTTCACTCTACCCATTCAAGGGGCATCCTACTTCTACATTCGAGACATACATCAATATATCTACCCACCGGGGGCATCTTTTACATGACTATACCATCTAGGTTATTTCATTCCTACACCACACACTCTAGCTATCATGATGATGTACATTACTTACTAACTTACACAAATTATTCTATCAAAACTCACTAGTATATAACACTTGTGTATTTATTAGCATATACCTAGTTTTGTAGTACATGTTTTACATACTTTTACCTCTTGCTTGAATTAGTTAGATGTGATTGTATTTTCAGCATTTACATGCTTTCCTTTTTTGCTTTGTGTAGCTAGATATGATTTCATTTTTTAGTTCCTATTTTGTCTCTTGTGTGTGCCTTAGGATGTTTTCCAATGTCCTTTTCTTGAACTCTTCTATGTGCATGTGGTCCTCGTGCCAACCTTGCTTGTTTCAATTATATGTGTATGTGGCATTTGACAATGCCTTGTATGCTTGCTTTATAATTTAAGTGACATATGCCCATGTCCCTTGTTTGTTTGGCCCCTTGGCCACTATTGTATGCTTCTTACTTATTATCTTATGTGTTTATTGTTTGATTTATTCTCAACTATTTGCAATGCCATGATCCACATCATGCATTCTCTTACTTTTTTGGATGTCATGATGGACATCATGCTCCATCCCTCCTTGACAACTAACAACTAACAACTAACAACTATCAACTAACCTGACTTCCAGTTCTAGTTCACTATATCTCACATATTAGTACATTTTTATATCTATCTAGACACACCCCTATTAATCTAATAATCTCCATTACAAACTATGTTATATCTTGAGATATCCTGTCAATTATCATTACTATATCATTTATTTTTATAGTATAACACACTTGTAGGGATATTTTTTTAGGATAGTCATTTTAGGGTATTCATTTCTACCCTTAGAAGAGGGGGAAATAAACAAGGGTTTTTGTTACAAAGATCAAAACCTCTAACCGGTAAAAAAATCAATTTTTATAACACGTAAAATAGTATTCAAACTTCAAACCAGGCAGAATAGACCAGACATATGGTGACAATTATAAAATAGTCTTCAAAATCAATATATGATAAGATCAACAAGTTCAAACTATAGTGCTAAATATCAGGGTGTCATATTTTAGTGCTCCTATCGAAATAGTAAAAAAACTAGATTTTCTAGAAATAGACATAAAGGTAAGACTAATTACAATTTTCTCAGCAATAGTTTAGTTTAAAATCAATATTTTTAGTATAGTTTTTCTTAGAGAATCTAGATGTAGGAGGAATCATATGCAACATGATGGCTCGTGCTTCTAATTTTAGATACAGAAGTTGGTATAACTTCCAGATCAAAATCCATATTATAAACACCAATGATTGGGGGAAAAGTATGTGACACATTTGCTTTCTCTTCTTTATAGTTTATGACATTACCCAGACATTCTTAGTAGTTATGTGTCTTATTCCATCTATAGGTGGTTGGCATCATTCTCGAGTGGATTTCACATAAGCCTATTGCCCATTTTCAAAGAGGCTTTCATACATGCCTAATATCCACCTTTTTCGAGTGGCCAAGAGTGGCTTAGTTTCTAGCACACATTCAGCTATACATGCCACATTATCATATTATAGAACATTAATGGGCTTCAAGAGCCATCTCATACAACACATATTCATAGCATTATCAGTTCATAAATTCACTTCATGGGGATATGATGGATCCAAAGGACTATATATATTTTGTATTCTTGATCCACCTACTTAGAGGGATTGGACACACAATCCAAACATCGATCAACACACGTAGTATTACAAAGCTTAACTTAGTGGGTGATGATGTATCCAAAGGGATAGTCTTTGCATTATTGATCTACTCTCAAGGAATTGATTACTCATCTCCATTCATGATATTACTCTTAGTACAATATCATTCAAAACATACCCAATATCACTCAACATCATAATAGGTTTTGTATTAGTTTGTGTACCGAATAAGGTGTATCCATTCCTTTATCTTCCTCTCTCTCTCTTACCCAAATTTTGTACATTCTTATTTTAAATATAAAATATATAGTAAGAACTGATCTACTCTTTATTTTCTCTTGAAAATTTACACTTCACAATGTGTTCTCTCTATGTACAACCAACATCACACAGCTTCATGAGCTTCACCTTTGTAGGTAAGTTCAGATATGTTCTCTACTTTTATTCTATCTTAGTATTTTGCTTTGCTACATCAGTAGAATAAAGGGGGGATAAATTTAGTCATATAAAATGTTAAAATTGGTAGCTTGAATGTGGCTTGTGACACCCAACCTATAGTTCACTTTTGCATGTTCTCATGACCCTTATAGATACCTTTTTTCTTATTCCCAATCATTTGTAGACTTTCAAAACTTGATTCTAGCTCAACCAAGCTTTAGTTCTTATGTTAATTCCATCCCCCTAGGTCTTATACCTTTAGGATAGGAGTGTCAAATTTGGACTATAGCATCGAACCCTAGGATGTCCTATTTTGGTGCTCTTGTCTAATTATGTTTTTAGCTCCAATAGTTATTTCCTTATAGTTATTATCCTTATTTTTTCATCTTAGCATGAATACATTCAACCCATGACCAATAGATCTCTATAAAATCCCATTCAAAGTTCATTTAGAAGGAGGTTGGTAAATATTACAAAATCAAGCAAGAATATAAGCAATACTATTGAGCTAAATTTCTCTATTCTTTGCATATAGCCATACAATATAGCTACAAGCATATCCAAATCCTCACACCAATCCCTAACCACCCTAAGCATGCTTAATTTAGAATTTTTATATTTACATAACACTATTGTACAAAACACATCAAATGAGAGAACTACATATAGCTTGATCCCTCTTCAGAGTATTGGTATGTAGGAAGTGTGTCCACACAAAGGGTGTGGATACATGTTTAATGCATCTTACACACACTAATCCCTCTCCCTATATTTTTTAATATTGATCAAATAATAATTAATTCTAGGGTTTGAAGATTAAATCATCTCTACAAGGAGTTTCATAGACTTTTAGCAGTTGATTGTTTACAATCAGGCTCACATAAGGACAACAAATAAAACCCAAAAAAATCAATTCTTTGTGAGTAATTTGGACAATAACAACAAAAAAGGACTATAGCATTGGACTCCAAGGTGTCTATTTTAGTTCTCCTATACTTTTACAAAACAAAATCTAGATCTTGATTTGTAACACTATCCCAGTCCTACACAACAAATTCGAGACCCTATCATAGCCATTTCATCCTATTTTTAGCTAAGCCTTATTTTCTCCATATTTATTGCTATTTATAGAAAGGTTAAAAATACAAATAAATAATATAAATCAATATTTAAATTATTGAAATATTATTTATTGATTTATTCAAATCATACCTTTAACTAAATTAGGAATAAGACTCCAATATTTTCAAACCTATTAAATCACTAGCATTATGTAGGACACATGCATGGTTAAAAAGAAACAAGAAAAAAGGACTTGGAAAAGTATAATTAATCAAAAATAAATGTACTACACGCTATTTCATGTTGAGAAATGTGTAAAATAAAAATATTACTAAGTATAATAAACCAAAAGAGTGGTAAACAATAGGGCAAAAAGGTTTTTTTTAAACCATGAAAAAGATTGGCCCCAAATTAAAACAAGTAAAATCACACTAAATCACATTGTGAAGTATGAAAACAATGTAATAAAATGGAAAGCATGTTTAAAGAACAATGGTATTAAAAAAATTAATTAATTCAATTGCGTATACTAAATCACATTGGGAAGTATAAAAGAGAAACAAAATTAGCAAAAATGGTCTTAAATTAATCACACTAATTCAAGTTGGGAAGTATGAAAAACTTAATAAAAATGGTTGGATTCTTACATGCAATTAGAAAATAAGAAGATAAAAGTGAAATAAAATGAAGTAAGCATAAAATATACTAAATCAAGATTGGAAGCATGTCAATGATGTGTATCTCATAATCAATCACACTTATCTCATATTTGATACATGTAATTTTGTTGTGACTTGGATATTGGAAAATTTTGTGAGGAAGGCTAGGTTATATCCATGGTCTTACATTGTAACTCATAAAGAGAACACCAATGAGGTTGAATTAATGTGAAAATATGGTAAAAATGGATGTTTGGAATGGTAATATATAAATTTAGTAATTTGTGAGGAAGGCCAAGTCCTATCCATGGTCTTATAGTGTAACTCACAAATGGCATCCCTAGGGGAGTAATCAGTAAACAAAGCAATATTTCTCAAAGGGAAATATTAGGGTTATAGGGAGTGAAAAAGGGAATGTAAAAAATTTTAAGCATGAAATATATTGAGAGGGGGGTGAATAAATATATTATATATCTTCTATTTAATTTGATTTATTTTTTTCACCACTTAATCACACATTCAAGATATGCAATAAAATTGAAATAATAGCATGCACTACATGAGAG
Organism: Torreya grandis; assembly: GCA_037957365.1. Classification (NCBI taxonomy): domain Eukaryota; kingdom Viridiplantae; phylum Streptophyta; class Pinopsida; order Cupressales; family Taxaceae; genus Torreya; species Torreya grandis. Next base: position 2,161,941 of record JARHVA010002023.1, read on the forward strand.
AGAGAGAGAGAGAGAGAGAGAGAGAGAGAGAGAGAGAGAGAGAGAGAGAGAGAGAGAGACCATATTTTTTCGTAGAAACCCAAAGTGGAAAAAACCATAGAGAATAATCTCAAGTATATGAATGAGCACCAACTCAAATTACAAAATTTGCAAGCACCAACTTGCAAGAGCACCAACTCCTTTATCGAGTACCAACACAACAACTATTTGTGAGCACCAACCCATAGGATCACCAACCCCTCTTGTGTATAACATAGAACTATCTCTTAATGTTTTTTACTCAATAAATGATAGAACTATACAATATCTCCTACTTTTCTCTCCTCTTTTCTTATATAAAACAATTACAAAACCATGAACTATTTTGTATTTTATAAATGGCTTCTCAAGCCTTTATTTATAGCTTTCCAAATGACCTTTGGCATTCACCCTTTATGATCATTCAATCCTCATAGAAAATGGTGCCAAACTTGCATGACCCTTTGTAAACTTGTATTTGAAAAGTCACATGGTGACCCTTCATAAGCAAATGCACCCTTTTTTACTTTTATCTTTATCTTGGTGACTTTTCATATTCCTTAAAGTGTCCCTTCATGGAAAAATGCACCATACCCTCTTTTGTCTTCACATGGTGACTCTTGAAATTCCTCAAAATGACTCTTCATGAGAAAATGCATCCCATTCTTATTTTGTCTTTACCCCATGACTCTTTGACTTCTCCATGGGCCATCTTTTGAATTTGATGCAACCAAAAATATATTCATTAATATTAAGTAAATATTAACACAAATTAGCCAATATATGAATATTAAAAACACCATTAAATACAATAGGCCCTTTATCACCAATGTTAGACCTTTGACATCAATGATAATATTTCTAACAATTTCCCTCTTTATCATTGATGACAACCTCAAATTGAAACTACCACATCTTGAAACATATATTGCACATGTCAACTTGCACATACTACCATCTGAAAAGCATACAATAACTCCCTCTTACTATAGTAATATGTACCTATTCTTTATACCTATTTTTTCACCTATTTCTACGCTTATACCTATACCTATTCTTCTCCCCCTTTGACATCAACGGCAAAGGGCCTATCCTGGAGCTAACACTTAGCTCCCCCTCAATTGATGGTGGTCTTTAATGGTAGGAAGTAAAAGGAATTACTCCCAACTTCTCCCATAGATACTCAAAAGTATATTTTGGTAGTGCCTTTGTAAAAATATCTACAATCTACTCTGTAGTACTGATATATTCCATCTTAACCTATTGATCTGTAACCTACTCTCTCAAAAAGTGATATCTAATGGGAATATGTTTTGTTCTTGAATGTATCACTAGTTTCTTTGAAATATTAATAACACTTGTGTTGTCACAAAAACTATAAATAGGTTCATCATATTTTACCTTGATATTTTTTAAAGTTTTCTTCATCCAAAGCACTTGAGTACAACAGAATACCATTGTAATATATTCTACTTCAGCTATATAAAGTGATACTGAATTCTCTTTTTTTGCTTAGCCATGATACTAAACTATCATTGAGGAAGAAAGCTCTTCCACTTGTACTCTTTCTATCATCCAAGCAACCTACCCAATCTCAATATGTATAAGTAACCAAAGTGAAATCTCTACTTGTGGGATACCAAAATTCATAATCCAATGTCCCCTTGATATATCTGAATTTTCTCTTCACCAACTAAATATGACTATCTTTTAGAGCTGACTGATATCTGGTAACCATATCTACTACATGCATGATGTCTGGCCTCAATGCTGTCAAATATAAAAGACTACCAATCATAGATCTATACAAATATTGATTTGTAACAAGTGAATCTTCATCCTTACCTTATTTCCTGTACTCATTGGTGTGCCAATTGGTGCATAATCCTCAAAACCAAATTTATTCAACATTTCCTTGGCATATTTACTTTGAGATATAAAAATTTCTTTATCTTATTGAAATATTTGTAATCCTATGATAAATGACAATTCTCCAGGCATAGACATCTCAAATTATTTTTGTATATTATCAAAAAATTCTTTTGTCATCTTTTTAATGTTTCCTACAAAAATGATGTCATCAACATATAATACAATAATTAATTGATGCTCACCTTCTTTTTGATGTAGAGATTACTATCACCAAATCCTCTCTTAAAACCTTGATCTTATAGGTATTTATCAAGTCTTGCATATCAAGCTCTAGGAGCTTGTTTCAATCCATACAATGTGTTCTTCGATCTATATACATGGATACTAACATTTGAGAAAATAAATCCCGTAGGCTACTTAATATAGATCTTTTCTTCTAGATTACCACTTAAGAAGGTAGATTTGACATCCATCTAAAACACTTTAAAAATATTAAACATTGCATATGCAATAAACATTCTAATATACTCTAGCCTTGCCACTAGTGTAATAGTTTCTTCAAAATATATTCCCTCAATCTGATCATATTCTTTACATACTAATCTTGTTTTATTCCTGGTCACTTCTCCATTTTCATTCAACTTATTTCTATAAACCTATTTTATTCCTATCACATTGTGATCTTTTGGTCTAGGCACTAATTCCCAAGTATCATTCTTTTCCATCTGATTTAATTCATTATCCATTGCCTTAACCCAATGATTATCATGTCTAGCTTCTAAAATAGTTCTAGGTTGAATTTTGGATAACAAAGAAAATTTAACTTGCTCAGATTCACTTACAATCATTCTTCTAGTGTGAATTCCTGCATTTATGTCCTTGATGATGTCACTTTTATTATGATTTATCTAAACATATTTGGATGGGGTTTTAGAGTCCTTTTTCTCCTTCTCATCTTCATTTGATTCTTCAAAATCTTTCTCTTCAATGATTTCAAGAATGTCTATTGGATCACTGATTCTTTGTGTTCCATCTTCTTCTATCTTGACACTTGCACTTTAAACTATTTTTTTGGTTCTTTTGTTATAACATATACAAGCTTTACTTTTGCAATAATAACCAAGAAATATACCTTCATCTGCTCTGGATTCAAACTTACCATGATTTTTATTAGTTCTCTTTATGAAGCATATACTGCCAAAAACTTTGAAATAATCAACACATCTAAATATTTTCTCATAATTTTATAATCTTCTAAATAAAAATTTAGTGTGTGCCCTTGATCACACATTTGACTTACACTCAAAATATTATGCTTAAGACCTTGTACATATAAAACATTTTCATTTTTAATTCTACCATTATCCAAACTTAGTGTACATTTTCTGACAATTGTGGTAGTAGTATTATCTTTGAATTTCACTATGCTACCATTGATTTTCTTTAGGGTTATGAACTTGATCTTGTCTCTCATCATGTGCCTCAAACATCCACTTTCAATGAACCATGGATTTTCTTTATTTCTTACATGTGAAGTTGTCTAGACTAACATAGATTTTTCAGGTTGTTTCTTTTGCCAAGAATCTATCTGAACTTTCTTGTTGATGAATGGATCCTTAAAACTCTGATCCTTCTTACTGACTCAAACATACTTCTAAAATACCAAGCTATGTGTCTAAATTTATTTTACTTGTAATATGTTATGGCCTCTTCATTAAAAATTGATAGAGGAGCAAAAGAGTTGTGGCTTCTGCTTGACTCTGCATGATTTTTCTTTTCCTTATTTCTAAAATTGTATGCCCTTTTTTGGCATTCTATTTTCTTATGACCATATCTATTACAATAAAAACAATAAACATAAAAATAAGACTTGCTTGTGTATCTCTAACTTGATTGCCTTTTGTCACTTTGTTCCTTCCAACCTTCTTTGCTTGAGATGTCCTATGTATTCTTAACTTCTTCCCTTTTAATTTCCTTTTTGTAAGAGCTTCAGCATAGCTCTTTCTTCTTTCTATGTTAACCTTGTATGTGGCCTCCCCTTTCTCTTTTTCAAATCTGATACCTATTTATCTAACATTGATCTTTGAATTTATAATATATTATTCAACATATTAGTGTTATCTTCAAATTTTGAATCATTATTTTCTCTATCATTGATTGCTTTATTTGTTTTCTAAATATCTGCTTTTAAAGAAGAAATTTCAATAACATACCTTTCACATTCTTCACTTAATTTTTGCAACTATGTCATTAGATATTTTTCATTTTTCTTGGATTCTTCAAAGTGTGCTTGCAGATCTTCAATTATTTCCTTTGACTCCTTTTCATTTTTCTCGATCTCGAGCTTTAATCTTCGATTCTTATTCTCAAGAGATTTTAACTCTTATAAGGCACAAACGAGTTCTTCTTCTAGATTCACTTTGTCTTCATCATATTATTCTTCTTAATCATCTATAATTTTGCTTACAGAGGCATCTTCATGTATGGCCATGAATACAATTTCTTCTTCTTTTGAATAATTGACTCCACTATCTTCAGCTGAGCTAGGATCTTTAGAAAACAAACTCTTCTTCTTAAATCCCTTCTTGAATTTTCCTTTGAGATTATTCTTTTATGTAGACTTTCCTTCTTTATTATCACCATTACCCTTATCTAGGCACTTAGCTACAAAATGTCCAATCTTTCCACAATTAAAATATTTAAAAGGTAATTTTCCTTGATAATTACATGTGCCCTTTTTTGGTTTAAAAATTAATAGAGATCCATTTTTATCTTCATCATTGCTAAAACTATCACTTGATTCTTGAATGTTACCCTTCTCGTTCTTTGATGTCTTGAAAGTATCTTCTCTCTTTGAGGGTTCTCTTGTTTGGTCTACATCTCATATGTTGTAAGAATACCATGTAGCTCATCCATCTTTAGCTTGGCTAAATTCTTCATCTCTTCAATTGATGAAACTTGTGCATCATATCTTAATAGTAGAGATCTCAAAACTTTGTATACCACAATTGATACTTTTAGATTTTATCCATTATCTTGAATCTGATTAACTTTTTGATCAACCCTTAAAAGGTACCTTGTTATATTTTCTTCCTCTTCCATCTTCAAACTCTCAAACTATCTTCTAAAAGTCTGAAGATTAGCTTGTTGAGCCTTTCCATCACCTTTGTAAATATTCTTAAGCTTTACCCAAGTTTCATGAGAATATTTACATTACATAACTTTAACAAATTTGGATTCACATAAACCATATAAAATAGCATTTAAAGATTTAGCATTATTTTCACTTTCCTTCTTTTCTACGAGAGTAGTTACAAGTGTCTGCAGCTCTTCATATTCTTCCACCACTGCATGCCAAATGTCAAATCTAAGGGCCATCAAATAAGTCCTCATCCTTATGCTCCAAAAATCATAATTTGTCCCATCAAACAAAGGTTCCTTATTTATAGAAAAACCTTCATGTGATCCATCCATCATGCTTTCCCCGATATACCTTCAAGCTATAAAACTTTTTTAAAAGGAACCTAATCTAATACTAATTGTTAAGCACAAAATATAATGAAATGGGGGTGAATTAGTATATTATATATCTTTTATTTAATTTGATTTCTTTTCTTTAACCACTTAATCACACATTCAATATATGTAATAAAATTGAAACAATAATATGCAACACACAAGAGAGAGAGAGAGAGAGAGAGAGAGAGACCAAATTTTTATATGGAAACCCAAAGTGGGAAAATCATAGAGAACAATCTCAAGTATATGAATGAGCACCAACTCAAATTATAGATTTCACAAGCACCAACTTACAGGAGCACCAACCCCTTTGTCGAGCACTAACATAGTGACTATTTATGAGCACCAACCCCTCTTGTGTATAAAACACAACTACCTCTCAATGTTACTCAACAAATGATAGAACTCTACAATATCTCCTACTTTTCTCTCCTTTTTTCTTATATAAAACAATTTAAAAGCTATGCACTCTCTTGCATTTTACAAATGGCTTCTCAAGCCTTTATTTATAGCTTTCTAAATGACCTTTGGCATTCACCCTTTATGATCCTTCAATCCTCATATAAAATGGTGCCAAACTTGTATGACCCTTTGTATCCTTACATTTGAAAAGTCACATGGTGACCCTTCATGAACAAATGCATCATTTCCTCTTTTGTCTTTATCTTGGTGACTTTTCATATTCCTCAAAGTGTCGCTTTATGGAAAAATATGTCATACCCTCTTTTATCTTCACGTGGTGACTCTTGAAATTCCTCAAAATGACTCTTCATGAGAAAATGCATCCCATTATTCTTTTGTCTTTACCCTGTGACTCTTTGACTTCTCCATGGGCCCTCATTTTACTTTTATGCAACAAAAACATATTTGTTAATATAAAATAAATATTAACACACATTAGCCAAGATATGAATATTAAAAACACCATTAAATGGAATAGGGCCTTTATTATTAATGCTAGACCTTTGACATCAATGACAATATTTCCAACATAAATAATAACATAGGCATCTTATGAGAAAACCTTAGGAGACATGAGGAATACTAATGACATGAGAAGACACTAAGTGACTAGTGACCTTCAATATAGAGAGGATACATTTTTACTATAGACACAAAGTTGTGTAGGCAAATAAGTGTGATACTAAGATAAATTTATGTGAGTTGTTTTGAAAAATAAAATTAAAATGGACCTACCTTCTCATGTCATGTTCCCCATTCCTCAATACCCCTTACATAGTCATTGATCTACTACAAATATTGGGTACTTGTGTGAGAAAGTAGGTAGCACTAAAAGATTTTTTTTATTCTCCTTATCTAATATACTAGCCTACCACACCTAATGGACCTTAGATCTATTATGAAGGCAATTTTGGAATTTGATATTCTATTATAAAAAGGATATGTGCTTAGAATCATGTCTTTTAGTGTGATTTGACTTTCAATAATTTTAAATTTTACCTTTTTGATCATTACCTTTTATTAAATGATTTGGCTTTCGTATGTTTTCATGGATTTTAAGATTCCTCCTCCATACAAACTTGGAATGAAAAATTCTGAGAGATAGAGTGACACACATGAATGAGCTTTAGGATTTGGCTCGAGGAATCTAATTACCCAAATACAAGACTAACTAGAACACTTAGGCTTAACCATGAACTATCATGTTATCTCAAGTTTCAACCATGTGTATTCTTAGTTTGCAAAAAGGAATAAAAAGGGAAGATAGGGAGATCCAAAGTTTTCCAGTAAAAGGATATTATAATGAGATGAATTATTTGCTAACTGCTCACATGGTAAATAAAGAATGACTAAAGGGATCAAGGTTTGTATAACCAAGTCACAATAATAATTATCCATCTTTATATAGAGAAGATAGCAAATAATCATGAAAAATAACAAAGGAATCATAATAAAATGAACTCAAGAAGAAAATTAATGCAATAATGAAAAATAAATCCATAAGAGAACATAATGACATCATAAGCAAAATGTAAAGTGTGAAATCAAAGTCATCATATAAGTTAGATAAAAATTTGACATAATGTCAAATGATAAAAAATAGAGAAATGTAAAGTTGGAGCACATGTCCAATCTAAATGAAATTATAATAATACCATGTATGTGTTCATAAGTACTAATATATTTGTCTATTCACATTATCCATAACATCTAATAAGTCTCTATAAAGTTGAATGTGAACTAAAACTAATATCTCATCGATCTTCAATGAATGTTGAGAAAATAATTAACATCAAATCTACTCAATGGAAAATGTAATAATGCTTGAAGGATCATGTTGATAAGGGATATCATGCAGGGAATGCTTAGGAGAATATCTGAGAGTGGTTTTTATAGGAGATGAGGGGGTCACTAGTGGTACACGGGTGGAGAAGGATCTATTGGTGAGGGAAGGTCCACGGGTGAGGGATTCATGAGTGGAGGAATAGTAGGTGGAGAAGGGACCACAAGTGGAGATGAAACCTCCTAGGAGGTAGAACCATGGGGGAAGAATTGGCATCCTTCCTGAGAGAATGACCTATGGGAGGAAGGGTAAAAGATGCAAGAATGGTTAAGAGGTGATCCTAAAGATGTTAGTGAAGGATTTGATAATGATCAATGTGATATATTTCACATTGGTACCAGAGATAATATACATCTCATTAGGAAAATACTTAGGTAATAATTTTAGGGGAGGTATAGCCTTGTCTAAGGTCTAAAGAGTAGTAGGATGCAAAGTGTTGATATATTATTGTAGCTTGTGATAATGTGTGGATGAATGGTTATATGTCTCATGGAAGTAATATGTATGCCTATGAGTAGTCTTGGTAAGTGTGATCACATGAGGAGGTGAAATAAAATTTAAGGGATTTTGGTGTAGGGAATAATCTCTCATCTAATGATTGATAACTGTATGAATGTCACAATAAGGCTTGGCTGAAGGAATAATAAGATAAGAAATAGGAAGAGACTCAGCTATAGAGGGAGTGAGAATGATATTTAGACTAGGCTCTCCTGAGGGAGGATTGGGGTCCACAGAAGGCTAACGGATAGTGGAAATAATATCAAGGATAAGTAGGCTAGAGGGGTCTTGGTATATATAAAAGTGATAAGGAACAATCATAGCATGATCCATAGGCATACTCCTACAAATTTATTTAGAAACTAGAGGTGTGCACACCATCTCTACCCTATGATAAAGAGGAAAAATACTAAAATTAGGAATTGCATAAGATGGAAAAGGGAAAATATACTAAAATATTGAATCAAAGAGGAATGATAATGAATAATCTCAGTATCTTAGGCCTAAACTAGACCTCCTAAGAATGGATCATCTAAGGCATAACCATTATCATAATCAGGTGTATGAAGATCAATGGCATAGGTAGGGATGACCTTGTCATTTGATGTGGTGTGATGAATGGAATGTTGATTCTTAGTTAAGATAATAGGGATGTCATCATAAGGTGGTTGATGAGAATGACATTGAATTTTTAATATTGAGATTGATCTAAGAGATGAGATGAGGTGAGAGATCAGAAGTTTTAATCTTGAGATTGATCTCATTAGGCTCATCATCATCATAATATAGGATGTTAGGGGGTATATTCCCAATGATTTTTGGTTGACCATTGTAACCTCTAATGGAATTTATAGGAAAGTTAAATTGTTGAGATTCACAAAATAGAACGCTTGGCAAAGGTTCAAGGGTAGGAATATTGAATACATCACAGTCTTGGAATTATTCAAAATTTCAAGTGTTAGTGTCACCCCAAATCCTCTAAATGGCTCCATTTTGAGTAAACTTAATGCATTGGCAAGTGGAAGAGGCAATTTCTCTCATGAGATGAGTCCATGGCCTACCAATCAAAATGTTATAGGATAGAATAAAGTTGAAGATCATCACCTTCATATGAATAGTGATAGGTGGGATGATAATGGGGAGTCACATAACCTAAAAGAGGCATTTTCCTTTAGTCATAACCTTGACATGTACTACGTGTGGCTTTAATATTGTATTTAGAATATCTAAGGGTTTTCATAAAATTGAGAGAAATAACACAAGTACTAGAACCCTCATCAATCAAGGCACACTTGACTTGGATATCACCAATTTGGACACTAATAAATAGAAGAGGATCATCCGTATGAAACAAAATATCATCAGGGATCATAAATTCAATGGGGAATTTAAGGGAAAAATAAGTGGCCATTGTTTCATCAACATGTATAGACATCTCTTCACATTATTGCAATATGTTATCTTGTAATCTAGATGATGTGGATTCACATCCTACTAGGGGAGGATGAGGGATGTTCATTTCAAATAAAAGAAGCATAATATAGATATGATGGCATGGAGGGGTCTGTATAAGTTCAATAAATGTGATTTGATATGGGAGATTAGTGAGTTCCATGATAGGATCCCACTCATCATAACTGATAAGAATATTGTTGGAAAGAGATGCATAGTGTTGAAGGAGTTCCTCGAAGGAGGAGAAAAAGTAAATGTGAATTTATGATGATAGGAAGTATAAGGTTTAATTTGAGGAAAAGTTTGTAGATTATGTTGAGAAGATGGATCAGTTGATGTAGGTGTGGTTTGAGAATTGTTAGAAGAAGTGTTGATATAAGTTTGAGTATCATTGGTGATAGGTAAAGAAGATGGAGGGATGGTATAAATCATATGAGAAGTGTTATCCAATGGAAGTGATGAAATTTTTTCATTAAAAACATAAGATTATCTTTCCCCAACTTAGTTAAGTAAGTTGGATAAGAATCTTGGATAACATAAAATGTGTGAGATAATGGAGGTGTGTAGATGGGTTGAGGATGAATGAAACCAACCACCCTTCACATATTAGTCATATTTACCACATTCTCTTTAGGAGTTGGGTCAATAATATTATCAAAATTATTGGTATAATGGGTAGGCTTTTCTTGTTTAACCTAGTGATTAGGAAAAGGATATTTATAGATGGCCAAATGAGCACTAGCCTAATTCAAAGCTTGAGATTTAGGTTGGGTTTCATGGGATTTGAAAGTATTGTCATAGGATTGTTGGTGTTGATGAATGATAGAATTATGATCAAAATTAGGACTAAGAACAAAATCCATATACAAATTATGAAGATACCTACAGGTCTCATGAAAATAACCCCAACTAGCATGAAACCAGCAAAAATTATTGGGATTGTACCAAGATTTCATGGGACAAGTGGGATCAAGTTATTATGGGAAAGGCCTTGAAAGAAATTTTATAATTATGTTAGGGATAAAGGTTTATGAAAATTTATGTTTTTCGGTGAAGATAAATGAGGATTGGTTATGTGGTTAGGAGGGGAGTCTTGTTCCGAAGTTTGTTTGGGAAGAATAACTTGAATAGTGTGAATGGTATCATAAGAGTCAGTGACACCATCATGGGTAGAATGATGATTATTATTCTTTATTAACATGCAAGTACCCATAGGAGGGTGGGATGGATTGAATTGATGCATAAGAAAATTTTGAATTTTAACTTGATCGATAACCTCCTCCAAAGTATGTGGAGAGAGTGTTTAGACCCGATATTATAACTTGGGAAAAAGAGCATTGATAAATAAATGGAAAAGGTTATCATCTACCATATCATGTTCATATTAATTGGAAAAATTATTCCATCGTTTAATGAAATCTTGTACATTTTTGGTTTCAAGTTGTTTACAATTGATAAAATAGGCCAAGGTATTCTTAAGTAGATCACTAATTTGGAACTCTTGGACTAGAGCATTTACCAAATCTTCCAAACTAGTAATAGAATGAGATTTAAGTTTGTTATACCAATATAAAGCATCACCCATGATAGTTTTGGCTAATATCTTTGTAATGGTAAATGTATTTAATTTGACCCAATCTTTATATATATTTCCAAATGTTTTTAAATGAAGAGTAGGATCAGTTAACCCATTGTAAGAAATGGTAGGGGTGATACCTCCTATATCAATATTATCAATTTAAGATGTAAGAGGCTCATTTTTAAGATACTTAATTTTTTTATTAACAAGAGTAGGTTGAGGGATAATATTACCATGGTAATCTTGAAGAGGAGGTGGGGGAACATTTTAGTTATGTTTGACCATGGCATCTATTGAGGGTGGGTTTGAAGATGGTTAAGATGATTTTGCATTTGCATCATTTGATTTTCATTGTTATCTTGGAAAGCATTCATTTGATTAAGAAATTTTAATAGGAGTTGATGGGTTTGAGTTGCATTATTATTTGAAGCATTAGAGTTGGTAGTATTGGCTTGGGTACCACTAGGGGTGTTAGTAAGATCTCGAGAATAAATTTTAGTAAGTGAGGCACTAGTGGCATAATTTGCTTGTATGGTAAAAGATACACTAGTAGAGGGATGAGAAGAAGAAACACTAGAGGCATGATTACCATGGGTAGAAAATGATTCACTAGCGGAGGAATTGAGAAGAGTGGGTTTTTGGAAGAGGCCCACTAGATATAGAACCTACCATGTTAGTAGAGATACTAGTTATGGAGGTAGAGGAACTCAAAGAAGAAAAAGTCATGGAATGATAAGGGGTCAAAATAGAGGAAATAGGCTAGGAATAAAATAATCTAGTATCCCCAAATCCATGTGAGAATGTGGGAGAAGGTGGATGAGGCTCCTCAACTTGACCACTTATCATGATATGGTAGATAGTAGAATGATCCTTTCCTCAATGTTGAGGAAACTCATTGATGGAGAAGATCATTTCAGGTGCATACTCTAATTTGGTTTGATATTTAAGTGAGAAGAGAAGATTGTGAAGTGAATAGGAATGAGGAGGGGTTGCATAGTTTATAGTGTGAGTGGATATATGTACGTTACTTTCATCTAAGATAGGAGCCACAAGCTACTTATGGAAGAACCTATTAGGGTTGATAAGACTCATCATATCCATTGAATTTAAATTATTTTGTCTTCAAATAGGAATTTCATGATGATGAAGAGAGATTAGGGAAGGCAAATTTTATGTAAAAGCAAGGAGATAGGAATGGACATATAAGAGTACATAGATGACTAGATCGACCTAGTACTAAAAATGGGGTATGAAAATTAAGTTAATAAGGATACATAGTTGATAGGGTTGACTTATTACTATAAATTAAGATATAGAACAACTTGATAAGGATACAGAGTCAACTAAGACAACTTAGCATTTTAACCTAAGAGGCAGAAATGAGTACTAGGTCAACCAAGTCAACTTAGTACTGTAGGCAGGGGAAATAGATAGTCTATAAGAGATTTTGTTAAACAACACAATAATGTATTGAAAATAGGGGAAAATTTTTTAATTTAATTTAAATAAATAAATGGAAATAAACACACAATCAATTATGTCAATGAAAATGATCCAATTGAGACACACAACATAAAACCTTGCACCAACACTAGCCAATTCAAGTTTTTGCAATACAACATTCAATGAGCAAAGAGCAAGCAATAAATTGAAAAGTAAATGCTAACTAAGTGGTCATCATGAATATTTTTATATTATTATAAAGTTTTATTTTAAGTGTGATAGGGAATTTGGTTGAAATTAAAGAACTAGAAATCAATCTATGGATGGTTTCAAGACTTTTACGTTGAAAGACATTTGTGTTGGAAATGGTACTAGCTTGGTATTGGGGCCTACCCCCTCACTTCTAAGCATATTTTAGGATAAAAATTTACCTAAAACATATTGGGTAGAATCTTTTCACACTATAATCTACTTGTTGAATAGGTCAACCACCAAAGCTCTTGATGGAATCACACCTCATGAAGCTTGGACAAGGAATAAACCAAAGGTAACTCACCTTCGAGTTTTTAGTTGCAAGGCATATATGCATGTTCTTAAAAAGAAAATAAATAATTTAGATAAGTAAATAGATTAATTTATTTTTGTAAGATATAGTGCACAATCAAAGGCATATAGGCTCTTTTCTCCAAAAACAAAGAACGTACTACTCAACAAAGATGTAGTGTTTGATGAAAAGAGTGGAATCAATCCACCTTCTAAATAGGAAAATGATATAGGTAAAAGTCTTGTAATATTTTTAGATAGTGATAGTGAAACTAAAAAGGAATATATTCAAACAAGATATCCATCACCACCACCTACAGTTCAACATATGCCCAAGTGGTATACATGTATTATATGAGATGTTGACTTGAATGGAGTACCAGATATATCCAATTTAAGATAGAGGACTAGAAGCATGGATCATGAAGAGGTTAATATAACCCTTATGATTATTTTTCAAGAAACATATGAGATCTCTATAGTAACAGAAGCTCTACAGTCTAGACCTTGGAATTATGCCATGGATGCAGAATATAAGTTACTGATAAAGAATAACACTTGGCAACTTGGTGATCTTCCACCAGTGAAGAAGTCTATTAGATGTAAATGGGTCTTTAAGACCAAGTACAAAGAATATGGTAGTATTGATAAGTACAAGGCAAGGCCTGTTGTAAAAGGTTATGTTCAAAAAGAAGGCATTGACTATGAGGAGACTTTTTCTCCCACAGCTAAGATAATGACTATCAAAATGGTTTTTCCTATGGCTACATAGTTTGGATGGAAAGACCATAAAATAGAAGTAAAAAGTTCCTTTCTCAATTGATATTTTAGAGAGTAAGTATAAATGAATCAACCTGAAATATTTACGGTACCTTATTAGGAACAAAAAGTGTGTAGGCTTATCAAGTCTCTCTATGGGCTAAAAGAGGATCCCCAAGCTTGGTACATCAAGATTGATGAGTGTATTGTAAAAAATGAATTAAATAGGATTCCATATGATCCTAACCTATACCTCAAAAATTATTGGGGGGGCGAGAACATTGTTATAGTGATTATTTATGTCAATGATCTAGTCATCACTGACATCATAGTGAAGATGATTGATGCAACTAAGAATGATCTCAAATAAGCATTTGGCATGACAGATCTCGAGCTTATACACTATTGTCTTGGTTTTGAGGTATGATATAAGGAACATTACATTTTTATTTCATAGATGAAGTATACCAAGACATTGCTTGAGAAATTTAGGATGATGGACTGCAAGCCTATGGCAACACCTATGGATACAAGACTTCAATTATCTTGTATAGATCCATCACCAAAAGTAAATACAAATCTCTATCGGTAGTTGATTGGGAGTCTCATTTACTTGACATATATTAGGCCAGATATTTTCTATGCTATCCATTATCTTTCTCAGTTCATGCAAGATTTAAAGGTGACACATTGAAAAGTAGTAAAGTTGGTATTGATATAAATTATAGGTATAGTTGAGTATGGCCTAGAGTACAAGAAGAATGATAAGTTATTGATAGGATACACAGATGCAGATCATGTAGCTTCTATTGATGATAGAAAAATACACTTCTAGATTTGTGTTTTGTAGAATCTGGTCTAATTTCATAGGGAAGTAAGAAGTAGAATTATGTTTTTACATCTTCCATAGAGGCATAATATCTCACTATAATAGGAGTTGTCTACAAAGCGATATGGATACATCGTATTCTTTCAAGAATTTTAGTTCCATAAACTCAACCTATAGTTCTAAATTGTGACAATTAGCATGTTCTACATCTTATTCATAATCTAGTGTTTCATGAGAGAACCAAGCACATTGAGGTTTAGATTCATTTCATACATGAACATGTTCAACAGCACAACATACAGCTCCAGTATTGCCCCACTCAAGATCAGTGTGCAGATGTCTTCATGAAGTCACTTGCACATGATAAGTTTGAGGCATTCATAAATTTCTCTCTTTTTCTCTTCAAGCTATGATCAATTAAGGGGGGCAATGTTAGAATAATTAATCCTAGGTATTTTTTAATAAATATCTCAAGGTGTTATTAACCTTTGATTGACATAGGTTAGTTACTTGGGGTATTTCCTAGATGTGATTAGTTATGTTTTGAGCTATAATCCCCTAAAAATTAGAATATTTAATTTCACTTCTTGTTGTATAAATAAACACCTCTAGTAGTGTTTTTTTAATTAGTTAATGTAATTCATTTTGTCTTTTGACATGCATCTTCATCAGAAAAAATAAAATTCCCCTCAACACCAAATCCTCCATGCTCTAATGGCATTTTATCCAACTCCTCTTCCATGATTTCATGCTCCACATGATCTTCAATTTCATTATGGGATGCCAATGGTCCATCCAAAACAACCTCGATGGTTGTTTCCTCATCCTCCACCAAAATATATTTGTGTGCACCAAATTGCACAACATCTTCCATCACCTCCTCATGTGCACATACTTTTACAAATTTCTCCTCCATTTGAAACACTCCATGGATGAAATAGTTTTCTCCTTGAAACTCTCCATAGCTGTAATTTTCTTCATTGTCTTACAAACTCATATGGATGCACATAAAACTCCTCTTGGCTGCAATTTTCTATCTTTTGCAACTCCTCCTGATTGCCTTATCCACTCTCATCAATTGTTTCACCCATGGAAACATTTTCCCACTCATGGGAATCCACAACATCTTTCCCATCTTCAAATAAGGGGTCTCTAACATCAATTTCAAAAAAAGTAATTTTTGTATCCCCCTTCATGAGGATTTCATCTCCCATGGGCTGCTCACATGACAGCTCCTTGTCTTCAATGACAACCATCCTCTTCTCTTTGTTGATTTTAAAGTCATATTTATTGTCCTCCATGACAACATTATTATTACTCATGAATTTTATTCTCCTTAATCTTATGTTCATTCTTTTCTTCATTCCTCTTCCACGTGGCTATCTTTCTCTTCACTACAACCACCTTTGCTCTTAGTCCATCATCTCCCACATCAAAGTTACTTCTTCTTTTTCAATCTTCATATCTTTCAATCAGTAGCTACAATAACATATCCACAGGTATTTAGCTTCTTCATCCACTCTTTCTCTAGTGGCATTCCTCCATTCTTCTTCTCCATCTTCACCTGCATACTTGAAAAACAAGCATACATAAAATTATATCACATAGTGAATCTAGATCCCTCCTCTCCATAGGAATCTTACTTGCTCTAATACCACTTGATATGGCCCCCTGTCATAGCTCCCTCACTTACACAAATTATTTCATAAATACATTAAATTTCAACATTAATATTCTCTCAAATGCTCTCATAACTTATTATGGATTCAATATATAATCATCATAAGCAATCTCTCATTAATTCATACAAAAATTACATCTCAAAACACACAAGCTCTACCAAGCTTATCTCTCTTACAAACTTGGCCTACACTAGTCAAGGAGGCTTACAAAGGAATCCCAAAGCCTTTTCAGATTAACTCCCCATTTTTATCCTAGCCTAACTACCCAATCAATGAATACAAGCATTTATAAAATTTGATTTGAGGAAAACAATAAAGGGGGCCCAAGTTGGTGCCAACCCTTCACATGGGGGAGTCTCCCACCAAGAACACATGATCTTTCCAAGAAATCCACACCACATTTCATGTGGGATGAATTATGTCTCAATATAATAGTTCCACCAATAAAAATATGCCCACCACACATGCTTGTCATATGGATACTCAAAAGCGAAAAGGAGATTCCAATTTAGAATAGTGCAATTTATCATCTCATCATCATAAACCTAAAAAAGATGATTGATCTCCTTTTTGACCATTCTCCCATGGAGAATGCACCCCATTCCACCAAAGCAATATAGAATAATGATTTGATGCCAATCATGAATAGTACCAGTCAAAAATAGTGCCAAATAGTAGCAAATAGTGACATCAAGAGTAGTGTCCTTGACACCTCACCAAGGTGACTAGTGCCTCCACATCATAAAGAAGCCTCATCACCATATTACATCATCATCTACCACATCATAATGAATAGTGATCATGAAAAGTGTTCCATAAATGGTGTAGTATGAATAGTAATTTCCTGCCACATCACCATCCCCCTTAACATGGTTTTTTGAGGGCCTGGAAGCTTTGGGCCCCTGCTTGGGTGATTTTGAGTTTTGAATAGAAGAGTTGGTGCAGAGAAGACAAATTTAATTAGTCTTTATCAAGTGATGAAAATGAACATACTATACACAACAAGTATATGTAAAATCTAGCTAGGTAGTGATTTTTGCTTCATATTCTTCAATTATAGGAAATGAATCCACATACCCTTCACTATAGTTATTCTCTCAATCTAACCATGCATTGATCTCCTCATCATATTGTGTGGTTATATGAAATTGAAGCTCAATTATATCTAAAATAGCATTCATATTATTTAATTAATGCATTGCTCTAGATAAAATAGAAGCCTCCATGACTATATATATATATATATATATATATAGTCATGGAGCCTTCTATTTTATCTAGAGAAATGCATTAATTAAATAATATGAATGCTATTTTCGATATAATTGAGCTTCAATTTCATATAACCACACAATATGATGAGGAGATCAATGCATGGTTAGATTGAGAGAATAACTATAGTGAAGGGTATGTGGATTCATTTCCTATAATTGAAGAATATGAAGCAAAAATCACTACATATATAAATAAAATGTTAATAACCTAATATCTCACATACACAAATACACACAAATACTAAAAATATTAATATAATATTCCTTTTTGGTGGGAAGGAATAACTCCACAATCACTTGCCACTTCGAGGGGGATACCTCCTTATCAGAGTATTAACTCTAGTTGATTTATATTTTTTTGGATATATTAAAATGGGCTATGCACCTCTATTTATACTATTATAATATATCATACTCTTCATTTCTATGCATGTGGGATTATTCTTTTAATACATTACTATTCATATTACTATTACATTCCACTATTCTACCCCCAATATACAATATATACCCCTATATTGGTATATTACACTTATCAAGCCCTTGAACTATAAAAATATGTCAAAAAATAGTAAATTTCATAATTGAAAACAATTATAATGACATTTAAAATTTGGGCATGTGCAAACACTATTGCACAAGAAATACTAGCTTCATAAAAATGATAGATACTTTAATGATAGTTTGGTATCATTAGAATGCCTCTAAATGCTCAATAGAATGCTACCAATATCTTGTAAATATCATCTATTTATAAATCAATTACAATGCATGTGTATGTATAGACAAATTGAACTCATATCATGACCTTATTGACACTCAAAATATCATCAAACAATTAAAAAAATAAAAAATATAAGATAAATAATGTTCACACACTCTAGCCAAAAGTGGCCATATGAGGGGACCCTAAGCATGAAAGAAGTTATAGACAAACCTAGGAGCATTACCTACACTCCAAACACATTTCAAAACAAGGGAAAAATAGGGTAGAGATAAAAATAACTGGAGGGGATGGAGAAGAAAGATATGGACTTGTTACTTGCTTCAATCTGCTCCTTCTCATGAAATGCCCATGAGATTGGGCATTATTTAAAAATGGGAAGGTGGGGAAAACTATGGACATTTAGGACTGATTTGGGATCAACTTAGGGTAAGACTATGGATATTTGATTTCATAAAGATTTTTCATGAATAGTCCCCAAGAGATGCACTATCACCATCGAAAGTTCAATCTAAAGTCTTAGACATATGTCAAAGATTATTATGAGAATTTGAGTATTATGTTTATTATTTATAAACACAAGGGAAAAGGGTATTTCAATTCCAAAGAACAAACACAAAATAGAGGGAAAGGTAAGGCAAAAAAGGGGAGCTTCCAGGTCTAAAATGAATTCAATGCATTGATCATTAAACCAAGTGTCTCTGCCATAGTTATACCACTATGGACCGAGTTTCACTAAAGTTTTACCTCCAAGAACATACAATGGGAAGAGTCTGAGGGAACCGAGAGTATGCCTTCAATATGAACTCTCACTAATGATGAGTACTAGGATTTTATAGTATAATACACATAAACACCATATGAGAATTTGTAAATTGACACATAAATAATCAACACTACCAAATGGGAAATAAAAACTCATATAATAATTATAATAGCTAAGCACATCATAACCATGGAACACATAAAACAAAAAAATATTAATCCAATTAACCTAACATTGACAATCATTCAAACATGAATATGAAAGAGAATTGAAACACAAAAAAAACCATCTTGTAGGAAACAGAGATGTATTCAATAAAAGGAGTAAATGTTATTACAATAATCAATCTAGGTCAATTTTATAGTCTAGAGTGATGAAGGAAAATAAGGTAAAATACTGGATATAATCTAACAACACTTTATAGTGGACCCTATATTATAATACAATTCTTACTTATATAGATAAGGATGAGGCTTACTTCTAAATAGATTGAGGAACCCATCCTAGGCCATGATGGCCACTTATTATGGTTACAACCATATTTCAGAATTTAAAATAAGATAATCCCTAAAAACCTATAATAGATTTGTAAGCAACCACTTAATTGACATGAAGAGGTAGTTAAGAAGGTTTAGATCCTATTTTCTTTGACTTGGCATCCCTAGCTTCCAGTACGGCCATCATGAGGTCAATCTCTTTGTCCATCTTGGTGAGGTTCATTGGGGCTCCCTGAAGATTACTTTGGCCTAAGTTTTTAGTCTTCAAGAGACTTGGAATTGTGTTTTTATTGATGCTTGGACTCTAGAGACCTAGTTGATGCTCACTGTGGATTGCATTGATAGATCTAGTACCATTCGAACACCTTCTTGATTTGCTCTGGCAACTTTCTCCCTCATAACCTAGTCAAATTAACCTAAGTGGACTCCAAATTCTTATCAGTTAAGCAAGGTGTTGTTTGGGTAAAATAACACAAAGATATTGACCTATTTAAATTACTTTAATATCTTCTTCTTGCCCTCTTCTATGGGTTCTATTGTAGTGCAATCCAAGGCCAACCACTCCATAACAACACTCATTTTATTGGTGTATGTTTGATACAACCCCAAGTCTGAGGTTGGCATAAGTTTTAGCTCCATGAACATTCCTTTGTTGACCACCACTTGCATATTCTAACACTTTCCATCGATCTCTAAAATCCTTTCCATATAGGAGGGGTGATTGAAATGGTACTGAAGGTAGGGGTTGAGGTGGAGGGGAGATGGAGGAAGTGGAAGGAGTGAATGAAGAAAATAGTGTAGGTATAGGGACATAAAAGTGAAAGGAGGGACAATGAAAGGGAAGGCCCAAGGGAACATTTATGCCTGCTACTAATCCTGAGTTAGGTTCACTTGAGGTGGAATTACCCCTAGGAATGAGTTGTTTAAAATCAAGGAAGATATGGGCTAGTTGAAGGTGAGTCATGTGGTGCCCTGGGTAATGAAAAGAGGGGGACGAGGAACTAGGCATAAAAATTCTATGAATGGGGCTGAAGGAGCTATTGAGACCTATAAAAGAGGTTGAATCAAAGTAGAAGGCCTTTGGGCTAGGGATGGAGTTTGTGTTTCCTTATGCTTCTTCTTTAGCCTCTTACCTACGTTGACTCTGGATGCTACAGTAGATGGTCCACCCGAGATGACTGGAGATATGGGATCTGATGGTGGAGGACTTAGAGCTAGTGAGGGAAGCATTAGAATGATTAGAGTGGGCACCAAGAGTGTCCCTACTATAAATGGTATGCTCCTAAAATTTATAGTTATGCCTGATGTTAAATGCACACCTAAAGGAGGCACAAAGAGGACTTTAGGTTTTGAGATGGATGAAGCAGAGGGGAATGAAGAGGCAAGGATGCTCAAGAGGATCGAGGCCAAAGGTACATGGGAGAATTATGGAGGGGGTGTAATGGGGAAAATAAGATGCATCACTTTAGGGATTTGTGGGGCCAGAGCAAAACTGGTGGGTGTCAGAACTAAGAGTTAAAAAGTGGCAAGAGTGAGGGATGGAAGGAAAAAATAAGAAGTTGAAGGTGTGAGAGGGAAACCTATATGGGTGCCTATTTGGAGCCTCATTCTAAGCTCATTCTTTGGTTGTCAAACACATCAAACCTTAGGGTCTATGCAACCCAGGGCTGAGTACTAATGACTGAGCTAGCTAGGCTTGGGCTACCTGGCACTGAGTAGCTCAAGACTGGCTCTATTGTGGCCTAGTTATTAGAACTTTTAGAGGAAGGCGAGGTAGAGGTGGAGCATGAGGAGTGACTAGAGGAGGAGATAAGGCATGAGGAGTAGGAGTTGTTGGCTAAAACATATCTAGACTTAGAGCTCAAGGAGGAGAAGGTGGTGGAATGCCCAAAACAGTCTTTGGGGTGATAGCAAGAGCTATCAGAGTTGGGTCTTATGCAGACCAAGCAAGAGATAGAGGAGGCACATAGGGGTCCACTTGAGCCTTATTACCTTTATTATTCTTCTTTATTATGATTTGAGATAGTACCTCTTGGTTATCAGTGGCATTCAGATAGAGCTCATCATCATCTTTGGCTTGATAATTATAGTTGATACTAAGGCAAGTTGAGTACCGCACCAAGTGAAGTTAGATTGCCCCTTTAGGGTCCCATTTTTAGATCTTTCACTTTGTAAGGGTGAAAGAGTCTTGACTGGCCACCATATTTTGAATTAGAGGGAAGGTCTTGTCCATGTGATACCTTATTGTGATCAGGAATGGTAGGCACACCTTCTGCTAATGTAGGATATAAAACTTGAATATGCCCTCCACTAGCTGATGAGTAATCTCCTATTCTGCTAGGTGGTCTAAAACAAAATACAGTAGGTGAATGGGGTCCTTGAGGAAACCCAAAATCTAGATCATAGTGTCCTTATAAATCCAATAGTTTTTTATTGATGTGATGGAATTCTTGATTGCCTTCAAGAGTTAGGGTATCAGAGCCTCATTGATGGCTTGATGAACCACTGGGTAGAAATGATCACATATGACTTGGATGTGATGGTGAAACTAGTGGCCATATAATTTGTAAAAGACTATGTGGATTGTCTAGCCCCTAAGAACCTTCATAGGAAAGGTCAAAGGCTTGAGAGAGAGCATCCCATAAACTACATATAATAGGTAGCTCGTCATGTAGAAATTACCCCCAGCTTAGGCATCTGTGATGGCATTGACCAACTTAAAGTTGATCAATCCTCTTATGTTTGGGATCTATGAGCACACAAATATCATGTGTAGGAAAGGCACCCATAGCTCATTGATGTGTAGACAGTCTTAGACCCTGAATAGCTAGTTCAAAAGGATCATGCCTACCCAGACCTCGTCTCAAAAGGTGTAGACTGTGTCTGCATTGATATCCTCCTTGTTAACCCATTTAGATTTTGGGTTATTATCCCAATTGTGAAGGGTGTCATATATTTGGTAAGTCTTCATATAGACCATTATCTCCATTGCATCATAGGAGAAAGTGTAGTCTGGGAGGGAGTAGTATGACTTAAAGGCATTTCTAGAGATATTTGTAATTTAGTGTTGAGACTTGGGTGAGCATACCCAATCATGGAATTCATCTTGCATGCAAATGGCATTATGAAGTATGTTGCTCAATAAGTCAACATAGGGGAACACCTCTAGTTTGTTCGTTACTTTGTGGAGTCTACACTTCTTTTAGGATTTAAGGGCATCCTCATACTCTGCATATTGGTCATCATCAAAGCCTAAATCCCTAGGGACTTGCTCAACTAATTTGAATAAATCATTGTAGTGATTGAATTTGGTCAAGCCAACTGGGAATGTCACATCACGATTTTCAAGTTCATCTTTTGGGTTTGAGGAGGATGCAACCATTGTAGGATAGATGGGAAATTGAGAAGCTTTGAGTGTATAAGGCACATAATACAAGGGTGATATGTGGAAATTTGAAAGTAAGGAGTTATATGTTTATTTGAAGGTAATAATGGTAACTGCTAGCAAGCTTCTTTTAGGCTTTTATAAATGCATACATACAACCCCTTGTATTAATGGCATTTGGCATCTCACTTGCCATGAATTCAAATTTGAGTTGGTGGATGGATTTTCTCTCTTTACTTCTAAATCTAGAATTAAATTTGGAGCCCATGATCCTTTGCCTCTAGCCAGATATATCAATGGTATTGGGATGTTTTAAAATTATCTAATCAGGCCCATTTTCCCATTCTGTTAATGCCCAATAAGTGGTAGGCATGCAGTCACATCTCTTAGAGGTTTCTTGGTTAACTCCTAATTTTTGACACATCATTTGCTCATTAGTCTTCCTAATAATGGTTGACACCTATGCACAGTTTCATACTCCATGTCGTTCACTTAAGTAGGGTGATGTGTCACCTAGGGACATGTGGTACATCTTGATTAGCTTTCCAATCTCATTTATACCTTATTTTAACCTTTTTGGGGCCTTAGGTGGCTACTAGTTAATCTACGTACTGGGTGATGTGGCACCTTCTTATTCGATTGAGCTCTCCCAAGGTCTGATATCTTTGATAGGTCTAGAGGACTAACCACTCTAACACTCTGCGACATGGCACCTTCCCATTTGATCAGGCTCTCTTGGGCTCTGATATCTCTAATAAGTTCAGGAGACTAGCCATTTTAACACATGGTAACGTGGTTCCTTCCTATTCGGCCAAGCTCTCATGGGCTTTGATATCTATGACAGGTCTAGGAGATTGACTGTTTTGACACTCAATGATGTGGCACCTTCCCATTTGGTTGGGCTATTATGGGATCTGAAATCTTTGACAAGTCTGGGAGACTGGCCACTCTAATACTCGGTGATGTGGTACCTTCCCATTTGATCGAGCTCTCTCGGGCTCTAACTTCCCATTCAACCAAGCTCTCTAGGGCTTCGACATCTCTGACAGGTCTGAGAGACTGGCCACTTTGACACTCGGTGACGTAGTGCCTTCCCATTTGGTCAGGGTCTTCCAGGTTCTAACATCTCTTACATGTCTGGGGGACTGGATGCTCTGACACTCGGTGACATGGTCCCTTCCCATCTGACTGGGCTCTCCAAAGCTCTAACATCTCAGATAGGTTTGAGGGACTAGTCGCTCTGACACATGGCAACATGGCATCTTCTCATTCGACTAGGCTCTATCGAGGCTCTGCAAAATTTACAAAAAAGATTAAGTAAGAAAATGAAAAGGAACATGATACATTAAAAACATATTTGTCAATCATGGAGATTTTTATTTGCCTTGAACAGTGACAAGTCCGTTGCTCCAGGAATGGAACGAGACTCCGGGAGATTTCGGCAAAAGTCGACCTGCAATGTTAGTGCCATGATTCATAAAAATAACACACTCCTTAGTCCTAAAAATAAAAGAGACCTATTGTTGCTTGGGGAAATCAAAGCAACGTATATTCTAAATATTTAAGCCAGTATTGTTGATGAGAACCAAAAAAAAACCTGAATCTCTGATTTATGAGATTTTTAGAGAGGTCTCATATTTTGAAGAAAAAAAGACATGTTAGCCACAATAAAACCATCAAAAATTACCAATAACACTTAATTTAAACCAATAATCAAAATAACACAAACTTAAAACCATATAATTTTACAACTAATAAATTTCATAGGATCTTTTTATTTAATACCTCTAAAACTTTGTGCCTTACCCGATAACGTAATAATTGTGACTTACCACCAACCATAGCCATCAAACTACCTTTTGACGTTCTTGTGGGGTTCGATTCCAGATTCAGTTTTTAATTATGCAATCTATCTAACGATGGTCTTTAAAAGCTACAACTTTAAGGTAGTATTCTTTGTCAAAGAGATGAGATTGACGTTCACCGGTGGCAGACACTAGAGACTCGTTTGTACTCACCATTTATATTTCCTTTCGTAAAGCACACGTTTAATCTCGCCATTTTCTTTGTTTTTTTAACTCATCCCTTTGTCGTTTTGTTAACTGAATTGCTCAAATTCGGTTGAATTGATACCTCACCTCTCACGTAGAACGTTGCAAACTATCTCACGTAACATTTGTTTTTTTCCTTTAATTGACAGCTTGAAAGAGTCTGAGAGCTTCGTTTTGGAAAATGGACGTCGTTTGTACATCTTATATAAGACATTACAAAGCATACTTAATTATTATTTTCACTTCACAAACGTCAAATACGTACTTATTGTGTTCATAGAGTTTCCAGAAGTGGAGGAATTTATTTTCCCCGTGTTTATTGCAGACTTTAAACGAAACAAAATCTATCACGAAAATAAATTTTAAAATACAGATATTATATAAATAATATATTTGTTCATATGTGGTAGAAGTTGAAGTAGCCATCCACATCCCAACATCCCCGTCACTAATTTCTTGGAGGATTGGAGGCTCTTCTCGATAGATAAACAATTACCCCACCAATAATATCATTCTTAACTTGTGAATGTCGTACCCTAAAAGCTTTAACAAGTTAAAAGTTACTTATTAATTTATATATTAAATATATTTATTCGAAAAATATAGAAAAACATCAAATTTGAAATGTTTATCTCGGATTTGTTATATATATAACAAATCCGAGATAAACATTTCAAATTTGATGTTTTTCTATATTTTTCGAATATATATATATATATAAAGAGTGTGTGTTGATGGATGGTTTCAAATTAACGTATCACTCTATTTGGGTTGAAAAATTCTTTCCAAAAAAAATAAAATGAACTCCAAATTTCATATTATACTAAAAATATTATGATTTTTTTATTAATTTCTCTACATAAAAAGAGAAAACTTCAATATAACTATCAAATAAACATCTAATTTAAGATCAAAATTATCTTATGATAGTCAAATAGACATCAAAATTAATGTGACTAATAATTATTAATTACTTATAAATATTACAACTCACCACCATCCTCAATTTTTATTGTAGAATGTTTATCAATATAATAAGAAATCCATTTATTCTCGTGAAAATATTTCTTAAAAATCTTCCGTGTAATGAACATTTTCAATTATTGAAAAATTGAATCATATAATTAAAAATAATCTTTATATATTTTAAAAATGAAGATTAACATAATTACTTAATGGAACTCAATATCATAATAATAAATGATGGAATAATATTACAAAGTTCTTGGTGGGAGTGTTTATCAAATTTCCTCCTCCAACCACATGTTTTAAATAAACTAGTAATTGTTGTGTAAACTTAGACTTAATTAACATATTTTTCTTGTTTGGTGCTTAGAATTTGTTTCTTTCATGTATTAGATGTTCTTCACAAGTTTTTTTCTTCTAAACTCTAACATATCATCCAATTATATTATCATTTATCAACCTTGTTAAAGTGCGTGCATTATACAAATCATTTTAAAGACATTAGCCATTCATAAACGTTGACTTATCTTGAAAGTTATTTTCTAATTATAATCCTTTATACTAAATAGATGTTGAAGTTGATCCAACACATTATCAACATATAGAAGAAGAAAACTTTTTTTAATTGTGATTTTGTTCATGGCTTTATATCAATTCACATATTGTATGTGATGTGTTTCTTAGGCACAATGA
Organism: Torreya grandis; assembly: GCA_037957365.1. Classification (NCBI taxonomy): domain Eukaryota; kingdom Viridiplantae; phylum Streptophyta; class Pinopsida; order Cupressales; family Taxaceae; genus Torreya; species Torreya grandis. The sequence goes on from JARHVA010002023.1 coordinate 2,188,796, forward strand.
AAATAGGTGTGCCACATGGAGATATTCTTGAACGGATCGTTTTTTTAATTTCTCTCGTTTCTTGAAAAAATGATTTCCTATAAAATCTTATATTGGGAAGAGGACTCAACGTGGTAGCAATTAAATTTCATGTTTTATTGCTCTCTTGAGTGAATGTATTAGATCATTGAATATTTGAATTATTGTAATAATTATTCCATTTTCTCTCTCTTTGTTAGGAATTAGTTTTTATATTAATATTTATTGAGAGTTAAATATAATATTGTGAGTTGTTATATTTAGATAGATTATATTTGATAGTCATAAGATTGTTATAACAATGTTATGAAGATAGAATATTTGTTATATTACATATTGATAAGGTTTAAGAAGATATTGTGGGAGAGATATATGGAGATATGATCTTCCCAATTACAAAAAAATGTTTTTTTTATATATTTGTATTATCTGTATGAATTTGATATAAATTGAATAATATAATATTATCAATGTGTTAAAATATTTCTCTATCTCTGTGTATTCAGCTCTTTTATTTTTATGTTTATCATATTCAAATTTGAACCAGCGTAATTATCTGGTATCAGACTAAGAATTTTTAGAACAACGATGGATCTGTGAAAATATGTGAGGGGTAGTTGCTTGGCATTTTGTCCCTGTGCATGCGAGATTTTTTGTGTTGAGAATGAGTTTGTAGTTATTGTGGTTGTTTTTCACCATTAAATCATAATATAGCATAGTCTGTCATTCATCATAGTAGGGTTACAAGTTTATTGGTCCTTGTGTCTACCTACATTATTGATAATTCCATGTGCTACAACAACAAGAAGGTGGAGAGAAAATGAGCTTACATCCTAATGCTTTTGGATTGAGCGCAGACCTATGTAATTATTTTATTTTCCTTTTGGTTCACCTCTGCCATGCTTTGGCATTCCTTGCTCGACAATTGACTTAGAGATTCTAACTCTATTTGCTTTGATTAAAATACCAACACGCATTGCATTAGAATTTGTTGACTCTGTATATGCTTGCCACAACTCATGATCCAAACATGATTCTTTTTTGCCATTATCATTTGCATAACACTAAGATTTCTAGTGGAATCACTTGCATCTAGTGACTCGATCTGCATCGTCATCCCAACTATCATGTTTAGATTAGGTGATCTTGAAGAAGCACTCTACAAAAATACTTCTGAATTCACCATCAACATAATCTACAATGAAAATTTTCTCTTTGGACACATCATCCACCAATTTTTAGAAATCGCAATTTGGTGTATATGGTCTTATAAGCATTTAGTTTGCATGTCAAGTTTTGTGCCACTCAGACCTGTGCATGTTCAATTTAGGGGCTCAAATTGTCATCAAATATGCTTCAACTACTATTTTACATATATTTGTGTAAGTTCATGTGTTTTTCAACATGATCGTACCCCTATCAAATCAATGTAAATAGTTCTATATTTTACTTTAAGTCATTATTATGCATTTAGTCATGTTACAGTTAGTATATGAGTTTTATGTCAAAATTGTATATTCATATAGAGTCTTTATTTTTTATAAGTATAGTCTTTCTCGTGTCATTTGATAAATGTGTCATGAGTCAATAGATAGTTAATAGATTTATAACGTATCTTTGTTTATTGTCAAAACTAAGTTTAGTTATTACATGTTATTAAGTCTTTAGGATTATGGTCAAAGCATTATTCAAAAGTATTTTTAATCATTCCTATTTAATTAAAAATCCATTAGAATCAATGAGTCATTTTTTTTATGTTAAGTCATTTTGTTGTTGATAACAAATTAATGTATTTCTGTAAAAGTAATTATTGTAAAAAAGAGTCAAGTTGGAAAATTCATTATATCCATATGTCAAAAAAGTCAAAGTCATTTAAGCTTAGGTGTCATATAGAGTCATTGTCAAAAATTGCAAAATATAAAATTATTTGCCTCACATATGCATTTTTGCTTGTACGTGATGTCTGAATTATGGAGTAAATTTCTCCTTGAACAATTCATGCATTTGAGCTTCATCAACACATTTGCTGAGTAAGCAGCTTTCCCTACTGGAGAAGAGAGAAACCAGAGGTTGGAGGTTTCAGAGCCTCTTGTCAATCACTAAAGATGGGGCCCAAATGATTGGTGGCATATGTTGTGTGGTGTTTTTTTTTTTCATAGTTTCTATTTTATGTTTATAAATAAAGAATAAAAGTATATATATGTTCAAATATGTAATTAGTGAACAATTCTAAACATAATTCCTTGATGTAAAAACATAGTGAAAGGATAAACAACACTAATGTAAGATAATTCATAGATATTGAAAAGGTTTGTGGTAGATCCAAAAAACCATCAAAGGTGGCCAGTTGATGAGGTTCCTATTTCATGTCAGGGTCTCTAGTAAACCTGTTTAAAGCTATGGAAGGAGTGAGTCTTTATTTGTATCAAGGTCATGATCCAAATAGTTGGGCATGCCATAGGGGTGAACATACTATAGTGAGAGTGAATTTTTTTGCACGATGTATAAACTAAGGGGGGGAGTGTTAGGAATTAGTTTTTACTTTAGTATTTATTTGGATATTTATTGAGAGGTAAATATAATATTGTGTGAGTTTTTATATTTGGGTAGATTATATTTGATAGTCAATTACAAAGAATAATATTGTGTCCCATTAGACGATGAGAAAAATATTTAATGATTTAAAATATATATATATATATATATATATATATATATATATATATAGTCTAAAACATATTTGTTGATTAATTTCAATGACCCAAACTCAAGATATTTTGCGGAAAAGATGAAAGTGTATGTAACCCCTTTATGCTAAAAATTATGGCACACTATTATGCTTTGACATTATATAATATTAGTATTAAGATTAATATTAACAATATTATGAAGATATAATATTTGTTATATTACATATTCGTAGGGTTTGAGGAGATATTGTGGGAGAGATATATGGAGATATGATCTTCCTAATTATAGGAAAGAGTTTATATATATATTTATATTACCCATATGAATTTGATATAGATGGAATAATATAATATTATCAATGTGTTAAAATATTTCTCTATCTCTGTGTATTTGACTCCTTTATTTTTGTGTTTATAATACTTAGATCTGAACTAGCCTCATTACTCTCTTTGTTAATGTTCATGCTATGAGAAATTTTATATTCAACCTCATTATCTTGCATAAATCTCACAAAATAAATTAAGTAAAAATTTAAATTACATTGATATTTTTTTGTCTTATTAGAAATTATTAAGAAAAGTTGGGATTTACCTTGATATATATTTATGATGAAAATATTACAAACCTTGACTAAATGGCACTTTTTGCCTCTTCTTTTAAATATAACATCTTCCATGTGCTATCATCTTCTGCATAGAGGTGGGACTAACCATGGTGATGGGTTCAGGCTCTAAAAATATGCTTTTACATGGAGGAATCTTGACTGGTGAGGCTAAGACTTCTGAGAATGGAAGGAAGAAAGAGTCCAAATGGTCTTAGATGGAAGTTTTAATCAAGACCAAGGGATCCTAAGCTTCGAACTAGTCATAATATCAAAGCATTTAGAAAATATCATGAAGACATCTTAGAAATCCCTAATGACATAATATAAAGCATAAAATCCTCATTGGAGAACTCTCTCCTAGCATGCTTTTACAAGTATAGGCCAAGGATTAACACTTTCAGATAATGGGTGGGTAGAAAGTGGAAACATTTGGGATAAATTGACATGGTAACCATGGAAAAAAATACTTCTTCGTTTCTTTCTCCTCACTTTAAATTTGTGATAAAGCTTTGAAAGGAGCACTGTGGTATTTGGGGAAAATTTTCCTCTTTATCAAGAAATGGAAGCCTGATATGAATTTGGATAGTGGCTCTTATAGAAATTTTGATGTGGTTTACCTTGTTGGGACTCCCTTTGGAATTTTGGGAGGAGGAAATCCTCCTAGGTATTGCACATGCTATTGGAGAACCAATGTCCATTGAATCTATCATTAATTTCAAGAGAAGATTGGTTGAGTCCAGGGTCAACGTCTATGTCTAGACAAACAAACCAATTTTAAGAAGCATCCAACTCAAATCTAAATTTAGGAAATGGAATCAAAATATTTTTTATGAAATGGATGATGTTGTCTATAAAGGATATGACTCCAGTGGTCATGATGAAATCTTATGCCCATCACTCAAAAATAATATGGTGATGGAGGTAGTTGAGAAGCTAGCTAAGACTGGAAATAATCCTCTGGATCCCCTAGAAAAGAAGATGGAGATGAAGGTGGTTGAGAAGTTAGTTGAAATTGGGAATAATCCATCAGATCCCATGAAGATTAAGGTTAACCTTATCGCTAAAAATTTATCCTTAGATAAAGGTCACAATACTCCATCTAAGGACAAAGGGATCTTAATAAATATTAAGGAGGTGAAGTTTTCTCCTAGGTCCTCAAAAGGGTGCTCAAAACTGATGGTGTCATTTTCTAAATAATCTCTTCATCTCCATAACACTAAAGTGAAAGGCAAAAGTAATACTTCTAAGGGTGATGGATCCCTTTTAGATCCCCCAAATCTAAAGGTTAAATATTTCTTGAATGGAAGGTCATCTTCAGGCTCTCATAAGATGATCTACATGACTCCCTCCCTAAAAAATAAGAAGGTTTTAAGTCATCAACAACAAAGTTTACCTCTTAGTTAGAACATGTCTAACAAAATGAATATTCCCCAAAATTATAATAGCATCTATTTCTCTCAATTTCAATTTATTTTCCAGTTAAAGAAGAAGAAACTAAATATAGGTATGGTAGAAGAACCTATTTGTTTGTATGCATGTGATCTAGATGATTATGAAGAGCTCCTCTTTGTTTTGGGAAGAATGACATGTAGATAAGAAATCACTAAAACAAAGGGGTTGTTAGATGGAAAACAATGTGGATTTTCTAGCGTAAGATAGATCTATTAAGTGTGAGCTTACTAAGAGGTTGTCAATCCACTCTTTTATAATAATTAAGTTAAAAGAAATAAAGATGAAATACTTGCTTCAAATGATAGAAAAGACTAAAAGGGAATGCAAGAAGAAATAAATGATTGATAAATAAAATAGACTAATTAAGCACATAGTAAATCAATACCAATGCTAAATAGATTAGGTTAGGTTCAAAAAATAGGTGGGGTATCTGTGAACAAGCAGAAGGTCAAAAAGTGGAATTTGGGTTAGGGTCAATAGATAGAAATAGCTTATTTTTATTTCCTACCATAGTGACCATCGATGGTTGGGGTGACCATTAGTGGTTAAGGTGACTGTCAATGGTTGGGTGACTATCGATGGTTGAGTAGACCATCGGTGATTAGGGTGACCATTAGTAGTTATTGTGGGTTTTGAGGGTGTTCAGAATAGGGTTGTAGAATGGATACAACAAGGTGCTAAAGGCCAATTTGGGGTTAGGGGGTTAGAGGGTAATAAGCAAAAGGGCGTGGTTCAGATAAAAATGTCAGACACTAAATAATCAAAACTTGAAATAATAAATGTACTTAGCTCATTGTTTAATGGTTGATGGTAGATTGAGAAGTAATTTTGGTAGAGTAATAGTCCTTTTCTTGAAGAATAATTTTCACAGAGGTTTGGGTCTCTATCGTGGCTGCTAACTTGTTGGAGGAAGGCATGTAAAGAAGTTATTGATGCTATAAGCTCTTGATGACTATTGGTTGATAGATTTATTACCTAATTGCTAAATTCTTGAATCCCTTTCACCTCCTACTCCCCTCTTTTTATAGGCAAAGAGAGATGGAGGTAGAATATTCCATAAGAGGTTTGGTTGGTTGCTATAATGTGTTAGCTTGTTGTACATATTAAATTTTGATGTGTTAACTTGAACACAAGTTGAGTTGTCTTTATTTAGATGGGGAATACCTAACCATCAATGGTCAGGGTGACTGTTGGAAGTCAAGGTGACCATCGATGGTTGAGGGTTGAAGGTTAAGTGGGGTAAAAGGGTAAATTAGTGAGTTGGGTTTAGTTAGTTAGCTAAATTGATTTAGGGTCATGGTCAAAGGTTGGGTAATGGTTTAATTTAGGGGTGTTTTGACATTTAGAACCATCATGTGCAATTTTATAGTGTCTATATTTTGCCCCTTTTTGTTATGCAATTTGTGTTAGAAAGCTATAAAATGATAATAGATTATGAATCAAAGGTTTGGTTGCCCCAAGTATGGGAGGAGTTGTTCCCTCTCAAACTTAGAGTTGATGAGGTGAAACCAAATTAGGTATAGGTTTAATGAGTGGTTTATATTAAGTCATGAGGTTGGTGACAATTATGGTTGGACCTTTGAAGCACAAACATGCACATAAAATATGACTAAGTATAATATCCAAGATTGCACATTGATGAAGATGACATATTTTGTAAAAATAAGAGGTTTGTTCTAGAATAACTGGTGATGGGGTAACTGCACCACAACATTAGGCATAGTTGATCGGGTTATTCCTATCAAGTCTCTTATATAGGGTTGGTTTTTTCATAGGTATCCAAGGTAGGAAGTGCTCTCGAGAAAAATATAAATGGTTAGGTGTGAACTAGGTGGTACAAATTCAAATGTTCAACATGGTAATGTTGGTTGGTGTAATCAAAAGGACCAAGGTAAAGTTGTCATAAAATGTGCAACAACTTGGGCCAAAATGGACAACATTGAGGTGGATGTGGTTGGTAAGGTAGGTGGAGAAGGTGGTGTCCAAAAGTGGGCACTAAGGTTTGGGTGCCAAAATGTTAAAAAGAGAATATCCTGATCGTCGATGGTTAGGGGTCTCAAAATCAACCATCAATGGTCAACAATTAAAGGAAAATCCTAAAAGCATAGAGGATAAAAAGTGAAAAATAGTTGTCATTTTCACTTGTGTGATTTTGAATCTCTTGACTCCCATGCATTTATGACTTTGGTATTTTGTGTGAGAGTGATAACAAGGTGATTACTGAGTGGTGGATTGGGTGGAGTTGATTGCTAAGTTAACCAAGTGTTAGACCAAGGATGCAGGGAGGATAGGGACATGGCTAGGCATTGGGACCCAGGATTCCTCCTTGATGATGGTTGATGAATGAGGTAGGGGCTGTATTGAATTGATATATAGATTAGTTTGGTCATTTTTGGCTTGTTTTTAGTTTAGGGGGTATTTGAGTTTTGCCCTAAGTTTTAGGTGGTAGGGTGTTTTGGTTAAATTGGTAGGTAAAAATCAAAATTGAGAGGGTAGTTAGGTTGGAGGTAAGATGGAGGACAAAATTAAGGTAATTAAGTGTTAGATATGGGTGGCTTGGGTAGGTTTTATGTAGGTTAGGGTTGGGGTTTTAAGCTAATAATCACACATAGCTATCATCGGTGATCATACCTGATCGTTGATGGTCATATCTGACCATCGACAGTTAAAGACCAAGGGTAAAATGGTCAACCAACCATCGATGATCATAGTGATCATAGGCAATCAAAAAAATGAGATAGTGATTTTTGATAAAAGGGATAAGACAATAGGTGATTTTAAAAAAATTTAGCATTAGAATGCTAAGGGTATCTAGGTTTTCTAATAGGTAAAAAGAAAAGATGTAGATGTTTGTTCATATAGAGAAAATGGGTGAAACTAGGTAAGTGAAATGGGGTGAAAATACATTGTTCATGGGTAAAGTAGTTTATAGATATCTAAGTGTGTTTGATATATTTGAATTTTATAAGCACAGGAGTAGATTTAGATGCAAGATCAAGTTCCTCAGATCTTTATGAAGATCCATCAAGGGATGATAGATGATGATCAGTTGCACATGGAGGAGGTCAACCTTGACACGATGATGTACTACCAATATGTGCCATGAGATATGATGATGATCATGGCCCTCATCAAGAGATGGGATATGAACATAAACACCTTTCTCATATTGATTGGAAAGATTATTTTTTTAGAGGATGTATATAGGATCTCATGACTACCGATTTGGGGGAGCCAATATATCACATTGAGAGAGAAGAGAGGGATGCGCTGATGGAGCATATATATGGTGATGATAATACATTTTCTAGATAGTATGCTGGTGGGTTTAGCTATATGCCATTATATTAGAGGGATAGAGATAATCAGAGGTTGATGACAATGATGATGATAGTAGTCTCATGTTTTGTGGTGCTAGATTTGATTAGTGAGAGGTTTTTTATCTATTGTTGGGTGTTTTAGTGGAGATGTTGCTGGGTCAAACAATTTTTGTGTGGGCACCTATTTTGTTGGTTTAGATATATAAAGATATATGGGGGTTTAGAGTACATAGGAGGTAAAACATCAGTGTGGGGTTCATGTTGTACTATTGGGCCTATGAGCACATTCAAGCTCTAAGATTGATGGGGATGCCATGGGAAGGATATGCCCAAATGGACTTTAGGGTAGGTTTTATGCAATGGAGGAATGATTACGTGCTCATAAGAGCTAGGGGAGGTGTATGAGACATTGATTGGTTCAGAGGGGTACTGGAGGCCTTGGTGGTTAGAAATGTGATTTAGAGGCCATATGTTAGCTTTTCAAGGTGAGCCAACTATACTCAACATATTTTATTGATGTAAAGGTATAGGTGGATTTTTGGGAGGAGAGAGGGTGAGATTAAGATCATCCCTTTTGATATTATTCATAGGAAATTAGGCCTGATACAAGGAATTTTAGTGTTATTCTTGAGGTATAGGCAAGAGGATCTTAAGTTTTTACTTCTAAATCCATGGCCAGTGGAGATGGTTCCTTATTATGAGGAGTTTCCCACTAGAGCAGAGATTGGTGACATATGTTTTGTTAATGACTATGTGGTGGTATCAGGCCCTCTATGAAGTAATAGATTTTAGATGGGATGATGGGGGTAGGTAGGCTATGGATGTGGACCTAGCTAGTGGGGATTTATAGGTACATGTACAGGGAAGTGGCCCTGATGGATAGGTAAGAGTGGTGATATCCATTTCACAAGAATAGGTCATAGATTTATAGGGCTATATGGCTATAATATAGGATCAAGTTACTATATTATAGGGTTAGCTAGCCACTGTGACATGTGAGAGGGACGAAGCTATGACTTCACTAGCCTTGCTGACCCAAGAGAGGGACTCCTTGAGATAGAATAGAAGAGGATCCATAGCACTAGGAGGACCACCAAGTAGAATCCACATGGCACATTACTTGGCTATAGTTGAGGAGTTGAGTTATTATGAGGCCATAGTCCTGAGACATTGTTTAGAAGAGCCCTAATGGGGTGAGTACATAGCCAGCTTGGTAGGTGGTGAAGGTATAACAACTCTAGGTCAGTGGGCTACTTTTGTGGGTGGATAGGTAGGCACCTCAAATATGTATAAGTGTATATGATATGTATATGTGTAAATGATTTTGATACCAGCCTGTGAGCTGACACAATGAGATGTATATGTTTTGGGAGAGAGATGCACATGATTATATGTATTATTTTATTTTGATGAGACATGATGTATATGATGTGGTGATGATGTATATATGTGATTTTATGGTTCATGGATCATGGTTTTGATGTTCATATGTTTATTATGATTATGATTATGAGATGTAGACTCACTAGCTTAGGCATGTGATGATTATGTTTATGATGAATGGTTATACATGATTATGATGATGTGATGGTTTGTTTTATATATGGTTATGATGTTTATGATTATGGTTATTATTCATGGGTATGTGATGTGGTTTATGATTATGGATGTGATGTCATGATTTATAGTTATTTTGTTGATGATAACACATAAAGTAAGTTAGGTAACAAAACTAGATATGGGAAAAGAGATGAAAAACATGAGATGTATGTCTAAATGAATACTAAACCCATTATGAGAGGATAAGAAAAAGGTATGATGATTATTCATTGATAAGGACTAAACAAAACCAAATTTAGATTGGCTTAAATAATATAAGCCCTTTGAATGCTTTGCATTATCATGCATTGGTTGGTAAAAAGGTGTCTTGATCACATCATGTCAAGTAAGATCTGAATCCCTTGATTCATAGATGGTAAAAAGGGGGAATAGGTGATAGGTGGTGTGAAGGGTAGTATAACCTCTTATGGGTTGGGTTTACCCTTTTATAGGTGACCTAGGAACCATAATAGACAATTCCATGTTTTTATTCAAGGTGTAGACTGATCGATGTAGGAAGTCTACTGATGGTATATATGAAAGTTGATTGTAGCTTTCTTGGGATAGCTTGTTTAAATTTTGATATAGGGTATTTTGATTGCTTTTTTTATATAGGTTTATGAAGCTTATCAATGCAGGAAGTTTCAAATGATTTATTTTGATAGAATTGACTTAGCCATCCTTTGAAGGAGTGGTCTAAGTTTAAGATTGTTTATTTTGGTAGTTGACCTTTAAGGGAGAAATTTATCCTTTTAAGCAATCTAGATGGTGGGAATTTGTCCTTCAAGGGAGTGGTCTGCGTGCTAGAGATATTTAACCCAAGTGATATTTAGGTATCCTAAATTATTTTGATGCTATATTATATATGGACAAGTCTATATAGGTTTAGAGGTTTACCTTTATGAGGGAAAAACCTAGAGCATAAGAAGGTTAATGATAAATAAAAGGGGTGTTTTTGAGGGGAAATGACCATGGGATTCCATCTAATTAGGGATGAAAACTATCCATGAGAACCATGCCATGGGTAGAGCTATGGTACCCATATTTAAGATTAGGTTATGGTTATGATAGTTAATGACATGGTTCTATGTTGTAATCAATTATCCTCAAGGGGATGGGATGAAGGTGTGAGGAGGGTGAAAATATTGTAAATCAAGGGATGATCTTAAGTTAGATAAAAGGTGAGTTCGATCCTTGTTTAAGAAAATAAAGGATGCAAGTATGAAGCATTGAGAAGCTAAGGTTTTAGTTTGCCTTCAAGAGAGGACAAACAATAATCTCCTGATCCATACTTATGGGTTATGATGTAGGGTCCAAGCCAATTGAAAAAAAACTTGTCTCACTTGATTTTATCTATATTGGTCACATGTTGATTTTCATTTATGATGAGGTCTCCAATGTTGAAATATCATTCTTTTAGGGCACTTGACTTTCTCTTTGTATACATGAAGATGGTTAAGTGCAGCTAAGTAACATTCATCAAGGAGTTCAAGTCATGATAGATGCTCTTGATGATAGTTGCTCTCAAAAATGATGTCTTGCAAGGATATGCGAAGAGAGGGAATTTGGACTTAAAAAGGCAAGACCAACTCTGCTCTGAAGATTAGAGAGAAAGGGGTAGCACCTGTAGAGGTTCAAATTCTAGTATGATAGGCCCATAAAATGAAGGAGATGTGTAAATGCCAATCTTGACCATAATCATTAATCATTTTGGTTAACATCTTATTAAGGGTTTTGATATAATCTTCCACCTGTCCATTTGCTTGTGGATGATAAGGTGAGGAAAATCTTAACTTGATGCCAAATGCATCATAAAAACCTTGGACTTGTTTGTTTTTGAAAGATTTACCATTATCAATGATGATTTTATGGGGAACACCAAAATGATAGATGATATGATGATTGATGAGTTTGAATATCTTGTTAGCTTTGGTTAAGATTAGGGGAATAGCCTCCAACCACTTGGTGAAAAAAATTGTGGCGGTGATGATGGAGTGGTGCTACTATGAAGAATGATGATTGATTTCCCTCATGAGATCTAGTCCCTATTATGAGAAGGGCCAAAAGTCTTTAGATACTTGAAGGCTATGGATCGATGCTTGATGTAAATTGGCATGTTGTTGACATTTAACACACTTATTTACATAATAACAATAGTCTTAGTTGAGGGTGGGCCAATAGTAGCCAAGGTAAATGATACATTTAACAGTAGCTAGACCACTACAGTGTCCCTCAAAGATTCTATCATGCATTTCCTTGATAGCATGTGAAGCTTCATGACTACGTAGGAAACAGAGAAGGAGGCAGTTGAAACCATGCTTGTAAAGGATTCCCCCTAGTATGGTATAATGGGAGGTACTCTAAACAAATCCTCTTTGAGCATTCCTAGAGAGGTTGGGAGGAATGATGCCAAGATTGAAGTAGTCAAAGGTTTTCCCATACCAAATGTCTGATGGAAATTCCTACACACTAAAAATGGTAGGGAGGTCAGATTGGATATAAGAGGGTACGATAAAATGATGAATGGTGACAAAGAGCTTAGAATTGGTAGGCACAAATGGGATCTGAGAAATAATTAAAGCCATTGTATCTATGAACTTGTTGGTAGATCATGAAATAGATTGGATAAGGTAATGATCAAATCATGCTAAGAGTATATCTACTAGCTATTTTTACTATTGAAAAACATCATTATTACATTGGTAGGATCCATTTATCTAGTTGACCACAAGTTAAGAATCACCAAAGATACTAATCATCTTAACTCCCAAGGCTAAAGCAGTTTGGAGACCTATTACTAGGGCTTCATACTTAGCCATATTGTTGGTACACTCAAAATAAAGTTTGAAAAAAAAAAGAAGAGGGTCATCATCAATGGGAATGAGATTAACTCTAGCACCCCCACCATGCTAGCATTTTGAGCCATCAAAGAACATGGTCATTTGGTAGGTGACATCCTCTTGAGAAAGAGTCATGATGGACTTGTCTAGAAATGCAAGAGGAAGTAGTTGATTATATAGAAAAGGAGTTTTAGAAAATTTATTGATGATGACTTGTCCCTTAATCAAATTATATTGGAGGAACTCAAGGTCAAACTTGGCTAGGAGCATGAGCCACTTAGCCATATGCTAGTTTTGGTATGGTTTAGAGTGCATGTACTTGAGTGGGCCAATATTGGTAATGATGAAGGTTTTATGATTGAGGAGGTAATGAATAAGTTTGGAATCCATAAAAACTAAGATGAGGAAAAGCTTCTCAATATGGGTGTACCAAAATTCACACTCTATAAATGTTTGACTTATATAGTAGATAGATTGCTCTTTGTTTTGTTAATCACAGTGAGCAAACATTACCCATAAAGAATGGTCAACAGTAGAGATGTAAAGGTATAAGGGTTGGTCCTCTTTAGGAGCGATAATATGGGTGGAGAAATAAGGTACTCTTTGAGTGAATCAAAGGCTTGTTGGCAGTCTTTAGTCCATTTTAAAAATGTATCTTTCTTGAGAAGATGGTGAAAGGTTTGAAATTTATTTGATAACTAAGAGATGAAGTGATGGATGGATTGGAACTTCCCCTAAAGGTTATGGAGTTACATAAGGTGGGTTAGAAGTGACATGTCAAGGATCACTCTAAATTTGGTAGGGTCTACTTCGATTTTTTGAAGAGAGATAATAAAGCTAAGAAGCTTTCCAGATAAGACCATAAAAATACATTTCTTGGGGTTGAGTCTAACATTAAAATGGATTAGGTATTCAAAGATAATATTGAGAACTTATAAATGATCTTTGTGATATTTGGATTTCCCAAGGAGATTATTGACATATTCCTCTATATTTTAATGGATGAGATCATGGAAGATGTAGGTCATCACATATTGGTAGGTCTCTCCTACATTCTTTAGACTAAATAACATGACGCTATAATAGAAGGTTCTCAATGGGGTGATAAAATAATTATTATGTTGATCCTTAGGAACAATCAAGATTTGATTATATCCCAAAAAACCATCTATGAGAGATAACATATTGTTGGGTGAATATTTTGTCGACTAGCTAACTGGTGAGCAAAATAGTTCCTATCACCATAGATTAGGGAGATTGGTCATCCAGGTGTGTAGTGTTACTACATCAAAAGGAGACAAATCTCTCCTCTCATCAAGGGGAGGTTCCTTATTAAATATATGGAGGCTATATACTATATATATAAGCAAAAAGTAAGACACAGGGGTGGGATAAATCATCCATCTCTCTTTTTTTAGAGATGATGCTAACAAACAAAGGATAAATCCTGGGTGATTGGTGAAGGTACTTCTCTTATTTCAGAAGTAACATTTAGCCAAGAGCCAGATCCCTTTTTGGATAGTAGAAATCCTAGTGAAGTGACAGAAGGCACTTCTCTTCTTTCAGAAGTGATTGTTCTTGCAAACAACAAGAATCTTTCTGGTAGGATAAGTAACAAGGTACCAAGGGCATAGTAACCAAAAATCTAAGATGTAGCATAAAGTCTCCAACTTAACTGCCCAAGAGTGAGATATGAAGGATAATGAGGGCACAAAGTTGTCCCAAGGTCCTTTACATAGAAACAAAAAATAAACACACACTAAATACAACTATGGCAGCATAAAGTCTAAAAGTAGTTGGCTTCAGGACACCTTCCTTATCACTTCCAATAGCTCTACTTGTTAATTTTAATAAACAAGAACACATTCAGAAGACATACATAAGAATAATCTCTTAAAATAATACAAGCTATACAAAACAAAGTCTGTGAATCACTTGTTTTCTCATTCAGATAAAATAGTATGAAATACAATCTGAGATCAAAGTCTCAATATTTGTCTTTCAATTTGGGTAGAGTTTTTCTTATGTGGTCAAAAGATATCCATTTGAATGATACAAGAGATTAAAATATACAGTAGCTAAGAAAGACTTGGCACTTTGTTCCATAGAATGGCCCATGTTATGCATTTACTGACTTGAATACATTTCCAAGTTTGTCAAAGGACTGCATTGAAAATAGGGTAGCTGTCTTAACTATGGTATGCCATTTCATCCCATATGTCTTCTCCTAAGTCTGCATTATCTAATTTATCCCATCTAACATCTGCATAGCTATCCATTTTGTCTTTACTCCAAAGGAGACCAATAGGCCGCGCCTTCAATGTTTATAAGCTCAAATATCTACTTTACAGACTATTCCACCTACTGGAATAACTTATACATAGATATTTTAGGATTTTCCCTCTTTCCACTTTTGTCCTTTCCAATTTTGTCTCTTTCAGCTTTGTCTCTTCCTGGAATTTAAGCTTTCAGGCTATGTTTTTAGCCAATCACTTGGTTCTTCCTTCAAGTTCCATGCTTTATTTGAATTTCAATGAATATTCCCTTACTTTAAATTTGATGTCTGCGGGGCCATTGATGGTCGCTAGCCGCTTGAACCATGTTAAACCTTAAACCTTTAAACTCACTAAAAGTACATTGGTTCATTGGTTCATCGATTCATTCTACCTCTTTTATTCCATTGCTTCCTGGTTCAATCACTTTCCCGCTCCTTGGTTGAACCACCTATTTTCTGCTTCTTTCCTTGACTGAGGCCACCTTTGAACCTTTGAGCCCATGAACCATTGAACTTTGAACTCTTTCGGTTCAAGGTTTAATCGGTTCATTAGTTCATCCTTTGTCCGTCACTTTTTCTTTCTAAGCTCTTTGATCTTCATCGTACTGGTTGAACCTTTGAACCTGTGAACTCATTGAACCTTTTGGTTCAAGGTTCAATAGTTCAATCAGTTCATTCCTTTTATTTGGCTAAGTCTTTTTGATCCCTTAAACCAAATGCATTGAACCACATGGCCATTGAATCTATTGAACCATTGAACCCATTGAACCTTTGAACCAAAGTGGTTCAATGGTTCAATGGTTCAAGCCTTCTTCTCTTTGATAAGTGTTTTGAATCCATTGAACCTTGAAGCGGTTAAACTTTTAACCTTGATAAATGTGCTTAACTCTTGCTGATGGCATTGAACCTTTAAACCCATTGAACCTATTGAACCAGAATGGTTTAAGGTTCAATGGTTCAATCCTTGCTTAGAAGCTTGCTGATGAACCAACTTTGAAATTGCCCAAGTGTTGAGAGCTTGCTTCTTTCCTGCAAAGTTCGTAGAAATCATCCTGTGAAGCTCGTAGAACTTGGCTTGCAGAGTCCATAGATTTTCTTCCTATAGAGTCCATAGATTCAAGCCTGCAGATTCTATAGATTTCTAAGAATCTTGAAAAATGAGGAATTTTAATGCTCAAAACAAATTTTAAAAAGGGAAGAGACAATTTTGGTCTTGCAGGGCCCAAAATAGTTCATATGTTGTCCCAAAAATGAGTGATCTTTTTGGGGGACAACAACTAGCTCTAGTTGGGGAGCTTCCCTTAGTTAAAATTTTGAAAAATTGAGGGGAGTAAAAACTAGAATCTTTGGTGCCTTGAAGTATGCCATTGGGCTATGGAGTCATGCTACCCAAAAAGAAAGGCTCCAAAGAATGAAAATGAAAATGAAAAGCATAAAATAGAACCAAAGACTATACAAATGTACATATGTACAGGTGAACTTATTTGATACTTCAAGAATTGAAGTGATTCAGATGCTACCCATTATGAGATAATGAAAATGATGTTCCATCCTGATAAACCAATAGGAAACCATTTTGTCCCCAGAAATGGTGATGGTTGAATGGAACTCTCTACCAGGAAACCAATTTTTTGTGTCTTCCTCTTGGCTCTTTCTTCTTCTTGCCCCATGGTGGGACATAGTCTTCAAACTAAAAACCATATCTCCTTGCTCTCTTGGTGAAGAGTTCCTTTTGCTGGCTTTGGAGTACAATAGTATGGTCCATCACCATAGCTTATTGTTCTGCTAGTTTAGTCTAGCACATGCTTTGATTGTCAGCATCAAACTCCTGATAAACCATTAGCTCAACATCTCCTTTGGTGTGAAGGAGTTTGATATCTTCATCCTAATCAGTATTTAATTTGAGCAATAGAGATTTGCATCCAGCTGTGTTGTTGGTGTTTCTAAACTACAACTTGCATGAAGGAAAAATATCTCCTTGAGGAGATATCAACACAGTCCCAGCTCCAGCATTAGTGGAAGAATTTCTACCATCAGATTCCAAGATCCAAGCATCATCAGAAGCTGATCTTCTATTAGATTTCTCTTCATTGGAGATGAAAGATCCTTCTTGATTTATACTACACACTACCAATTCTTTTGATGTCTTGTTTGGATCAAATCTTGGATTGCCAGCTACAGGACTTTCATCAATTGAGACATGAGCATCTTCTATGGTCAAGAAGTAATTACCCCTGCCTAATGGCTCAAATAGAATTTGAGCTACAGAGGCCAATGTTTGGGTGACCATAAATTTTTCCTCAGACAGGTCCATACTTAGTTCTCCACCAATGTCCAACTGCTCAGGATTGGCTTGTAGGAATTCAAATTTAGTCATTTGAATTTTAGATTTATTGACATGATCAATTATGTCAAATGACTAAAATGGACTAGGAAGAGAGGATGGGAGTTCATCCTTTTGGTTTTCAAGAGGGGGAGGACTGGACTGCGAATTTGAAGTTGAAGGTGTAGAAATGTTTGGGGTACTTACTTTTATGGCAATCACTAGGTCCTTTGGCTGGAAAGGTAGAGTGGTTCCTCACTTAGCAATTGAAATTGCTGGTTGAGGTCACTCCTCTACTTTCTCCTTATCAACTAGTTGGGCTGATTGATTCTTAGACTAGGTGAATACTGCATATGATCCTTTGACTACTTCACCTTCACTTCTAGGTTCATCTTGGTAATTCAAGAAACCAATGTGGGAGTCACCAGCTAATTCTTCTTGATCCTTCATGAAGAGATCAACATCATTTTCTTGCTCAAACTTAGGTTGGAAAGAGAAATCATGTTCTGTTTCTAGATATCCAACTGCTGAGTTGGTTAGAGGTGCTTCAAGGGCAAGGTTCCTCTATGGGGGAGGAAGATGATTTGGCTACCCTTGATTCTTGGCAGCATTGCCTTGATATGGCTCATTCTGAAATGCCCTCATTGGCATATCCTGATTAGGAGGAGTAGACATACTTTGGGCCATTTGCCTTTTTAAGGCTAGCAGTTTATTTTCCATCTTTTGCACCATCTGATCCATGGTTCCTATAGATGGATACTTAGGAGATGAAGAGGATTTACCTCTATTTAGGTCTCTCCTTATATTTCTTGCCAAGATAAGGTCATCTTTTACCTTAGTATCCAAGTCTTGAGCAATAGCAAGGTCTGTGGCTAGATCATCTCAACAGAAAAATCACTTCAAGTAGCTATGAGTTGATGAAGATGCATTTGAGGTTTTCAGGCATTGGCTGAGCAATTACAAGAATCCTATTCCTCAACTTGTCAAACTTGGCAATAAAATCTCTCATAGTCTCATGATGTTCCTTCTTCATTTGAGTGAGCTGGGATAACAAAGCATGCACATCCTCTATAGGCTTGAACCTGGCTTCAAGCTTGGTTTTGAGTGTATCCCAGTCAGTCATTAATCTAGCCTGTAGATGGTAGAACCACACTATAGCAACACCTTGTAGGGTCTCCACAAAAAGCCTAACTGCCACGTCTTCAAATTCTACCCTTATCACACCATAGGCTATGCTGAAGGCTACGATGTGTTCATCAAGGTGAACTCTCCCATCTCTAAAGAATTTAGGGAAGTTCTTTCTTGAGCTACGTGGAAGTTCATGCAGAGGTGGAGTCAAGTTGAGTGGGCCAAAATAGTTACCCAAGGGCCTCAAACTGCCATTATTTAATTATAAAAAATAGGGATAACAAATTTGGGTGGAGTGGCCAGATTGTAGAACAAAAATGGAAAAGAACTGGCCCTGCTTTGGCTTGAGGTTTGAGGCTTCAAACTGTGCACTCTTTTCCAATAGCTCTAGTTTTATAGACCAAATAAAATAATGGAGATGGAGGAAAATGGTAAGGCTATAATGATAATGGGTAAGACACAAAATGGAGTCACCAAAGTCTATATAATGGATAAGGAAAAGAACTACTTCAATCTGAAACTTGAGGCCTCAAACTGCACGTTCATCCCTAGTGGAATCACCAAAAACTGTTGGGTGAATATTTTGTCGACTAGCTAACTGGTGATCAAAAGAGTTCCTATCACCACAGCATAAGGAGATTGGTCATCTAGGTGTGTAGTTTTACTACATCAACAGGGGACAAATCTCCCCTCTCATCAAGGTGAGGTTCCCTATTAAATATATTGAGGCTATATACTATATATATATATATATATATATAAGAAAAAAATAAGACACATGGGTGGATAAACCATCCATTCCTCCTTTTTCTAGAGATGATGCTAACAAACAGAGGAGAAATCCTAGGTGATTGGTGAAGGTACTTCTCATATTTCAGAAGTGACATTTAGCCAAGAGCCATATCCCTTCTTGGATAGTAGAAATCCTAGTGAAGTGGCAGAAGGCACCTCTCTTCTTTCAGAAGTGCTTGTTCTTGCAAACAACATAAATCTTTCTGGTAGGATAAGTAACAAGGTGTCAAGGGTGTAGTAACTAGCAATCTAAAATGTAGCACAAAGTATCCACCTTGACTTCCCAAGAGTGAGATACGAAGGACAATGAGGGCAAAAAGTCATCCCAAGGTCCTTTACACATAAACATAAAATAAACACACATTAAAGACAACTATGGCAGCACAAAGTCTGAAAGTATTTGGCTTCAAGACACCTTCCTTATCACTTCCACTAGCTCTTCTTGTTAAATCTAATAAACAAGAACACATTCAGAAGATAGACATAAGAAAAATTTCCTAAAATGATACAAGCTATACATCAAAAAGTTTGTGAATCACTTCCTTTCTCATTCAGAGAAAATAATATGAAATACAATCTGAGCTCAAAGTCTCAGTATTGGACTTTAAATTTGGGCAGAGTTTTACTTATGTGGTTAAAAGATCTCCCTTAGAATGATACAAGAGATTAAAATATATAGCAACTAAGAAAGACTTGGTGCTTTGTTCCATAGAATGGCCCATGCTATGCATTTAATGCCTTGAATGCATTTCCAAGTTTGTCAAAGGACTGCATTGAAAATAGGGTGGTTGTCTTAACTATGGCATGTCATTTCATCCCATATGTCTTCTTTTGAGTTTGGATCATCTGGTCTGTCCCCTTTAACATTTGTGCAACTGTCCATTTTGTCTTTACTCCAAAGGAGACCAATAGGTCATGCCTTCAATGTTTGCAAGCTCAAATATCTACTTTGCAGACTGTTCTACCTACTCAAATAGCTTCTGCACAAATATTTTGGGCTTTTCCCTCTTTCCACTTTTTTCCTTTTTAGCTTTGTATTTTCTAGCTTTGTCTCTTCCTAGAATTTAAGCTCTTGAGCTATCTTTTTAGCCAGTCACTTGGTTCTTCCTTCAAGTTTCATGCTTTATTTGAATTACAATAGATATTCCCTTACTTTAAATTTGACGTCTGTGGGACTGTCAATGGTTGTTAGCCACTTGAACCATGTTTAACCTTAAAAATTTGAACCCACTGAAATTACATTGGTTCATTGGTTCATCGGTTCATTCTACCTCTTTTGTTCCATCGCTTCTTGGTTCAATCACTTTCCCACTCCCTGGTTGAACCATCCATTGAACCACCTATTTGCTACTTCTTTTCTTGACTGAGGCCACCTTTAACCTTTAAACCCATGAACCATTGAACTTTTAACTCTTTTGGTTCAAGGTTTAATCGGTTCATTGGTTCATCCTTTGTCCGTCACTTGTTATTTCTAAGCTCATTGATCTTCATTACACTGGTTGAACCTTTGAACCTATGAACTTGTTGAACCTTTTGGTTCAATGGTTCAATCAATTCATTATTTTTTTTGGCTAAGTCTTTTTGATCCCTTGAACCAAACACATTGAACCACATGGTCGTTGATCCTATTGAACCATTGAACCCATTGAACCTTTGAACCAAAGTGGTTTTATAGTTCAATAGTTCAATGGTTCAAGCCTTCTTCTCTTTAATAAGTGTTTTGAAGCTATTGAACCTTGAAGTGGTTGAACTTTGAACCTTGACAAATGCACTTAACTCTTGTTGCTAATGTTAAAACTTTGAACCCATTGAACCCATTAAACCAAAATGGTTCAAGTTTCAATGGTTCAATGGTTCAATCCTTGCTTAGAAGGTTGCTGATGAACCAACTTTGAAATCACCCAAGTGTTGAGAGCTTTCTTCTTTCCTACAGAGTCTGTAGAAATCAACCTGTGAAGCCCATAGAACTTGGCCTATAAAGTCTGTAGATTTTCTTCCTGTAGAGTTCGTAGATTCAAGCCTATAGAGTCCATAGATTCAAGCTTGTAGAGTCCATAGATTCAAGCCTGTAGAGTCCGTAGGTTTCTGAGAAGCTTGAAAAATGAGAAATTTGAATGCTCAAAACAAATTTTGAAAAGGGAAGAGACAATTTTGGTCTTGCAGGGCCCAAAATATTTCATATGTTGTCCCGAAAATGAGTGATATTTTTGGGGGACAACACATCTCATGGCCAATTATGAGATCAACAAGTTGGTTAATGCTAGGCAAAGGGAAGTCATCCTTTAGATAAGCAAGGTTGAGATCATGATAGTCAACATAGAGGAGAAGTGACCCTATGGGCTTGGTTATGGGAATGATATTGGAAACCCAGTGGGGATAGTTAATGGGTTAGATGAAGTTGGCATAAAAAAGGCATTGAAACTCTTCTTTGACTAAAAGGGAGATATGAGGGTGCATCCTATGAAGATTTTGCTTAACAAGATTAGCATCGGGATGGATCAAAATGTTATGGAGAGATATGGAAGGGTTAATTTTGGGCATATCAAAATATGACCAATCAAATGCTATGCTTGGTCATGAAGGAAGGGTAATTATGTTGCTACACATAATCTAAGGATTGACCAATCTTTATAATGTAAGGGGTATCTTGAGTACCTAAGTTGACATTGATAGTGGATTCATTCAACATGGTTTGGATTTTATGAAAAAGGGATTTGTGGATAGAAGAATCCCCTACACCAAGATAGGTGAGAATGGAATCATCATCTTGATGTTGAATAGTGGGGATGGTAGGAGAATCATTTTCTACCATTTCAAGATGAATAAGAGGAAAGGTTTTAGTTTGGCCACCTTTTAGATAGGTTAGGGGGCCTAAATTATTGATATTGACTAAAAAAGTTAGAAGGGATGGTTTAAATCTTCAAACTTCATCTTAGATGGGGTTGGTGAGGATGGAATGTCTTTCTCAATGGTGGTGATGGGTTTGGGTGAATCGATGGGTTCTTGTAGTCGGATGATCCCAAGAACAAATAGCTCATGAGGTTTTTGGGTTTTGATCAAAGGTAACTTATGGGGTCCATGTTCATAATGGCCAAGGTCGAATCCCTTCTAGGCACACTAATGAAGATATAATTTGGCAAATTTTGGTTTATCCAAATAGGAAAAAATAGAGGTAAATGGTCAGATAGAAGAGGTGGTAGAGGAAGCAAGAAATAGATGATCAATTCCCCCATAGATGAAGTTGGTTTGGTGGTTAGGAATCCCAAAAAGAATGATGGTTATAATATTGGGATTGTAACTAGGATTATTGTCAAGGTTCCCATACTCTTGAGTAAAGAAGGCATCGACTATGAAAAGATGATATGCTCTTAGTGAGAGATGTTGGAACGTAGGTTCCAAGGGGTCCTCTATGCAGATCTAAGAAGAAGGGATAGATGAGCTAGTTTAATCTTTATCAATGGTAGGGATGGAGTTCTTTCTGGTTAGTGGTGAGGTGGATGAGCGAGGAAGAAAAATGTTGTTGGTTTGATATGTCATGTTTCAAGATATGAAAGGACTAGGGTCAGCTTGTATGGTGATGACCTAACCCTCATATTTTAACTTGATGCATCGATGCAAGTTAGATGGGACACAACTCATGTAGCAGATCTAAGGGCATCCAAGTAAGACATTGTATTGAAACTCACCTTCTATGATGTAGAAGAGATTTGAAAGTGTATGAGGTCCTAAGAAAATGTGGAGGATGATTGTTCCCAAGGTTCTGACCATATTATCATTAAAGGAGTGGAGGACCACTATGGTTTTCGACATGATAATCTTTGGTAGCTAAAGTTGGTCATAAGTATGGGAGGAAATAATATTAATAGTAGGTCCCCCATTAATCATCATGCTTTTGTTGTGGGTTTGATTGATGTATGCAGTGATGAAGAGGGGAGGATTAGGATCTTTAAGATGAATAGAAGGTATTTATAAATCTTTAAATGTGACAAGGGTGGAAAGATGAAGAGGTTGAGGATCTTTGAGTTTAAACTCTATGGATTTTAAGGCATCTATCAATGCTTGGTGGTGATGGGGTAAGGTGTTGATTAGTCTGTATAGGCTCATCTTCACTAGTGTCTGGTGAAGCTGCTTCAAAATAAATCAATGGATAAACCCAAAAGGGTTTAATGGAGAGGCACCCAAAATGGATATTTTGGGTTTTGGTGAAGGTGAAGGTAATTGAGTTTGGTTGTAAAGTTGAGGGGTGGAAGGATATGTCCATGTAATGGACACTTTAGCCTTTCCCTTATCTTTTTTTGGGCCTAAGATCAGGTGACCATATGGATAGTGTAGATGAGGGGAGGTGTTGGGCCAGAAGATTGCTTTGGTTCTTCCTTCCTCTTGGGAGAGGGTGTTGGAGTGGGTAAATGTTGGGTAGGTTTATTTAGTTATTGGTTTGATAATGGGATTGAAATAAGTTCATCTTATAATAGATCATCCTCATCCCATAAGTTATGGACAATTACTTGGAGAGCTTTGTAGTTCTTCATGTCATGTCCATGTGTCTTATGGTATGAGTAGATTAAACTATCATTGAACCAAGATGGTTTAGGAATTGAAGGGTCAAAGGGTTTTATAGGTGGTAGGTTTAAGGAATAAGTTTGTAATAAACTTTATAAAATGGTCAAATAAGATTCAAACAAAGGTGTTAAGGGTGATGGGCTTTTGGTTTTTGGGATGGGAGCCTTCTTAGAAGTAGGATTCTTTTTGGGAGTTGTGGGTGGTAGACTATTTTTGGTAGGTGAGTTTGATTGGGGTTGCTTGGTGTTGGATGGTTTTGAGGTGGAAGGTTTGAACGTGAAAGATTTGGAGGTAGATGATTGAGATGATGAAGGTTTGGAAATAGGTGGGTAAGTAGAGGTAGATAATTTGGTTAAGAATGATGGGGAGTTTGATGTTTTGGAGGGGTTAGGTAAAGGCATAATAAAAGGAGGAAGTTTAGTTAGGGTGGTTTTAGGAGGATTTTCCTTCTTGATAGAAGGATGAGCTCCTAGGATGGAAGAAAGATGGAGTCCCAAGATGGAAGGTAAGAGAGAAGGGGGTGGTATAGTTTAGGTTCTAGGTCAGAGTTTGGGTAGTTGTACCTTATTTATTAGTTTGGTTAAGATTTTATTTAGTGGACTAGATGGGTTTAATTCAAACTTCAAAGATGGGTGGATAAGGCTAAGAGTAGGAAGTACCCATAGGTTCTTGATAGGTTTGATTAGAGAGGTGTAAGGTGATTTGATAAATTTGGATGGAGATGGTTTGAATGGTTCTTCCATAGTTTTAGAGGGAGAGGTGTTTGATGAAGTAATTGAGGTGATTATAGGCTTAATGGTGGATGAAAGTGAGGTTGAAGGTTCATGCTTATTTTTATAGGGGATCCCAAGATAGTTCTAAAAGGTGACTCAGTCCAAATCAGGTTTAGAAGAGAATTCTAGGCTTTAGACTAGTCTAGAGAAGGGTTTGTAAATTGGTTTGGTTTGTTGGGAACTAGATTCAAAGATTAAGCCCATAGGTTGAGGTAAGGGAATGGTTTATTCACCCTTTACTTTGATGAAAGATTAAAATATTTGGGGGGATGTTTCCTTCATTAAAGGAGTAGCTAAGGTGATCTCTCCTTATGGAATGGTTTCCAAAGAGAGAGTGGGTGGCTCCATAATGGGGGAGGAAGGTGTGATGACAATGGTTTCCTCCTTCGATATTTCTATTAAAGGAGAGGTGGGTAAATCCATTATCTCATCAAGTGAAGGAAAGAAGGTGGTTGATTCCTTTATTTAGGTATCCAAAAGAATGGAGGGTGATTCCACCACTTCAATAAGTGGAGTGGAGAAAGAGGTAGTTGAGGCAGTGGTTTCCTTAATGATAGGTTCACTAGAAATTACATTGATTGTATGGACCTCATGAGTGTGAGATGATTCCAGTTTGTTATCATCGTGGTTGGTAGAAGAGGCATGATTCGAAAAAGGTTGTTGAAAGATGTTGAGTGACTGATTCAAGGGTACATTGGGATTTTCCAATGCAAGTTCTCCTTTATCAATCAAGTTTTAGACAATGGTCTTAAAGGTGTTACACCTACTAACGTCATTTCTAATGACCCAATGGAAAACACATGGATCATTCTCATTGTACCAACTAAGCATAGGGTGAGAAACATCAAATTTTTGGGGAGGTTTGATGAGGGAAAGCTATATGATGTTGGCTTTGATTAAATTTTCCAAAACTTAAGCATATAAGTCCCTTAATAGAGTGTATTATTTTGGGGTAGCTTGATTTTAGTTTCAAGTTTGTTGATTGAAGGAGTTAGAGGAGTTGCTTTGGTTGGGTTCATTGACAACTATAGGTCAAGTAATTTTATGGATGACCATGTTTATGGCTACCTTTGGTTTGGTATTGGGGTAGTTATATTGGTTGGTGGTTTTGGATGGAGAAGAGTCATTGGATTTGAAGCTAGTGTTTTTATTTCTTAGTTTCAACTTCCCCTCATCGATGGCTCTAATTTCTAGTTTATGTGCCATGGTAAAAGCCTCATCAATCAAATTGGGTTGGGACAATGAGAAAGAGATATGGTTGATAAGACCTCTCTATCAGGGTATGAAAATTTCAATTAATTCATCATCAAATTGCCTAATAGAGTAGAGGTCGATGATATAGACCTTCTTAGATACATTGACAAATAAGTGGTATAAAAAGGTTTGGGAAAGTTAGGAAAAGGAAAAGATGGAGTGCTTAGTGATATAACTATACCAATCTAATGCTAATCTATATAAAGATAGGAAAGGTGTAAAAGAGAAGAACATCATCATATTTAATTAAGTAGCAAGAACATCAAAATGCTCTTAGGTGTTCTTGGGGGTCCCCCTTGCTTTGGAATTTAAAAAATTTGGGTAATTCCCATTAAGGAAGCTAAGGTTGGATAGGGGCAGATGGGTGAATAGGTTCATTATAGATTTGGTCATAAGATAAGAGGTTGTGAGCCCCAAATACATATGACTCTAGGTTGGTCATTTTGTCCATCAACATTTTGACCAAATTCATTTGGGGTTGGGGAGGTCTATAATTGTATGGTAATTTTTGTTGAGGTTGGGTGGATGCAATATATGGATAACTGGTTGAAGTTTGAGAATATGTTACATGTTGGTATGTGGTCATGGATGGTTATGATGCTACCACATAAGGGTTAATGGGCACAAGAGGTTGGATGGAAGATGGAGCTATGTATCCCTATGGATTAAGAACATAGTATGGGTAGGGTGTCATAGGTGTTTGTTGAGGAGTTAATGTGGGTTGGTTTAGAGGTATGATAAAGCTGTTAGGTTGGGGAATTTATATGGATTGGGTTGGGGGTATGGATGGGTTAATCGGTTGGGGGTCAGTGGTAACTCTAGTACTAATAGGTGGAAGGATAGAAGGTATAGAAAACACCACATTTTGAAGTGGGCTGAAGTTTTATGGGTTGGTAATGATAATTGGGATAGTGGAAATATGGGTACAAGGTATCCCCAAAGTGGATAGAGCATGGGTAACAAGAGGTGAGGTTGCTCCTATGTTGGAGGAGTTGTTTGTTGGTGTAGGGGGTGCTTAGCTATTGGTTAGATTGTTTTATTGAGTTTGGATGGAGGTAGTGGATGGTTTATTGGTGGAGGAAGATGTTTGAGTGATCATAGGTTGGGTAGAGGTAGTGGATACCATAAAATGGGGAGGCATCCCATAAGGTGGATCACTAGGAGGAATTAAAGTAGGGGTACAATGGGATAGGGTGTTGAGGTAATGTTAGAGGGATACATGGTTGTTATCAAGGAAGGTGGAAAAATCTGCATCACCTTAGATAATAATCTGAGGCATGGTAGGGGGTAGAAGGATGGAGAGAACCCTCAACATCCAAGGTATACTCCATGGAGGAAGAAAAAGAGGAAAGTGGTTCTTGGTTGGTTTGGTTCCTCAAGTGTTGCCTAGTAAAAACCATATGAGGAATATAAAGGAATAAAGGAAAGCTCACAATTCAAACACAAAGCAAAAAAATTAAAAATATCTCAAGACAATAAAAAACATACACTAAAGTGTGTTTAAAATATTAGGGTGCCTTTTATCTCTCTTTTGGCTTATGAGTTAGTTGGAAAGTGTGAAGAAGAACTTTAGTTTGTAGAATATGTACTAAAAAGGAAGTCTATGGTTGGTTTTAGGTATTTAAGGCTATCAAAAGGATTTATGTTGGAAATTAATATGTGTTTTGGTATTGGGGCCTACCCCCTCACTTCACACACCAAAATGATAAGGGTGTTGGGTGCTTAGACAATATATTCTAATTTCCAGAGTTTAGACTCAACTAGAGAGCTAAGTTTTGGTTTCTTTTCTTGGTAATGAACTCCAAATAATATAACCAAAGGGTGAAGGTGATATGTTAGGAGATGAAACCCTAGTCAGGCCTTATGTCAACTATTATGATGTTTTGATTTATTTATGTGTTTTGTTATGGTGTGTGATAAAGAAGTGAAGCTACAATTGAATTACTTAGCCTTTAATGTTAATTATGCGAGCTAAACATGCAAGCAATCAATGTGTGAAAGGTTTATTCTATACCCAAAATAAATTTTGATTTATCTATATGAGCATATAATAAGGAGGAAAAGGGTACCTATATGCTACTAGGTCCCATTAGGTGTGCTATAATGTTTCTCTCAATTTTAGTTTATTTTCTAGTTGAAAAAGAAGTAAGAAACTAAAAATGGGTATGGTAGAAGGACATGTGTATTTGTGCATGCATGATCAAGATGATTATGAAGAGATCCTCTTTATTTTGGGAATAATGAACTGTAGATAAGAAAGCACTAAAGTAAAGGGGTTATTAGATGGATAGCAAGGTGGATTGCCTAGTGTAAGCTAGATCCAAGAAGCATGATCTTACTAGGAGATTATCAATCCACTCTTTTAGAATAGTTAAGCTAAAAGAAATAAGGGTGAAATAATTGCATCAAATGACAAAAAAGAATGAAATAGACTAATTAAGCACATAGTGGGTAAATACTAATGTTAAATAGGTCAGGTTGGGTTCAAAAAATAGGTGGGGTCTTTGTGAAAAAATAAAGGGTCAGAAAAACTAGAATTTGGGTGAGTGTAAATAGGTGGAAATAAATTGATATTATTTCTTACAATGGCGACCGTTAGTGGTTGGGGTGACCATCGGTGGCTAAGATGACCATTGATGGTTAGGTGACTATTAGTGGTTGAGCAGACCATCAGTAGTCAAGGTGATCATTGACAGCTGCTGTGAGTTCTGAGGGTGTTCAATAAAGGGTAAGGTGCTAAAGTTTAGTTTGGGGTCAGGGGGTTAGAGGGTAATAAAAATAAGGGTGTGGTTTAGATAAAGATGTCAGACACTAAATAATCAAAGCTTGAAACAAGAAATGTACTTAGCTCATTACTTGATGGCTCATGGTACATTGAAAGGAAATTTTGGTAGAGTAATGGTACTTTTCTTGAAGAATAATTTTGGTAGAAATTTGGGTCTCTATCATGGCTGATAACTTGTTGGAGGAAGACCTAAAAAGAATTTATTGATGTTAGAAGATCTTGATGAGTGTTGGCTGATAGCTTGATTTCCTGATTGCTAAATTCTTAGATCCCTTTCACCTCCTGCTCCCCTCTTTTTATAGGCAAAGAGAGATGGAGATAAAAAGTTCAATAGGAGGTTTGGTTGGTTGCTATGATGTGTTATTTTTCCATCCATATTAAATTTTGATGTGTTAGCTTAAACATGACTTAAGTTGTCTTTGTTCATATGGGGAAGACATGACCATTGATGGTCAATGTGACCGTTAGTGGTCAAGGTGACTATCGATGATCAAGGTGACCATCGATGGTCAAGGCTTAAAGTTTAAATGGGGTGAAAAGGTAGGTTAGTGAGTTGGGTTTATTTATTTAGCTAAATTGTCTTAGGGTCATGGTTGGAGGTTGGGTGATGGTTTGATCTAGGGGTGTTTTAACATATATAATCATCGTGTGTAGTTTTCTAGTGTCTACATTTTACCCCTTTTTGTTATGTAGTTCATATTAGTAAGTTGTAAAATAAAAATAGATTGTGGGTCAAAGGTTTGGTTACCGTAATCATGATAGGAGGTGTTCCCCCTTAAACCGGGAGTTGATGAGGTGAAATTGAATTAGGTGTGGGTTTGACAAGTGGTTTATGGTGAGTCACGAGGATGGTGATAATGGTGGTTGGGCATTGGATCACAAACATGTGCACAAAATATGATTAAGTGTGATAGTCGAGATCATGTATAGACTGATTTTCCATAGTTGGTAAAAATAAAATGTTGGTTCTAAAAGGACTAGTGATGGGGTAACTGGGCCACAACAATAGGCATAGTTGATCAGGTTATTCCTATTAAGTCTCCTAGATAGGGTTGGTGTTTTCATAGGTATCTAAGGTAGGAAGTACTCCTAGGAAAAACATAAATAGTCAGGTGTGTACTAGGCAGTGCAAATTCAAATGTTCAACATGGTTATGCTAGTTAGTGTGGTCAAATGGACCAAGGCAAGGTCATCACAAAATGTGTGATAACTTGGGCCAAAATGGCCAACATTGAGGTAGAGGTGGTTGGTAAGGTAGGTAGAAAAGGTGGTCTCTAAAAGTGGGCACTAAGGTGTGGTTTCCAAAATGTTGAAAAGAGGAGATCCTAACCATCAGTTATTAAGGGTCTCAAAATCAATCATTAATGGTTAGGGGAAAACCTTAAAAACATGGAAAATAAAAAGTTAAAAAGAGTTATCATTTTCACTTGTGTGCTTTTGACTCTCTTGAATCTCATTAATTTACAAAGTTGGTGTTTTATGTATGAGTGATGATAAGGAAATTTTTGAGTGGTATATTGGGAGGAGTTGATTTCTAAGTTGACCGAGTGTTGGACTGAGAATGCAGGGAGGACATGGATGTAGTCAGGAAGTGGGACCTAAGATTCTTACTTGATGATGGTCAAGGAATAAGGTAGGGGTTATATTGAATTGATAGATTATATTGGTTTGGTCATTTTTGGTTATGTTTTTTTAGTTTATTTTTGGTTTGGGGGGTATTTGGGTTTTGCCCTAGGTTTTAGGTAGTAGGGTGTTTTGGTTGAGTTGGTGGATAAAAATTGAAATTAGGAGGGTAGGTAGGTTGGAGGTAAGGTAGAGACAAAATTTAGGTAATTAGGTGCTAGATATTGGTGGTTTGAGTTGGTTTTGTATAGGTTAGGGTTAGGGTTTTTTGCTAGTGATCACATACAATGACCATCGGTGGTCATACCTAACTAATGATGATCGAATACTGAGGGTAAAATGGTTAGCCAACCATTGATAATCATACTGACCATTGACAATTGATCAAATGAGATAGTGTTTTTTGATAAAATGGATAAGGCAATAGGTTAGTTTAAAATATTTTAGCATTAGAATGCTAAGGGTAGCTTGAGAAAAGATGTAGATTTTTATTTATATAGAGAAAATGGGTGCAACTAGTTAGGTGAAATGGGGTGAAAGGATGTTATCCATGGGTAAAGTAGTTTATATAAAACTAAGTGTGTTTGCTATATTTGAATTTTATAGTCATGGAAGTAGATCCATATATAGGATCAGGTTCCTTATATCTTTATAGAGATCCATCAAGGGATGATGGATGATGACTGGGTGCACATGGAGGAGGTCAACCTCAGTATGATGATGTAATACCAACATGTTCCATAAGATGTGGTGATGATCATGGATCTCATTGAGACATGGGATCTAGGCATGAACACCTTTATCCTATCGACTGGTGAGATGACTATGTTGCTAGAGGATGTACATAGTATCACATAACTATCAAGTTAGAGGGAGATGATATATCACTTATAGAGAGAGGAGAGGGATGAACTGATGGAGCAACTATATGGTGATGATCATACATTTTCTAGATGGCATGTCAGATAGTTTAGATATAGGCCATTATATCAGATGGCTAGATATGATCAAAGGTTGATGACGATGATGATAACGGTAATCTTGTGTTTTGTAGTGCTAGATTTGAGCAGTGGGAGGTTTTTATATCTTCTGCTTAATGTTTTGGTGGAGATGTTGTTGAGTTGAATAGTTTTTAGGTGGGTGCCTATTTTGTTGGTTCAAATATATAGGGAGCTATGGGGGTTTAGTGTGCATAGGAAGTATGACATCAGTGTGGGGTTCATGCTATACTATTGGGCCTCTAAGCACATCTAGGTTCATGGTTATAATATTTATTTCTCTACCCATGATTTATTTATTTTAAACATTCTATTACTACCTTAGATTTTTTTAATTTCAGGATTCAGAACCAACCCTTAAAAGTGCTTGACACTATGTTAGAAATGGAAGAGGAATTTACAAAACATGTTTACATGCCTTGGATCTTTAAATCTACTAGATGGAACCCAATTATGTATGTTCTTAATAAGGTTATTGAATCAGTAGAATAAAATTATGGAAACTTGTGGGAAAATTTATGGGATCAAGACATGGCATCGAAGCAATAAGGAATTAGATGAAATGGAAATGGATTGATGAAGTTAAAATTTTCACTCTTTATAATCACTATCTATTGATTTTTAACTTTTAATGATGATTACATAATAATATTTAATGAAGGGCCATGGTTTATGAGAAGGGTAATCTTATTTCTTCAACCTTGGACATTAAACTGGTCTCATTTAAACTTCAAGACTGATTTACACCCTCTATGGTTAGAAATCCTTGCCCTTTATCTTACTTTCTAGATGGATTAGACATTGGAAAACATCAAGGGTTTTTTTGGTTTGTTGGTGACCATTAAACCAACCACCCACTCCCATAAAATGTTAATTTCATCCAAAATTTATGTGTTAATGACTAGTAACTAGAAACTTCCCAAATTTTTTTGGTTGAGGTCTGCCTTGGGCTCTTGGAATTAGGTAATAGTGTTTGATACTGATAAATACATTTGTTCAAGTTTTAGGAAAATTAGACATCATGAGTACTCATGCATGTGACTTGTGGATATCCAAGTTCTATTCTTGATTGAGATGATTCTAATGACCCTCAAGGGACTTATATGTTTGATGGTGAAAATTTGGACCTTACCCTTGTTGAAATTCTCCAAAAGATTGGGAATCAAGATGAATTTCATCACATTATAAGTTTGAACAATCTTTGGTGTCTCTCTTAGTTACTCCTACTAGGTGGTTTTTATAGTGTATTAGGTCTCCTCTTATATTTTTGTCATGTTTTATGACTAGTTGTGACCAACCTTGGGGTGTGAGACTGGGTCCCTTCTATGTCAAGCTGCTTCTCCCTATCTAGCTCTTGTTTGGTTGGACCTCATTGTTTTTGTCTTGTTTCCTTTTAGTTTCCTCTATTGGGCCTCTTCCCATTTCCTACTATTTATTCTAGTTATTCTTATGGATTTATCTTGGGGAGACCTGAGCCTCCCATCATGTCTGGGTTGGGTTCCACACCAGTAAAAGGTGTTTTTATCTTAATCCAAACATCTCCCATGTACTAATAATAAGGATTTACAAATATTGCATCCACATATCATGGAGCACAACTTATACTTAAATCTCATCAATGATTTTTTCATTTATCTAAAAATATAGATTTACATTTTTTTCATAAGTATTGGGTATACCACCTTAATTAAATTTACATTTTTTATATTTACATTTTTTTCCTTTACCTACACATTATAGTATTGGGTATACCACCTTAATTAAATTTGTTTCATCTTACTATTGGGTATACCACCTTAATTAAATTTGTTTCATCTTAAATCTAGTAGGATATTATTTCATACTTTATCTTAGGATTCCCCTTCTTTTAATATTTCTATTTAATTGTACAATCATGTTCATAAAAAATAGAATAATATTAATGTTTTACAAATTTATTAAAATATTCCCATTTTAATCCTTAATGACATCTTTTTAAGCTCAAATAATTAACATAATTTTCCACCAATTATATGCATTATTATAATTTTTTTAAAAGTACCAACATATTGGGTTATTCACTAACATGATAAAACCTAAAATATAATGTAAAGTATACAATAAAATTATTGACATTTTTCACATCCTCATCTATTTTATAGTGAATCCCCAATTTCTCCTCTTGTGTTAGTTGTTTGATTTGTGGAATGGTTTGGAATGAAATTATATTACTTAGTCTCAATTCATTGAAGTAGATCATATTTTCCCCTCATGAGTATTATGTGTCCCCAATACAATCTAAATATATCTTATGACTTCCTTCATCTAATTCTTCATTTTGTCATGCATATCCATAGGTTGGATAGTATATACACATCAAAATCCAACTTCAAAAACATCTTCCTATGATATTATTACATTCCTCAATATGTGTTTTCTTCCTAATGTCAACTTCATGATGTGACACATTTATTATCATATATTTATGTTTCATCTTTGTAGACTTTTCCAGTTACAAGGGAATAAAATATTCACCTTTTCATATTTATCTAACCTTTTCAATGGCATATATTTATATAACTAATCACATCAAAAATTATAAATAACCAACTATCAATATTTGATTTGATGTCAATATGATATAAAACTAAACCAAATATTACATTCTCAATTCACTAATATAAGTTTGAACAATTCTACTAATTAAAATTATAATATGTATTATTGTAGATCATAAACAATGTCTTATAGAACTAGCACATTACTAAATCCTCAAAATTAAAATACAAATTTAAAATAGAAGTAAATATCAAAGAATATTTATACATATAATCATACAAATGGGAATGACATGATATTACATTAAATAAGTTTACAAACACAAGTAACTTGATGTCATCCCTCATCATGTCAATTGAAATAAACAAGAATTTACATTTAGTCACTCATATGAATCTTCCAAGAGCATTGTAAGATTCAATCAATGCTCAAGTCCATTTATATTATAGGTTTCTTTTACACTGTGAATCTCTTAAACAACATATATGTCTTTTATAGTCAAATTTTCAAACATTTTGTAATTATAAATGCCTTTTACAAGTGTCATGGGGGTTAATCAAAGACAAGATAAATCATGTTACCAAATTGACATAAAGATCCAACTTATGTTCCATCTCAACAACTATAATGAGTAACATATTTAATTTTTTACCTAGTTTAATTAGTAAATATTTTAATTATATCTTATATATATTATAATTAGTGGATAATATCAAAATAACATCCTATCAAGGAAATGTTAACCTCATAAACAGAGTTAGGTGAAAGTAATAATTTAAAATAATTAAAAGATAGATTGAAAAAGAGGTCCAATAAGTGAAATAATTATAGTCTCAATTTCTACTTTTGAATATGCTATTATGATAATTAATTACATGAATAAAATTGTATTATTATTTAAATTTAATGGCTATGTATATTTATAAAAAAATATGTTATTATTTACTATAAATTTTTGTTTTAGGAAAAATAAGGAATAAACTAGTTTCAATTAAATAGATCTATGTATACATGATTAAAAGTATAGAAATAAATCTATCTAACAAAATACAATGAGAAAAAAGTCTAAATGAAAAAAATGAAACTAAACTCAGAAATATAAATGACAAAAGGGTAAAGAATGATAATACCCATTTGATAATCTAGAAATATAAAACTATATACAAATTGTATAGATTGTGTGTAACTTGCACCTAAAATATAGAAACTATTTGAGGCTCTGGAATGGAGCAATTCACTATGATAGACTCATTCTTGTGCTATTTATACTTGGATAAACATGCACAATTATGACTGTCTGAATATGACCAAGTTTATTCAGTTATAGCTGGGTTTATCTTGTTGGGGATTTTGAGTCTCTTTTTCTATCACTTATGTTGTCATCTTCCTTTTATACATAACCTTACTTTTCTTATTTTATGGAAAAAATATGCCTAATATTTGAATCTCCTCCTTGACCTAGCTTGCACATTGAAACAAAATAGATAATTATGGAGTCAAGCAATCTCTAAGATAATGTTTCAAACTACATATCCCATATGCATAAAATAACACCACCATGTAGTTTTACAAATGTTTGGATAAAATAGATCAAGTGAAGGTTTTTGAACCTTTTCTTCCCTAAAATTGATGATGTAGCTACATGGAGTATAATGCACTCCTTTGGTACAAGAGAAATATAGATAGACCAAGATAGATTGAAATTTCTAAAAGTATATTAGAATTAATGAGTTTTAACTTGAGTGTTGTTTAAATATTAATATTAAAATGTGTCTTATGCTTGTTTATTGATCCCTTATTCATTATACCTTCTAGATAATAAATGGGTTGGTTAAACCTTATATATATAGGCTAACCTAGGGTAACTTATGCATATTTTCAAACTATAGTAATTTATAAGAATAATATTAAAGGTGAAATATTCATGGAAATAGGATGATATGCACAAAAAAATAAAAGCAAAAAACTCATAAGTTTACAAGTTTTTCCAGAACAAATACATACAATGTACAAGTTTGCCCAAAAGATCATTTTAGCTCTAATTTTCAATGTAAGGTTAGGTGATAACTGAGAAATAGTCTAGATGTGTTAAGATATACCTTTTATATAAGAGATAATGTTATTTTAAGCTGAATTGACCAAGTATAAACCTATTATGGTGCTAGAGTAGTTTAATAAATAGGATAAACATGCAAGTTTTCCTAAGAAGTGTTTTACCTTTTTTTTAATAGTGTGGGTAAATAAGTGTAAAACTATGAATATTTAGATTGCATAGAATATGTCTAAATTTAGTAGATTTAAATGTAAAAAAGATTCTCAATTACACTTTCATAGTTCTATAAATGACCAAAAATAATAGAGTAAAATTATTACTATTTGGTTCATGTCTAAGAATATGTGTAGGTGGTAAGAAATACAAATAATCACTCAAATATTGAAAATAACTATTTGGACCTACCTGATGAATTGGGTATAATATACATGATTTTAAAAAATTAGAGCCTTCTGATGTCTACCAAAAATGTCACTATGAGATTTTTCAAATTATTTCAACATAAATTATTATGATTTCTTCAAAAAACTTTTGTGTTCAATATCAGAAGATTTCTACTATGTGCAAGTCCATAATTATATCTCCTTAACTTTGAAACCCTTTGTCCAATTTCAACACTAGGTTTACCTTAAAAATGGAATGTAAAATATGGGTTGAGCTAACCCCAACCACCCCATTTTGAGTGGCTAAGCACTGCCTATATTTCCAATACTCTAAATAGGGTTCAAGATGTACATAGTTATCTTGGTGAGGTGTATGTGGGAAGTAGTGTTCTTTTAGTATGGATGCAACTAGTAACTTGGATTTTAACACTTGAGAACATGCAATATTGAACTGGATTTGGTTTTTTAGACTTTTCTAGGATTTTATCCTTTAATGGGTATCTAATTTATAAGCTTAGGGTTATTTCTCTCAATGTTTATATGATATAAGTCCTCTTAGTAGGTAATAGATAGATGAATTCTAGTTAGGAATAGGCTAAGTCTATTTTATATAAATCACTAACACTTTAGATTTTTTTTTTTACCATTGATATGTAAAATTTATGGGCCAACCCATAAGAAATATTTAAATTTGGTAAATTTATAGTTTCAAGGAACACAAAAACAAATTAGTATAGGTGTATGGATTTGGTTATGACCAATGGCATTGTGAGAGCCAAAAATAGTCATGTGATTATTAAGAGATAATCTAATTAGGATAATGAATAGACTATTCATAAACTAGGGATTCTTTGTAGGTGATTTTTTTACCCTATTTATTATTTAATAATAAAAATGTTTATCTATTATGTGTAAATATTGAAAGAAATCATAATGCTAAATATATGCAATAATTAACAATTCTAATTTTGTAATTTGATAAATATAGAGAACACTAAGAATAAATGTACTTATCTTAAATATGAATTTATATTGATTTTTTTAATGTTTGATTTTGAAAATCAATAAAATAAAGGACTATGATTGTGCTTGATCAATAACAAAATATAAAAATGATTCTAGATAGGTTCACACTCTTTTGTTAGTAGTGCGGGTTGGTCATGCTTGTTGACTACATAATTATCCCAGTTATGTGTGACTGATGACTGACAAAAAAAATAGAGAATAGAAGAAATATATTAGGGAAGTTTTAGATACATAATATGAGTATATTATTAGAAAACACTACACTCCCTAGAAAAAAATGTAGGCCACCTACATCCTTTCACTACGAACTTATCCACATTGACTATCATGAAACTAGACATATTCCATGTTATATGTTTATGTCTATTGATAAGGATAATATATATCGATTCATATTAGGATACACACAAGTAATTGTTTTCTTCTTCTTTTCTTTGAAACCTTATGGGTTTTGTGAGAGATATAAATCCTGCAAAAAGAGAGGTGGAGTGTAATGTGTTAAGTTGACCCAAATTACCCCCTTTATTATTGAACAATACCTACATATATTTATAATCTTAAGATAGAAATCAATAAAATGTTGCTCTCCTATCGAGATTTATTATGATATTTTTCTCCTTGGCTATGTTCATGAAGCTATATATATGGATTTGATACTTAACAGTGATAGCTCTTAACTTGATTTGAGATGCCATAGAGTTGGATTATGAATACTCCTTATGATGATCTTCAATTTTGGAGGAATAGGGAAGGATTTCTCAATGTGAAAAAGTGTCTAAGTTTTTCATCAATACTACCAAGCTAAGAATAATGAATGAGATTTGATTTGTATTTATAGATAAATATATTGATAATTTATTTTAGTCAACCTTATAAAATGTGAAAAAAGACCTAAAAACATATTTAAATTTTTTGAAACTAACCATTACTTCATGTAAGATGAAAATGCTCTAGGTAGATAGGTATGTGATAGTGGACCTTTCTGCTTAACATAGACCTATCCAGAAGAATTAGGGATAATTGTCCTAAGTTGGAGATAATCTAAGAGTGATGTAATATAATTTTGAGAATTATTTTTTAAATTTATGTGTAGAGTGATTAATAATATAAGGTCAATCCTACATTTAGATAAATGGGTTAGAGGAATGGTGAAAAAAAGACATGTATTTGGGTGCAAGTCATGTATTTTAATAATTGACATTATCAATTACATGTGACCATATTTTGGTATCTGCATTTGTTCCCCATATATTCTAGTAATTAAATTTATATATTAAAAGAGAAATAAATAAAATTAAGTTTGTTCAAAACACTTTGTCTTTTATAGGATATTGTAATTGTGCAAGATACTCAAATTTAACAAATCTTGTAACAACACATGAAGTAGTCATTTTTCCATATTTTTATATTTAAAAAATTTGAAATTTGTAAAATTGAGAGGAGATCAAAGAAGTACACCTGTAAGGAGATGAAATAAAAATTCCCTATAACCTATAGAATGTGATGAAACATTAGAGAATGTGCCACCTTGTTTAAGTAGTTGGAGAGATGGTCCATTATGTTTGAGCCATTGGAAAATTGAGAATGATAAAGCCTAAATTTTGAAGAGTTAATCAATCCTTTAAGCTCGATAAATGCATATTTCAATTTTAATGCATGGGAAATAATACCCAATGCAATAATCAAAAGAAGGTAGAACCATAATGGGTTTATTAGAAGTGATGACAAGGTCATTTAGTGGCACTAGAATTGAATGTACATCACCTAAAAAAAATATTGAACCACACAATGGGTTTTTTTAGAAGTAATGCCAAGGCCATTGAGTATCATTAGACTTGAATGTAAATTACTTGTAATATATTGAATCACATTATTGTAGATAGATCTAGATTATACATGATTTATTGAAATATAATGAAGAATATTCATGAATTCATTATAAACATAGTGCCAATATATTTGAGTCAAATGAGAATTTTTACTTTGAATTTTTACACTTTAACTTTTTTAAATTTGAAAATGTGCATGAAGAAGTATTATTCCCCTTGAATCTATTCTAGTTGATATAAAATTCCACACACATATTCTCAATTTTAAATGTATTTTAAACTTTTAACCTTTTTTATTATAACTATTTTTCATATGCCCATGCATATGCATTAAAGTTTCTATGAATTTGTACTTCAAGTTTTTACAAAGTGAGTGCATATACATGTTATATGCCATTGGAATCTATATTTGATATACCAATATCTTTCATGTTTTTATTTAACCATTTTCTAAATGTTTTTGTATGAGTGTTAAATGATAGAATAACCTATACAAAATGATGAATACAACTATTCTAGAGTAGGCTAATTAATTAAAAACTCATATTATTAAATATTCTAAGTCAAAATTCTAAGTTATGATAAATATAGAAAGTACATTCAAAACAATAGTTTGATTGCATAAACACTAAGAAGAGATAATAATTAGATTATATATAAACATGTAGGCAAATCTGATATATGAAAAGGTGTAAATATGTAGGAATAAGATAATGATTTAGTCATCAAATTCTATTAATGTTGTTTTGAGATGCTTAGATACTTGTGTGCCAGCATTGGGAAACTTGTGTCAATATAGGTGTTTAATGTTAATGGATATGTCCATTAAAAATTACTCACTATATTTAAGAGTGACCAACTATAATTTTGGGTTTTTTGTTACCTTTATGATGATGTATTTTATTCATGTGCATAGGCTTTAGATGATTGTATGTGGATCAAATCTCAACTCTTTACCTTAGGTATTTGTACCTTACTGAAAATGGGTTAGTGGGATCATGAAGTCAAGCTAAAATCAAAGACCCATTTTTAAATAAACACTAATTACATAGCCAAATGCTCTTAAGAAATCCTCAACCATATGTAGTTCTCCCCTAAATGTTTGATTATGTGTGCACAAGGGTGAAATATGTTATATACAAGGGCATGCAATGATATAGCTTATAACTTAAAAATATTTCCCATTGGATTCTCTTTAAATGATTCAAACCTATAATTTTACTACTCCTATGATTGATATGAAAACAAGGAAGAATATGGTAGTAGAAATCAATTGTGGAATCAATTGAATGAGATTGAATAGGCAATTACTTAGTATTTTTTATATAGATAATGAGTAGGATTTGATTCATATTTATACCACATATTTTAAATATATCTCATTGAAGGGTTAAATAAAACAAATGGGCTAACCCAAATGATTCATGATAGGTTTGGAACATAAGATAAAAATAAGGCACAATGACATGGTGAATGTGAGCATTTTAGCAGTAAGAAGGTCTAGAACTAAAGGGTAAAGCTCTGATGGGTATTTGTAAATTATAAAAAGTTGATATACTTTATAAATAATATTTTAGTGTCTATGCCTACCCCATCACCCCAAATTTAGTAGTTCATAGGGATGCAATTACTAGTTTAAAGGAAAGAAATGTGTACTTTGGTTTGTAAAACACAAATTTCCTTTGCTTGAACCCACTTTGAGAGTTTTTATGGTGTATGACCTAAAATTGAGAGCTTATTACAATATAAATTAGTTTATATAATCTATAATTTAAAATAATTTAAATGATTATATATAAAAAGAGCAAGGAAGGATTACATGTGTGTCGATGAAACCAAGTTTCCCCTTGATATTTTGACATCGTAAATATGCTTCATTATGAAGCAATTAGAGATGAGAGAGTTTCAAAATTTAAACTTGGAAATTTGAATAGGGATATTGGAAGGTAAATATTCCCCTATTTTGGTGAAAATATGAGTTGTGACATGACCATTGAGATCATTGAATCTCAATCTCACAAACCAAGTGATAATGTAATAAAATCCAAATATAGTGGTATAACCAACTCAATCTACAAAAGGGAAGTAGTGTTAGGGAGGAAATTTAACATCAACCAAAATACTAAAATGAACCAACTAGTATAGATGTAAAATTCTCAAAATGGTATTTCCTGGTGAAAATGGTGTTTCTTGGTAAGGTATTAGTGCTTCTTAGTAAATAAGTTTGAATGAGTTTGTATAACTTTGAGTATGTATTTGAAATTTTTGGTGAACTTGCATGTAATATGAACCTATAATGTGTATAAATCTGAATTATATGTCAAAATTTAATCTCTACTATGTAATTGTATTTAATATCTGTCACAAATTGGAAAACTTTGTCCCAAATCTATAAAATTTGATGCAATATGTAGATGATTCTGAACCAAGTATATACTTAATCATATAAAATAATGGAAAATATTTAAAATATGTATGTGTGGAGTCATTTCTCTACGACATTCCCCCATTAATATACCCTCCTTTTTGAGGTGATGGGAATGCAAGTTGGTAGTTAACTTACCTTAAAAGGATAAGATAACTATATAATCTATGTATGAATAATGTAGCATATAAGAGTAACATGTCTAAGAATATATTGTATACATATAATATTTTCAAATTATTATCAATTACTAACACTTTGTATTTTGAAGGAACCATTTGAGTCTCAATCTCTCTGAGCACATGCCTTAAGGGGTGGACCAGGAAAGGGGTGGGCAAACCATTGGTGATTCATAGGATTGTTGTCCCTTTTTACAATTATTAACTAATAACTTGTCTCCTAAAACTATTTACCCTAACCTTGTTCTTCTCTATTTTACCCATTCCAAGAATTTTCTACATTTTATCCTCCTTTTCCTTACCTAAATCCCATTTTGTCAATTGATTTTACAGGTTTGATTGGTTTAACCCCGTACAACTTTAACTGTGTCAACCCTATATAGTTTTGGGGTATTTTCCACTTAGGACATAGTTAACATTTGGCTAACCTAGCTTATGACCTAGTGAATTATTATCTAGAATTATATATGGTTGACTAGATCGACCCTATTAGCCAACATTTTTGAAAGGGTTTAGGGAAAGATCCACCTATATATACAAGTTAATTTTCATCAATTATAAAGCAAGGAGATAATAATAAATAAGTGAGTGGACATTTGCTTATTGACCATTCTACTTGAAAAGTAAAGCTTAGGGTTCCATACTTTTTTTGGAGATACTATCTTATGGAGAAGTATTTTGGATGCATTGATAGGTTGTTTAGCCTAGAGCTGATTTGTATTTTTTATCCTTACATACCACAACATTTTATTGCAAATCACCTTGGCCAAGGGAAAGATTGAGTCTCGATGGGTTCATCTTCAAGGTAAATATTCATAACTTTATTTCTCCTTTTGTAAGATTAGATAGATAATGTAGTTATACTTCTCTTACATGTATTATGATTTTTTATACATTGATGTGAGTATATGTTTTCGATGCATGTTTAGTTTTATTATTTATAACCCCTAATTTATGCACAAGATTTAGTGAGCACTAGATTAGATTTACTTTTATTGTTATTAGAATAGGTGAAATATCAAAACTTAGGGCCCCTTAGGGTAATTACATGATTGTGTTAAATTGGAGGCTTCAGAACCCTCCTTAGCATGGTGTATTATGATAAATTATCCCATAATCAAGTCCAATATATCCCCATATTGGTCATTCTCATGCTTAACAAATGTATTCTCAATTGGAAGTGTAGGTATGCTCTATCTTCTCTGAGATAGGATTCATTTATAGACATAATGCATTTTTTATTGTATACATTCTAGTGAGCCTAACGTGAATTAACCCTTGCAATATTTATTCACTTAATTCATTATTTTATCATTATTTTTATCATATATTTTCCATTAGGTTGACTGCATCTCTCCATGTCTAATTTTTGTGCATAAGTTTTTAGATACAAGCTACTAGATCAAGTCATTCGACCTAATATAGTTTTCTAGATTTCAAACATCAAGTTTAACATACTAGGTCAACCTAGTTGATCCTATACATTTTTAGGCATCCTATTTAACATACTAGGTCAACCCAAACAACCCTGTACATTTTAAGCACTCAGTAATAGGCTTTTGTAAAGCTTGGTTGACCCATTCAACCTTATTGGTAGGATTCATAAGTATTTCTCAAGGTTATTTAATAAAAATATCACTTCTCTACATATTGAGACCTACCAAGGTTCATTTTTATCCTTTCTCTTATTCCTTACGATCTTTAGTTTCATAGTTTGTAGTCTTTAAAACTACCCTTGTACAGTCAACTATATCGACCTTGTCGACCTAGTTCTATATTCTTTATGTTGTCTAGATAAATAGGTCAACCATATTGAACCTGTTCATTTTCAAAACTTTGCTTCTATATTATAGAGGTAATACTGTCAACTTTTTTCTATATTCTATGAATAAACTATCGACTGTATCGACATTGTACTATGTTTCAAAGTTGGAATTAATCCTTATATGATAATAATTAGCTCACACTTTCAGTTTTCATTTCTTACATGCATATAATAGTTCACATAGTCTAATTATGTGGTTTTTAATTTACCATTTAGTTTCACTATTTCTATTTTATGCACACATGACCAAATCATGA
Organism: Torreya grandis; assembly: GCA_037957365.1. Classification (NCBI taxonomy): domain Eukaryota; kingdom Viridiplantae; phylum Streptophyta; class Pinopsida; order Cupressales; family Taxaceae; genus Torreya; species Torreya grandis. The sequence continues at coordinate 2,232,346 of JARHVA010002023.1, forward strand.
AATCTTAAACAAGCATTTTAATAATTGTCTACCCAAGGCCTACCTACTTGGATTTAATCAATAAGGGGGAAGATGACTTGGTTTTTTGGACAAGTATAAATACGTGGTTAATGGTATATTTTGTCTAAGCACCCGACACCTTTATCACTATGGTGTGTGAAGTGAGGGGGTAGGCCTTAATACCAAGCCTGTACTATTACCAATACAGATCCCTTTTAGCCCAAACTTCCTAAAACTATCCTTTGATTTATTTCTAGTTCCTTTCTTATAACCAACTTCTCATCACATTTAAAATAATATTCTAATAATCTAACAACTTTCAAGTTGACCATTTAACTATCTTTTACTTTCCAAGTTGATTACTTGCTCTTTACTCTATTGTATTTTGTATTGTAAAAACTTACATTAACCAGTGTTAGTGTAAGGATTTGTGCTATGTGCCTCAATTATATTTACCCTCATTGATCCAATGGATTGTTTGTTTCCCTTTAGTTCTTTATTTTTTAAGTACTTGAAAAAAAACTTCTTATTTCAGTACACAATCATGTTCATTGACATAGTTTGCTATAGGCTATTTATTTTTTCCTATCTATTGTAAAAGGTTGACAAAGTCAACCCTATACACTTTTTTAGATTTTTTTTACTATACTAGATTGACCTAGTCAACCTTGTACTATTTAAAGGCCATTTTTTCCATGATAGGTTGACCAAGTTGACTCTATACTATTTCTCTCACTTCCTATCTCTTTTTTCTTTTTTCACCTCTTTATTATGTGGTTATCTAGTCTTATCTCACAATGATGACATCTTTTTATCCTTCTCTTAGTTAATAACATTGCTTAATAAAGGATTTGGATAATAACCTCACTTATTTTATTACTTTAGATAAAACTATCCACTTTCTTCCTTATTATTCTCCTAAACCAAAACCAATCACTATACCATGTAATGTAGTTGAGGTCATTCATGCTAATCCTCCTCCTAATTTTGGTAGTCCTCCATTTACAAATAATCCTCCTCCCACAAACACTAATAATCCTCTTCCTATCAACACTAATGCCCATACTACGAACACTAATCCACGTATTGATACAAGTCAACTTCTTGCACATGTAGTTCAGAAAATGAACATCATGCAAACAACCAATCAATCTCAAATGATGAACATGCAACAAAATTTATTAAACATGACTAGTCAACCACCTCAAGTCATCATGTCTTAACCAAATAAAAAAAATTTCCCTCTTCCTCTTAGAGATACCAATGAGAATATCATCCCTCAACATCCAATAAATAACAAAATGCTTCAACATCTTCAAAATAAACCTTTATCCCCATTCATTACATCTATATATATTGGAAACAATTTTCCAACTATCACATATAAAGGGACTAAGGACCATTCTATCTTTCTTAAGTCTTTTGGTAATCTATATAAGGAATGGGTCTAAACTAACACATTTTCTACCACCAAGCTCTTAGCCAAAACCTTTATAGGTGATACAATTAAATGGTACAACCAAATTCCTAGACATTCCATCTCACAATTAGAGGATTTAGTCAATGCTCTAGTGAAGGAGTTCTAAAATGATGACATTCCTAAAAATTAACTTAGCCATTTCATCAATGCCAAGTAACTTCCTAATGAATTTGCTGACACTTTCATCAAATGATGGAAGTCTTTTTCTCATAAATTGGATCTTAACATGACTAATGATAATCTTTTAGAACTATTTGTCACTTCTCTTAAACCTCCCCTTCAATACAAAGTTTTAAAATTTTCCACTCAAACTTTAGATTAAGCCTTAGACCAAGTAAAAATGCAAGACTTTCTAATAACTCAATTTGAAACACCTCAAATAATTACTAAAGAACCTTTTCAATCAATTTATCACAACATTGAGTCATCCAAGCCTCCCCAAATTCAAAGTGTAGGATCCAATTCAACCAATTTTAACCCAACCCACCCACCCTTTAGTTTAGAATAACTTAAGTAGAAATTACCACCTTTTAAACCCATGAAATTTGATCCTTCCAAACCTCCTCCAAAATGGTATAATCCTGATAAATTTGATTGGTGGCATGCTACTATAGGTCATTGTCATGAGTCTTGTCATGATATTCATTGATTTTTTATTTCTTCCTTGCTTGGTCCACATTTCAATCTTGATACTCTCACAAAAGAACATCATCAAGACTATCTTCAAGCTTCTCAAATTCAATCTCAAGAACCACACTCATATCAAAATCAACTACCTAATTATCAACAACAATCATCCCATACCTATACCTCATACTCTAAATTTTTTCAAACCACAGTTGATCCTTCTTCCTATACCAATAAGGAAAAGATAGATAACATGGAAAATTTTAAACATATTGTTGCATATATTGAACCTCAACCTCTTAGGTCACATGAATCAAAAGAGTACCTAGTTCAAATGCTTACTCTAAAGCATATCATACATGATCCTCCCTTACCTCCTTTCCCTCTTCATACCTCTCCTACACATCCTATGCCAAATTTAACCTCCTTAAAATCTAACAAACCAATCCATTTACTGATCTCCACATGCACCTATCAACCCAATGCAAATCATTCTAATGGTTCAATGTTACCTCACTCCACCTCACATGTTGGGGCATCTTGTGATGCCCATCCACATGTCCCTTCATAATTTGGGGCATCTTGTGATACCCATCCCTACATCCACTTACCTTTTAGGGCATCTTATGATGCCCACTCTTATTATACAATGCATAATACCAAATAAATTTAGCTTCAAGAAACCTTTCAAGACTTATAGACTTGTATTTCACATGCTCATCTTTGATACAAATGTTAGTATAAGATCTTACTTGTTCTTTTTGTATCATATTTATTTGTTTTTGTACACTTTTTTTATTTTACTTTCATTTAATAAGTATCATTGTCTTCCTTTGGGTTCTTTATTTTTATTACACATTACATTTAGCATTTGCTTTCATTTTTATCCTCATATATGTATTTTATTTTTGTCATTTTATGTTATTATTTACCTTGGTAGCTTTATGATTATTTTTATTTTTATTTTTTACCCTTATTTAGCATTCACCCCCATGGGTTTATCTTTTATGAGTTTGAAATGTAAGACCATGGATAGGAGCTGGCCCTCCTCATAAAATACCACATTTGCTTATTTTTTCATTTTTTTTATTTCACATGTTTTATTTGGCACCCTAATGGGTTTCCATTTTATGAGTTGTAGTATAAGACCATGGATAGGACCTAGCCTTCCTCATAAAATTACCATCTTGTTATTCCTTTTATAAAATGTGTTTTGCTTTTGCTTCTTTTGGTAGATGGAATTTGAAAAACAATATATGTTAGCATGTTTTCCTCCATTTCCCTCATTCTTATGATAAGGAATCACACTTTACTGTCATTGTATCCTTTCTTATCTAAAATTATGATCAGTGATAATTCCCTACAATGAGATATGTAAGGAGGAGAGATCCACTTCTATAGGCAAGATAGATTCTATTTCATAAACCAAAGAATTTAGAGTGGTCCTAGTGGGTGTTTAGACACTTGTTTGATAGGACCATAATGCATGATATAATTATAAATGCCAGTTCCTTACTACTTCATTGATTGTTTTATTGATAATATTGATAAGAGTCTCATTTGTACCTTCAACCTATGCATTTCCCTATGGGTAATAAGGTGTAGATAATTTATGCTTGATGTGGTAATGCTTGCACAAGGCCTCAACTTCTTAATTTTTGAAGGACATGCCATTATCTGATAGGATGTTGGTAAGAATGCCAAAATGGTGAATGATCTAGTTTAGAATGAATTTATAAATCTAGAGACCTATGGTGTAGGTAAGTGACATAGATTCTACCCATTTGGTAAAATACTCTATAGCTATAATAATAAATATGTGGCCATCAGATGATGTAGGATTTATCTTGCCAATAAAATATAGTCCCCATATAGAGAATGGCAATAGACTTATAATAGGTTCTAATTATTATAGAGATGCATGGATAATATTACCATGTTTTTGGTAGGGTACACACTTTTACACATATTGGTAGGCATCTTATTCCTTGGTAGGATAATAGTATATAATCCTTAGTAACTTCTTAGTTAGGGCCATTCCACTGACATGGCTACCAAAAATACCATTATGGACCTCCTTGATCATAAGAGAAGCCTCTTCTATGATTAGACATCTCAATAAGGTCTTGTCATATTCTCTCTAATAAAGCATGCTACCAATGATTGTATAATGGGAGGTATAGTGGATGAAGGCCTTGCATTTATGGTAATTAAGGTTTAGTGGAAGGATATTATTGTGAAGATAATTATAGATGTCATGATACCAGGGGAGATTGGGATTAAGAATAACAAAAATCTGTAGAGGAGTCATATTGATGGGTTGGTAATATCAAATGCTCAATCAAGAAATTCCCTTCAAGGATGTCTTCAAGGAGGTTGATTATAGATGCAATAATGGTCATAGAATTAGCTACCTGATTACTCCCCCTTGGTATTTGTTCAAATGTAATAGATTGAAAATATTGATTTAATTAATCTATCAATTTCTTATAAGGGAGTAATTTTTCATTTTTTGGTCTAAAACACTTCATTGACTTACTTGATTATGATTTGTGAATCACTAAAGAATTGGAAATGTTGGATGTTCCTTTGGATGGCTAATTGAAGGATAATAATTAAATCCTCATACTTAAAAATGTTATTGGTGCATGAAAAATCCAATAAAAAAACCTTAGGAATAAGATCTCTTTTTGGGGTTACCAAAAGGATATTACATCTTGATCTATGCATGGTAAATAAGCCATCAAAATATAGCTTTCAACCATTAAATCCTAAGGTATTCATTATGGATTCATTTGGGAAGGCTATGACAAGAGGTTTAGTCACTAGACGAGGAACCTATATGATTTGATCCACTATTGGTTATCCTTTAGTGGCATTTTTATGAACACATTCTATATCAAATTCACTGAGTAACATTATCCATTTGGTCATTTGTCTTGTGAGAGCTGATTTTAATAGTACATATTTGAGTGGATCAACTTTAACAATGAATTGAGATTGACTATTTAACATATAATGATGAAGATTTTGTAAATCAAAAGCAATATATAGAAAATATTTTCAATGGGATTATAGTTCAAATCATATGAAATCAAAGTATGATTGAGTTAATAAATTTCCTACTTCTTTCCTTCATCATTTTATTGTGTAATTAGGGCACCTATTGTATAAGGTGTGGTAGAGATATATAAGAGCAGGGGCCTTCTCATGATGGGTGGTGATAACATAGGTGGATTTATCATATATTGATTGAGATTATTTAAGGTTTGCTGACATTCATAGTTCCAATTAAAATTGTTCCCCTTATTTAAAATATGGGTGAAGTGGTGGCATTTATCCATGAACAGAGAGATGAACCATCAAATAGCTTGCAGGTTACCTTGACGCCTCCTAAGCTAATTTAGATTATGATGAGGAGGCATTTCCATAATGGATTTGAATTTATTTGGGTCTACTTATATACCTCTCTTGGATAAACTAAACCCTAATAACTTTCTTGAGGTAATGCCAAATACACATTTTTTTGGATTCAATCTAACACTATATTCATGCAATCACTCAAAGATTTTGCATAGATCCATATGATGCTCAGATATAAGTCTTAACTTACCTAAAATATCATCAACATAATTTTCCACAATGTCATGCATAATAACATGGAATATAGTAGGCATGACTTGCTAGTAGGTAGCAAATAAATTCTTGAGACTGAAGGGCATGACTTGGTAATAAAAGGTCCCCCATGGAGTAATGAATGATATTTTATGTTGGTCCTTAAGTGTGATTTTGATTTAGTTGTAGCATGAAAATCCATCCATGAGAGATAACATTTCATACCGAGGTGTTTATTCAATGATCATATCAATTTCTGGGAGAGGAAATTCATCTTTAGGACATGCCTTATTGATGTCCTAGAAATAAATACAAATTTGAATTGCTCCTTATGGCTTGACCACATGAAAAATGTTGGATATCCAATCAAAGTAATCAATGGGTCAAATAAACCCTGCTTTCAAGAACTTATTTAAATCTTCCTTAACTAGTAAGGCCACTTTAGGGTGCATCTTATGCAATTTTTGCTTAATTGGTTTGGAATTAAGATGAACAAATAAATGATGCATAAGCATAATTAAGGAGGGATAAAGCCCTTAAATTTAATATTATCACTATGCAAATACATCTATAAATTCTTTGAGTAACTCAATAATGATTTGATGTTACTCAAGCATAAGACTTGCCCCCAATTTGACTATTTTAAGATGTTATTCAATTCTAATGTTGACTTCAATTACTTACTAAATGAGAGATGGAGATTGATCTAAAATATAGTTTGGTGGCAATGGTAAATCTTAAGTTTTGAAATCAAAGTCTTCTAAGAGTTTTGTGTCTATTTCATCATAATATTTTAATTCACCTAAAATTTGTCTAGAATCTTCTACATCTTAAGGTGGCTCTTCATCTTTAGATTATTTTTCTTCGATTTGAAATAAGTTGACTAGTAGAGATTAATAGAAAAGCCTTTCTTATGGTCATCAGAAGGCATGAAATCCCATGTTCCTAGAAATTCTAAGATATCCTCATCATTTTGAAACATGTCAAAGGATGGCTATTGACATTGATCTCAATAAATTAAAGAGGGGTAGCAGAGGTATATGTTGATGGTAGAGATAATAGTGTCATGAAAAAGGTTTGTGGCAACAAGATCTTCGTAAAGACTATAAATGGATCCCATCTCAACCTCTTCATTAGAAAGAGACTCCTCAAGGCCTGAAGTAGTATCTATAATGATATTATTTAATTCATTGTCAAGAAGTTTTTACCCTAAGCCAAGATATTATGGACATTCTTAAACTATGATGGGTTCAAGTATGCCTTACTCATGTCTCCTTAGTCCCTATCCTTGATTATGCATATTCTATAACATTTTATGAATGTGGGTTATATCTATCTATATATGTGAGGGCCTTAGTTTTTTGGAATAAGCCATGATTCATCAAATTCATCAATATATTCTTTTAATAATAGTATTGCACTAAAAAAGGCTACTCATCCAAACTGATAAATGATAAGAGTGTTATTCCTCATGGACCTGTAACTTTGTGGGGAAAGAGGCAAGTCACCTACATAAAAGGTTTGATATTTATATTCGACAGACCTTGTGGATGTGATTTTAAGACCTATAACCTTAGGTAATGGATCAGAAGTAGGCACTAGATCATCGAGGCATACATATTTGGAAATTATTGGGTTTATAGTGGAACTAGCCATGCTAGGAAAATAGCAAGAAGATTGGGATTGACCCATTTAGAAACTACAAAAATAACTCGAGAAAACATCCACTCAAGTCTCACTCATGGATCTTCTCAAAACATCATTTGAGCATTGGGAGATACTTAATGAAGTCTTTAATGATATGAAAATCCCATGATATATTGACACCAATCAGTTCCAAGCATTGGTGGGTTATTTTTTTCCTTCATAACAAATCACATTTAGTGCCTAGGACATGCCTCCCATTGGCCCACATTGTAACTACCCATTATTCATAGAAATGTTCATCTCTAATCACTACATTCCCTAGGTACTCATAAATGGAGGGTCTACATTGAACTTATGTAGACCCTCCATTTATGAGTACCTAGGGAATGTAGTGATTAGAGATGGACATTTCTATGAATAATGGGTAGTTACAATGTGGGCCAATGGGAGGCATGTCCTAGGCACTAAATGTGATTTGTTATGAAGGAAAAAAATAACCCACCCATGCTTGGAACTGATTGGTGTCAATATATCATGGGATTTTCATATCATTAAAGACTTCATTAAGGATCTCCCAATGCTCAACTGATGTTTTGAGAAGATCCATGAGTGAGACTTGAGTGGAGGTTTTCTTGAGTTATTTGATGATATCATAAGGTTGATCAGAAGATACTGATACTTTCTTAGATATATTGACCTTTTGAGATGTAGATGTAGATCATTCCTTTGGTGGTGCCCCATGAACTATGATTTTGCTATATTGGGTAGTAACTACATAGGCAACTATGGCCCAATTAATTTTTTATATGGTGGATGATGATGGAGAGGGATCTTGGGGAATATCAATTTTAATGGCATTAACATAGTGGTATGGGATGGCATGATAATCCATATGATTAAAAGTGTATTCCTCACCCTAGTCTCTAGGTGGATTTCCTTGTGTTTAACTATGCTTGGGTAAAGGGTCTTGATAAATACCAAGCTACTAGTTATTTAACTAGTTAGGATTACTCCCCTCTCTACTTCAATATCACCTTTTTCAATGAGTTATTAAATATAATTCTTTAATTTCATGCATTCATACATGTCATGACCTTTGACTCTATGTATTTACATAATTTATCCTCATTATACTAGTCGGGTTTAGTTTTACTATCATCTAAAGGTCAAATTTTAGGAAGAGTAATCATGTTAAAAGTGATCAATTTCTGAAGGACCACTTCAATAGGCACTCTAAGGCTGGTAAGAGGTCTTTATCCTATTTGAGGCTTTGGTTTACTTTGTGGTACTCAAATAGAGGAGACATTTTTAATATCTATGGGAGTCTATTTGAACATGTTTTTGGAGTCTATAACTTCATCTCCCACATCATTATTTTTTTTATTGAAGATTTTTGATTTACCCAAAAAAGAATTATCTGAATGTTGATTATGCTCATTTTGGGTATATAATTTAATTTTTTCCCTTTTAATAAGTGCTCTTTCAATTTATATCCCCTTTCAATAATTTCATCGAAGGTTTTGGCACATTGGAGTTTTAACTGATATTTTAGCTCTATATTGAGGTTGTCAACAATTATTTTAGCCAACTCTTTCTCTAGTACTATGCATCATAAGCAGCTTACTAGGCTTAACTAGTATTATAAAAAAGAGGTCAGAATTTCCCCATTCCTTTGTTTAGTATTGTATAGGTCTATAATGGACACATCATGTTCTATACTAAATGATAAATGTCTCAAAAATTGTTTAGTTAACTCTCCAAAACTAGATATAGACCCCTTTATTAAATGCATGAACCATTCTAGGGTTGGTCCTATGAGACTTTTTGGGAAGAGTCATAGTCAGTAGGCATTATCATATGCAACCTCATGACAAGCCACATACAACTCCTAGACATGATCATTTGGACTACCTTTCCTTCCATACTTTTTGAATTTAGGTGCCTCAAAGTGAGGTGGGAAAGGAATTTTTAAAATGCTCATATCCAAGGGAGAAGAGTAAAAATATTCATATTTATATTTCATCATTTGTGAGCAAAGATCAATTTATTGGAGACTCTCTTTCATAATTTGACATTCTTGTGCAAATAAGGGATCTCCAAGAGGATTAGAGGTTTGAGCACGACTTATGGGTAGTCTATTGGAGTTGTGGATATTTTGGATTGGGGAGGATGGTTGGTAATTTTGGGTGTGGAATTGGGAGGCTAAATATTTAATTTGTTATGTGAGTTTTTCCAATTGATCCTATACGTTAGTTTATCTCTTATTAACCTAGACGTAATTATTTTAGAGAGGGACCTATTGTTCTTGATCTTTGAGTTATTGTTCATGGTTCATAAGTTCCTCTTCTTCGAGTACTTGATTAGTATGGAATTGTTGACAGGGGGTGTTGGGCCATGTGTATGGATAGACTAAATATTGAAAAAAATTGTGATAAAGATTGGGGGTAGTGTGCCCCCCATTTTGATGATTTGAGCTAGAATTTGGTCATAATTTTTGTATATATATTGGTCAAATCATGCTCTAACTTCATCACTATGGAAGAAGTCATTTGTGAATTGGTCATCTTCTCCTCTGGGAGTGTCCATATCACTATGTGTATCATCATGATCTCAATTTTTATCCCCCAAGTTCCCCAATAATTCATTCTCTTGGTTGGATCCTTGTCCCATCCTAAGAAGTTGGGTACAAGTTTGGATTGGCATGTTAGATAGTAGTTAGATGGAAGATGATGTGAGTTCAGATGCTAATTTGGTATAGAAATCAAATCTATGGGTGGTCAAAGAAGATGATTTGGAAATTTGGTGATTTTGGATTTAAAGAGAGGTGAAGTTTAAAATGACCAAGGATTACCAAAAGATGAAACCCTACAAGAGTCCAATCTAGCAAGAGGAATAAGAGATAAAGTAATCAAGTACCTTTCACACTATCAAAGTAGTTATTGGATGGGTGATAGGTATGAAGAGGAAATGATAGGGAAGTGATGGGTGATAGATTAAAGTCTTGACAAGGCTATACATTTTAATAATCCTTAGTCAATAGATTTGAAAGTGATAAGAAGATTGGAGGCATGGGTGACTGCTAAGATTTGGTTCCAAGACTAATGTTGTATCTAAGAGGTGTAAATGGATGGTATGAGATGAATTTTATGATGGGGTCTAAGGATGGGTTTATATATTAAGGGTGTCTAGGTGTTTCAAAAAAAATGGGAGTGGCTAAATTAGTTTATAAATAACACAAGTCTAACATGACATGCAAACAACACACTTAGCCATAATTCCTAATTTTGAAAACTAAAAAAGATGTGTAACCCGATGTTTTGATCATCTAATGGCCTCATGGGTGAGGTGTTAGACTAGTCACCCATTATGGAATTAACTAAACCCTCTCAACCCTATCTACACTTAATGTTTTCTTAGGAATTGATCCTAACTTGGATAGTGAAACCCCTACTATGGTCAAAACATCCTAAGCTAGGTTTATACAAAATGTTTATATGGGAGTCCCAAATATATGTAAGGGTATGGTGGGGCCCAAGTTCATATAAGGTGTTGTATAATGCTTGTTTTATATAATTAACTCTTCCACTTCATGGATGACCTGTATGGGGTCAATCATTTGGCCTAGTGACAGTTGTCCTTGATATTTATACTTTGTCAAAACATGGAGTTTGGTTAAATGCATGATGATGAAATATATAATACCAACTCCTAATGAATAAGATCATGTTTGGTGATGAATTACACATCACATGATATCCTATAATCAATGGGTTAACAGGTAAGTAATCCCAATTAATTACTAATGTGAGGAAGCACAAAAATAAAATAAAATCACACATCACATAATATATATAAGAAATAAGACTAAATTATAAATTTTTGACACACCTAATGCAAACACAAAGATTAGAAAAATAAATGGGGTGCCTTTATCTTTAGATTTCATGCACAACAAGGGTTAGTATTCTGAATTAATGCAAAAGCACTACTCATCTATAAAATTGTAATTACATAGTCAGTCAAATGTAAAACCACAACCAGAGACTAGAATATCACAATTATAAGGAGAAATGTAGATTAAAAGTTATGATATTGAAATAAATAGCTAGCCATGATAGTCAACAAATAGACACCTACTAAACTACTTCTACTAATAAAAAATCATGTTTGTTAGTGCAAAGTCAAGACTATTAGGGAAAAGTCATAAATATTAAATATTTGATATTAGTGATTTTGAAAGAAAGTTTAAAACTATAAAATCTCTAGTTTTTAACTAAAGCATATAGTTATATTATTATCCAAATGCTTTTAAAATATTTATAATATTATCTAAATTAGATTAGAAGTTTTTATTATATATTAATTTTTTTTTATAATAAGGGACCTTAGATACTATTGTTTAGAAAAATGAAAAAATCTACACAAAAAACAAGTATCATTATAAATTTTAGCTCTAGGGTTCTATGTGACCAACTAAAAACTTAAAGAGTAAATTAGACTGGTTTTAAATTACAATATCTCTATTTATAAAGCAAAATTGTAGATCAATAAGCAAAATCACTACTATATAATCAATAGTATTATAACTAGGGACCAAAAGGGTTAATGATGAACTTTTAGTTTGTAGATTATTTTATCTATATCTCCTTTCCTTGTTAACCTATTCACAACAAGCTCAAAATCACACAGTTAGCCCAAAACTCAAAATAGCCAAACTCAAAATAATTAGATCAAAAATAGTCAAGTTGGCTTACGAGAGAGATTATATAATCACCAATATGTTTTATAGATAGAGAATGATAAATTTTTACCTAAGAATCATAGGATAATAGGATATATTTTGAATATTTTAAATAGAAGTTGTAATACCATAATTTATAAAGGTGATATTTTGATTACCAAGTCAAAACTACAAGTCTAAGAGTTCTGATTTGTGCTTCAATTACCAATGATAATATTCCTAGTCAACCTTAATTTTGCTTGCACACAAGAGATTAAAAAACACTTCTATGTAATAAAAATAGAGTAAAATGACTACACAAGATTCAGCAATAGATGGAAAATAGTGATGTTAAGTTAACCCAGGTACTCTGTAAAATAGAAACTACAAAGGCAATATCATGATTAGAAGAGCAAAATCACAACTTTCATTGTACAAGTGTTTCACAAAGGTGAAAAAACTATCAAAACTCAAAAATATTAATAGTTAAAATCTAATGTTAATGCAATATCACTTATCTTTGTGTAATACCATAATTGCAATTTCAGGAATACTAGTGCAAAACCACAACTATCATGTACATGATGATTTTTTCAAAATATTACCTTTGATTCTCATCTAGTTGTACCTACAAGCTTCTAAATCATTCCATCAAGCTCAAGAGGTTAGATTTAGGGAGTATGTTCCCACTGTGGTTACCAAAATGTGGTAAGAATTTTGGATTCTCTTTATATCACTATTTTTAGCAGTAAAACCCAAAATGAAAACAACATCAAAAAGAGAGGATAAAGATGTAAATAAATGATTGTAATGAAATCAATTAAAATCATTTTATCTCTTATACTTCCCTTCTAAGATTTATAAACTGATTAGAGTGTAAAACAAGTAAATTGTAGGATTGCTTGATTATGCTTTCTAATGGCTTCAATAGATTATTTTCTTGGTAATGGATTTGATAAGGATATTTGGATGCTTTTATGATGTAATAAGGATGTTTATGGATTCAATTTAGATTCAAGTATTCTAAATTCTAAGTTAGTTTTCATGGAGGGATTGACTTGTTTATATAATCCATGGGAGAAAAAATCAATGGCTCAAATTTAATTTTGAGCCTTTGAGATTAATGGCTGAGGAATTTCCAAGGTAATTTTAATTCCTTAGAAACCTATAACATATAGGATTCTAGAGGATAAGGGTTCAATTAGAGGATATTATACAATTCTCCAATTCTAAAATCTCCACTAGGGAGTAGGGATGTAGGAATAACTAGTTTAGTAGGGTGGTATATGGGTAGGAGAATAAAATGTATTTTTAAATTGGTAAGTGGATTAATGGGTAGGTTAGTAGGTCTAGTTAGTAGACTAATGAGGGTGATCAATTGGTTGTAAGGGTAGGATAATTTTTTTATGATGTAGGGAAAATTAAATAAGATATTATTTAATTAGTAGAATTATTAGGGTGAGCAATTTAGGTGCATAGAAATCATAACCATGTATTTATCATAACTTAAGAGGGTTTCCTTAAGGCTTGAAATGGATTGGCTTAGGACATGGATATATTGACTACTGGCACTATTACCTTGACATGATTGATTAGGAAGATAGGTAGGCTTCCAAGGTGGTGGAATTGGGGTGGGGAGTGGTATATAAAACTAAAAATCAGGTTGGGGAGGTTCAACATAAGACTGGTAAGGGCCAACATGTTGTTAATAAGGAGCATATGGATGGTATGGGTTATAATATGATAGATAGGGTCATGTAGAATATAAAAATCCTTCATATCTAGCCATTATACATTATAAATCAAATGAAAAACAATGTGAACTATTAGTAACAAACTAGCCTTACCCTTAGATGAAGACCTTATGAATATTTTTTGCATGAATTTTGACTGTAAATCTACAACTAGAGTGATTGAAGCTACATGAGGTCATCAAATGCTAAAAATAAGTGTTCTAATTGATTGAATATTCATCCCATAAAGTGTGTCATTAATTTTGACTCACCAAAATACACCCTTAAGAGAGGATTGTTTATACCTCTCGAAGTTCTAGGTAACTTGGGATTAACCCAAGGCTGACATGTGGATGGGCTAAACCTCTAGTTTATGGGGATAGATCCCCAAGTGTATAAATTGAGCTCAAATCACTAAACATACTAATTTTGGGGGGTTAAAATGGAGAGAGAAACATGAAAATAAACTTATGTTACTAGCATTGATGCACCAATATGATTTATCCACTCTATTTGACCTCTTAAAAACACTAACAAAATAGATAAGTGACTAAACCTCTTTCTCCAAAGGATTCTAAGAAACAATGTTTCATATAGAGGCTATGTTAGGTGATCATAAAATGAGGGTCATGAACATAATGCTTAATCTAATACACTTACGATTTAAACTCCACTCCAAGCTCAACCACTAACACCCTAACACACTATGTGACCTGCATAAAACCATTTACTAGCAACTAGGTGATAATAAGGACCTACAAGGGGAATCAAACTTCACCACTTATACAGATCAACAATAATAAGCACACTAAACTAGTGTTAGAGAATCTAAAATAGTCCTTTACTTTTTCAATATATTTACAAGTTACAAACTTAGGTAGAGTTTCTTCATACCTAGCTGAGGGATGATTATAATGGCCTTCAAGCCTCATTTTATAGAACATAGAGAAGGTGAGAGAAGATAAAATATCATGGAAGGATGAATAAGATGTCATGATGACTCTCATTCACTTTAGATAATATTTAAAAGTAGCCTCAATAGCTCCATGTTCCCTCCATGCATTGCCTTCATGGTTGGTGGTTTTCAATGAACATTTGATGTAGAGATGGAGCGGTGGAGGTGTTGGAAGCAAAATCACTGAAAGGTGGGGGTGAATCAATGATGAAATAAAATAAACTTCAATTCTAATTATTTAAACTCTTAGCCATTCAACATAAGCATTCCATTCATTTCAATGAACAAATAAAACAATGTAAGATCAAATTATAGAACATATGAATTATGTGGGAAACCCTCATGGGGGAGAAACCCCACTTGAAAAAAAAATTGGAATGTTTTCCTATAAATATATTTATTCAATTTATATCAGCACCAACTGATCAAGGAGCACCCACCCCTCAATTTTATCAAGCACCCACTAGACCTTTATCTAGCACTAACTAACAAGGAGGCTACAACCCCCTAAGTGATCAAGCACCAAATTAAACAACTCCAAACTAATATCCACCTATAATATAATGTATTCAACACATGATGATGAAATTATCTTTATATAACACATGAAAACCTTCCTCTCTACCTCATATAACTGAAGGTAGTTCATACAAACACAAATATGTCTCTTACATAGGCATACAACAACTCTCTTATTTACTACTCACACACATGCTCATGACCTTGAGGTCATTCCTCATTCACACTCCAATATTAATATATGTAAATATAGTATTGAAAAATCATGAGTATCAATCACACATAACCTCTGCATTACTTTTCTAACATGCATTCAATGCACTTCTTCACTCTAGGTCATCTAGATAAACTAGGCATAATTATGCCTTGAATCAATACAAAAAATTAATGATCACCTTAAACACCATTTTTATATCTTCATGACATGTTAAACATATTATTATTATTTTAATTCCCTCACACACTTATTCAAACTCTCAAACCATTTGCTTCACTATCCCATTATCTAACTCACAAGCAATGTATCCAAATCAGCCTTTTGGATGACTCTACACCTCTTTACTCATCCTCAATCTTCAAAACTTCTCATGACATAAAAAAAATTAGACCATTTTCACATATTAAACATGATTTTATGATAGTTTTTATGGCCTCTTACCCTTCTAAAAACACATATATAATTTGCTTCATGCACAAATTCTCTAACCAGCTCAATTAGACCAAAATAGCCTTATAAATATGCATGATTCTTTATCCAATCAATCTTGGTCGACCACAACACTTTACATTTTTGGATCAACATAAAAATATATATTTTTACATGTTAAATAATAAATACATGAACTCATTAGTTCATGTATATATTATAAGGCCTAATCAAGACCTAAGCAATTAGCCCTCCATTAGGCCACACGTTACACTTAGATACCATTAACCCTTAACCAAAGATGGAACCATTTTAATTTTTTTAATAAAAGGTCATAAAATCCTTATTTATGTTTACCAAATCATACAACACTCTAATTTACTCACTTATGAAACCTATTTTAGCCCTCAAGCCTTCAATAGGTCCCATGGAGACCTAATTCACCTTCATGGAACACTTTGAACCACTATGGTCTAGATGGCCCTTACCAGTGACAAAAACCACTTTAAAAAAATGAATTTAATCCTATATGAGCTTTATCCATTATTAATAAACATTAAATCATTCGTTCATACTCTAAAACCTCCATTAGGTCTTAAAGACCTATTAGGCTTAAATAGCCCAAAAGCATTGTTTTCACAAAAGAGGCTCAAACTAAATCTATATAAAATTTCCATGTAAAATCCAAATATGGATGGAAATATAAATACCTAAATAACTTCATACAACACATAATACACCTTAATTTATCATTTAAATTCTCATACAAACCATGGCAAGAAGCCTACTCAAACCTGTAATAATTACAATCAACAAAAGTCAACTTTGACCTTCAATAAATTCACTAGTACTGACAATCAAAACTCCAAATAAATTTTAGGATGATATATATGGAGTCTAATTCATTTTTATTTTTATGAAAACCATTTTTTATCAATATTTTTACTTATACAATCATTTCTTTCCACCCTAGTTTATTTAAAAAAACACATTCAACAATAGTCAAGTCTCACATGCAATAAATAAAATTATACTACCATTCAAACCTCCTAATAAATTTTCCTAGATATCCCTTGAATTCATCTACAATTTTTTATTTTTACACCACCATAAAATTCATCATATATAAAAATTTATAAAAAAAAAACTATTGATTTTTTTCCTTTGTAAATTCAAACATTTGAATTCCAATGGTCACTTGATATTGCAAATTTGGCTATGGATGGAGAATAGTGAAAAATACCTAGGAGACTAGATTTGAACCACCATATATTTTTATATAAACCATATAAATACCTTACATTTTAACCACATGATTTAGGAACAAATAGGAACAAACCCATGTGACCACTTTCTTCTGACACCTTTACATGTGCTAATGTTGACATCATCAATCTGCTTACTCAAGAAGTTCTACCAAGTTGACTAGGATAATCTAGACCTTCACAAGATTGATCTAATGAATTAATTTCAATTACACAAGTATAAATATAAATATTTTTCCCTTATATGACCCATCAAACATGGTCAATCACATTAAATAACTACACACATGATATGCACTCTTAAATCCATTTAGAACCTATCACTTTGTCACTAATGCATTATGTACTAAGATCACCTTGACATTAATAAAAATTAATGTATCTCAATACCATGGTAAAAAATATCCCCTTTTGTCATTGATGGTAATTACGTTTCATAATTTTCTCTCCCAAAGTGAACAAATCCTTCATTCTGAACTTTCTACCCCTTTGACATTAATGACAAAGGGTCTCTTCCTCAATATGCCAACTTGATCCTTGGACTTGAAAAAATTCTCATAGATCTTATAAACATCCCCCTAACATCATGATCATATCATATAACCTATTCTTAAACTATAATCAACTACAAAATATCCTTGTAATTGAAACATCTCACATATGCTCCCCCTCACTCTATGCATACCTTGCACATTATCAATTTGAAAAGAACATACCTTCATCTGAATTACTCCTTGATTCTTGTCTTATAGAAAAAATTCCAAAACTTCAAATAATCATAAATAAACCTAACTTATCTCCCCCTAAATCCATATTCCACCTGAACAAAACTAAAATATTTTAAATATATATAGGAAAACTCCCTTACAAGAACATACCTTGAATGGAGCCATCTTCATCCACACATAGGTTACCACAACTATCCAACATCCTTTCATGAGAAAAATTAATCAAATTATGATATTATTTGGCCCAAAATACCTCTTTAAATGGTATATATAACGTCTCATATTAATAAAACAACCAAAACTAATTTTAACAATAAGAACATGCTCAAATCAACTAAACTTACCTGGATCCATGCTTACAAGAGCTCTTCAAGATACCAACCTAAAAAAGATACCTCATTGGGACATCTATGGATGAAATATGATTTAATTAATTCCATCCTTATATTTAAATTTGAACTTACCTTCATAATATTATCCCTTCAAGGACCTCTTTCTTACACAATAAAAGATGTTTCTCTCCTAGGCAACTGTAAAGAGGTACATTGTAAACAAAGATACATAACTTGAAATTATCATAATTTTAAACCAAGGGACTACATATATAAAAACATAACCTCATTGAAAACTTTTATATCATTATTTTACACTTTATCACCAACTTTGGTGATCCAACTCATTGTATAACTCAAGATACACCATGCTTAGGGTTTCTTGTGTTAAAACTCTTATGCCAACTAAGGACACTCAAAATAAGATATTCTTCCAAAAATAAGTTTGGATCTTCAAATAACTTATAAAAACACTTAATAGTTGATATACATCTTTTAAAAAATTAAAACAAATAGAAATAATACATAATCAACTTATATGCATATCAAGACAAAGAACATACCTTGACCTGTTGACTAGTCTCTCATTTATCAACCTTGAAAAACCATTATATGATGCTTCAAATGATTGAGTAATGAATTTATGAATCCCAATAAAGACACCTCACCCAAAAAGGAACTTATAATACCTAGAACTTAGGATATTTCCAAATATCCATACTCTCACTAGTTTGCTTGTCTTTCCTAAGCCTCCTCATAGGCTTGATTAGCTCATCCATCTTCTCTTTGACTCCTTTGTCAACATACCCTGATAAATAGTAGTATTGTCTTGCATTCATATTTACCAAAGAAAAAAAACCATCTTGATTGGTGTGCTCATAAACCAATTCATCCTTGGTCTTAATTTGATATCTCTTAATAGTCTTAGGTCTCCATATCCATGTATGACCTCTTCCTTGCACACTAGGATATCCATACACCTTATTTTGCCTTGAAAAATAATTCAACCTATTTTTAAAATATTTTCAATATGAATAACTCTATTACACCTAGAAAAATCAATATAATTAATACATTTTTCTTGATGATGGATGTTATCTCCTTTTGACAAGTTACTTCTCCTTCTACAACATCTTGTAATGTGACCAAATTTATTACAAACATATCATTAATTATTTATGAATTAAAAAACCTCATGGAATTGGGTTGTATTAATTTTATTCTCACCCATTTTTCATTCTATCATCATTTTTGATTGGATTTGATTCTTCTTGCTAAACCTTGCTCATTTTGACCACTAGCTTCTCATGCTCAATCTTCAAGGACCCTAGCTTAGTTTTTAATTGATCACAATCAGCCTTATTTGACATCAAACTTGAATTTTCAGTCTCTAAATAATTCATAATATAATTAATATTCATATTATCCTTTTTAAAAAATTTCTAAGGCTACATTAGAGTTAAAGATACATACGTTCTCCTTAAGAGCCTCCATAGAACTTATCCTTACATTAACATCTTCTAACTGAGATATGAGATATTTAATAGCCTTCTCAACCTCTTTAGACATTATGACCTTTTCATTATTAAAGTTAAAAATATAATCCTCATAATCCTTATCCATAGAACTCAACTCTTGATTTTATTTCCTTAGTTGCTTAGCCATTTTTTGCTTCAAAGACCACCTTCTAGCTGTCAAATCTTCCTAAAGGACCTGCTCTGATACCAATTTTTAGAAGCATAATCAATGAGAGGTGGGGTGAATCAGTGATGTAATCAAGTCAAATATTTTCCTACTTATCCAATTATTTAAACTCTTGACCATTCAACATAATCATTAGATTCATTGCAATGAACAAAGAAAAAAATGCAAGATCAAAGCACATAATACATGAATTATGTGGGAAACCCTCATGGTGGAGAAAAACCACTTTAAAAAAACTTTGGAATACTATCCTATAAATGTATTTCTTAAGTTTATATTATAAAAACTTGATCAAGGATCACCCACCCCTCAACTTGGTCAAGCACCCACTATACCTTTAGCTAACACCAACTAGCAAGTATGGTACAACACCCTAGGTGATCAAGCACCAACTCAAACACCTCAAAACTGATCTCCACCTTTGATTTGATGTCTTAAACACCTTATTGTTAAATTATCTTTATTTAACACCTAAAACAATGCCTAACTACCTCATACAACTGATGGTAATTCATACAAACACAAATTTGTCTCTTACATAGGCATACAACTCTTTCTCTTGTTTACCCCTCGTACACATGCTCATGACCTTGATTCCATTCCTCATTAACACAATGATATTTTTATATGTAAATTAAGTCTTAAAAAATCATTAATATAAGTCATAAACAACCTATCATTACTCTTTTAACATATATTCAATGTAATTCTTCACTCTAGGTCATTTAGACAAACTAGGCCTAATTATGCCTTGAATCAATACAAAAACATATTTATTACCTTAAAACCCATTTTAAGATATTCATGACATGCTCAACATGTTATTATGATTCTTTTCATTCCATCACACACTTATTCAAACTCTCAAACCATTCTCTTCACTATCCCATTATCTAACTCACAGGTAATGTATCCAAATCAACCTTTTGGAGCACTCTACATCTCTTTTCTCATCCTCAATCTTCAAACATACTCATGACCTAAGAAAAAAAATTTAGACACTTGTAAAATATTAAAAATGATTTTATGATAGTTTTCATGGCCTCCTACCCTTATACAAACTCATATATAATTCACTTCACACACAAGTTCTCTAACCAACTCAATTAGGCCAAAATGACCTTATACATATGCATGATTCTTTCTCTAATCAATCTTGGTCAGCCACAACACTTTACCTTAGTGGATAAAAATAAAAATATATATTTTGACACATTAATAATAGTATTCAATAACTCATTATGTCATCCATGTTTAAAAGGTCTCAAAACAACACACTAGGCTAAAGCAAGACCTAAACAATTAGCCCTCCATTAGGCCACATGTTACACTTAGATACCAATAGCCCTTAACCAAAAATGGAACCCTTTTAAACACTTTAATACAAGTTAATGCAAGACTTATTTATGTTTACCATGTCATAAAACACTCCAAGTTACTCACTCAACTTATGAAACCTCTATTATCCCTTAAGCCTTCAATAGGTCCCATGGAGACCTAATTCACATTCATGAAACACTTTGAGCCACTATGGTCTAGATGGCACTTAAAAATTACCCAAACCACTTCAAAAACTTAAATTTCATACTATTTAATCCTTATCCATGATTAATAAACATTAAATCATTCTCTCATACTCTGAAACCTCAATTATGTCTTAAACACCTATGAGGCTTAAATAGCCCAAAAATACTATCTTCACAAAAGAGGCTCAAACTAACTATATATAAACTTGCCATGTACAATCCAAATATGGATTTAAATCTCAAGACGTAAATAAAATTATAAAATATATAAAAAAAACTTCATTAATCCTTCAAAGGCTCATAAACGTCACTACAACTAGCCTACTCAAACTTGCAATAATTATAGTCAACAAAAGTTAACTCTGACCTACAATAAATTCACTTGTATAGATAGTAAAAATTTCAAATCAATTTTAAGATGATATATATGGAGTCTAATTCATTTTTTAATTTTATACAAATAATTTTTTATCAATATTTTTACTTAAACAATCATTTCTTTTCACGCTATTTTATTCAAACAAAACACAGTCACAATAGTCAACTCTCACGTCCAATAAATGAAATTTTACGACCATTCAAACTTCCTACTCAATTTTCATGGATATAAATTTAAGTCCTCTACCAATTTTATTTTTACACAACCATAAAATTCATCTAATAATTTTTTTAATAAAAAATTACTGACTAGTTTTCCTTTATAAATTCAAACATTTGAATTCCAATGGTCACTTGATATTGCAAATTTTGCTATGTATGGAAATAGTGAAATTTTCTTGGGAGACCAAATTTGCACCACCATAAAGTTTTAAATACATCATATCAAGACCTAAAATTTTAAAAACATTATCTAGGCACAAATATTAATAAATCCATGTGATCATTTTCTTTTGACACCTTCACACGTGCTAATACTAATGTCATCAATCTGCTTACTCAAGAAGTTCTACCAAGTTAATTAGGATAACCTAGACCTTCACAAGACTACTCTAATGAATTCCTTTCACTTACACAAGCATAAAATCACTCTTGTCCCCTCATATGACCCCTCAAACATGTTTAATCAACTTAAATATATGCACATGATATACACTCTCAAATCCATTTAGAGCCTATCACTTTGTCATTAATGCATTATGTACTAAGATCACCTTGACATCAATGAAAATAAATGCAACTCAATACCATGCTCAATAGGAGGCTGATTAAAAATTATTTAAACCTATTCAAATCATGTACATTCTAATTTTGTCAATCACTTCCTCTCTCATGTAAGTTACAAAGGTGGCATCATGGTCTAATTGTGATGCAAGAGCATCTACAATAGCTTCATGGAGGACTAGTTGAGGTCATCAAACATGCAAATTCAAATGATGTTATAGCGTGAAGTTGAATTCAACTTCAAATTCTTGTTTTCCCTCCAAATTTTGTTTAGATTTCAAACCTATACCTTGAGAGTAAATGTAATTGTCAAAAGTGAAAAGGTAAAATTAGGTAAGAGAGAATCCCCATGTTGGAAGCCAATCTTAGCTTAAAGAGCAAATGAGAGGAGTGGTTGAAATCTTTCAACCGTACAATATTAGTTGAGATAAATCTTCTCCAAATTAGTATATTGGTTGGATTGTAAATCTTTCTTGTTGGTCTTAGTGCCCAAGTTGGGCGTAAGAGAGAAGAGACTCTTTCAAAAAGAGTAATATATGTATTATGTTGGATTTCATAGAGAGAGAGAATCTCCTTTAGGGAGAGGAGGAGTCATGAAGGCCATTCAGCCTGTATTATCTTGTTTTGACTCATGGTAATGAAAGTGAGTCCCTATTTCTATAAAAGCTAAACATTAATTATTAAGATATGGATGTGTTCTTTCATTTCTGTGCATAGCCAAAAAAAAGGAGCTCACGATTGGACCAAGATAAGAATAGATGGCATGATATATACAGTTTCAAGACAACACCATCCAAGATGGACATGGAAGATATCCACCATCTGTCCTGAATGTAAGAGGTAAGTCTATTTTGTTCATATTTGTTTGTAGAGACCGAGCTCATGTAAAAACCATGATAGGATTATTTACAAAGGCTGAGTCGTGGGAAACTAGAACGACACTATTTTTATTCCAATCTATAAGATGGATGTGTTTCTCTATTTCATGCAAATTTGAGTCTCAGTGAATAAAGGATATTGGCATGCAGATGAGTCATGATGGGATCACACAGTCCTGAATAGGGACATCCTCATCTATAAAATAGAACCATAGTTTCCAAACGATTGAAGGGCCGAGGAGATGCCATTCGAATGGAAAAGGACTGGGCCTTTCATTTTTTTTACATAGCTTTCTAGCCATTAAAGGGTTCGAAAGGAAGGATCTTGTGAGAATGGCCAAAGGAAAACACTGATGCTCCTTTGGTCTATGGTATAGCCGTTAAACCATGACTAGATGAAGGTGTAGGGTTTGAATGTAGTAAAATACCATTGATGTTAGATCTAAAGCGTCAGTTTTGGAGAAACCAAGGCAAGGAGGATTCGTATAATGTGTTCCTCTATTTGAGCCAGAGTCGAAGCTGAGTCTATCTTGTTCTTCTATTTGTTATGTAGAGTCAATATGGAGATGCATCTATACTAAAGATGCATGACAGTCTGTTGTAAACCTGATCATCAGCCAATAGCCTTTTGTAACTACTACACGCATTTGTAGGAAATCAATACATTGATAATGTGGTGTTCTTCCCTGGCAATGGTCATCCATGTGCTGCTGAACTTCTTGTTGGTCTTCATCTTCCATCTCAACATGTAGGTGGTTGCCATCACTACATGGTGCATGATTTTTATAGACATAACGTGGGATATGCTATAGTTATGTCAAAGATGAAAGATCATTTATATTATCACAGATCACATATATAAGGATACTCAAATCTGGTTCTCCATATAAAATGGTCTTATGTGAATAAATATAGCACAAAGTTTCTAAATATTCTAATCCCTATTTGATGTCTGATGACAACACATCATTTTTGGTATCAGAGCCAAAGATATCTTTGGAATAGTTGCATTTGTTAATGATGTTGTAGTTGTGATAGGATTTCGCAAAAGGATCAATAGGATAAAGCATTAGAAGACCCTATGGAGGAAAGGTATGAGTAACCTTTGATATTTGATTTGATTTTATTGTGTTTGAGAAGTAAACAAGTGAAAAGGAAGTCTTAAAGCCATTGAGGATTGACACGAGAAAAGAGAAGCTTGGAAATCTCAAAAGTAAGGGAGCAAGTGAATGCTCAAGAGGAAGATCCAAAGCAAGGTATGCTTAGATTTAAGAAATTAGTGATATTTGGTTAAAGTAGTGTCATATTGCAGACCATTGACTTAGTGTGAAGCTCAATAAAACCATTAAGTAGGATCAAAAGACTAGGATGCAAAAGGCCTAGGTGAGATCAAGGAGATTGTCAAAAGACTAGTCAAGGAGAAAGGCTTGGGTGAGACAAGTGGACCTAAAGGGATCAAGAGATGAAGGTGGAAAGGACTTGGGTGAAGATCTCAGAAATGGCAATACTGCTGAGAAAGGAATAGAGCAGCAAGGTACATGAAGGCACCAAGAAGAAAACAAGCATCCAAAAGAAGAAAGGTATGGCCAGTATTGAAATTGATAAAGAGATTGCTAGTTTGAAAAGATATTTAGCTAAGTTTACAAATAGATATGAGTCTTGGATGCAGATGGACAAGCAAGCATGGGTATGGACAATGAAGAAGATGATGAAGTGGCCAATAGATCTCCTAATGAAGAGGAGAAGAAGGCAAAAGAAGATTGCCATGAAGAGAGAAGCCCATAGAGGCTTGAAGAAGATAAGAAGTTTGCCAAGAGAGCAACACAAAGAGGAAGAGATTGTGAAAAATTTTCTCATTGTGGAGAACAAGAGAAGATAAGAAAGAAAATATGAAGTGCTAGGAAGAGCACTTGAAAAGATAAGAGTGTTGGTGAAGAGAACACTCATAGGGACCTTGTGGTCTCTTATTTTTATATCTAATGTTGTCTTTGCATGGGTAATTGTAGGTATGAGCAGCCTTGTGAAGGTCAAAAGAAAGGCCTTGAAGAATGAAGAGATTGGTGAAAGAGAAGACACCAAGTGCACAAGTGAATGTGTAGGAGAAAAGAAAAAGTTTGCTATTGTTGATAAAGAAGAAGAGATGCATTGGTTAATGGATGAGGAAGGTGTTGAGGAACCCATACAAGAAAGAGGAGATATGGAATATGAAGATGACCTCCATGATGCCATTGAATTCCAAGAAGAGGAAAGAGAACAGTCAAGCATAAAGGAAGAAGAAAGTACAAATAATCAAGAAGCTATGCAAGTCAAACAACTAATGGAGCAGCCCATTAAGGAGGTAAAGGTGAATCCAAAAATTGATTTTTCTTATAAGCATGAAATTGTTGATATACATGTTAGAGAAGTAAAGAGAAAGGTGAAGTTTCCAATTAACCATGGATATGTGATGCCTAAATGGTGGAAGAAGCAAACTCCCAAGCAACAGGAAGTGTTGGTACAAGAACATGGATGCAGGATGCCTACATGGTTTGAGAAGACAAATGATAAGAAGGAGAAACAAGTATGGGTGCCTAAGAAGGAAAAGAGAGAAGATGTGAGTGTTGAGGAAACAACACCAAGAAGTCAATGGAAGAGGATTGAAGGTGATTCCAACAACCAAGAGAATGAATGTGAGATGGTGAGTATGGAAGAGGCACTCCATGAAGACAGGACACTTGAGAGGTATATCAAAGAGGTAAAAGGTAAATAAATTATTTATGATGATGTTTTTGAATCCTTTAATGATATTTTCATGATAAATGACAAATGGAAAGTGGCTATGTGGACTAATATGTAGCAAGGAGAGAGTTCCAAATGGATGGATGATGAGGAAAGGGGAGAGTATGCAGCAAAGCAATGCCTCATTGAAAACAAAGAACAAACAAGATGGCTTCAAAGAGAAGTTGAAGAGAGTAAGGAAACACAAGGTAAGGGTACTTAAATTATATTTGATGAGTATATTGAAGAAGTTGGTTTGTATAAAGACAGCTCAAGAAAGGATGAAATGAAGAGTAAGGCTAGTAAAGGACAAGCAATCTTTCAAGTTGATAAGCCCAAGTTTGATGAAGTGAATGAGGAGATAGATGAAATCTCAATAAAGGATGAAATGAGAATGTTGGAAGAGCTCTTTAGTTCTTCAAGAGAGCTACATATAGGCACAAACCATGATGATAATACCATAGGTGAGAGTGAAGCAAGAAAAGAGCACACTAAAGAGGCAAAGGCAGTTTTGATCAAGGAGCAAGAATGTGAAGGCAGCCAAGAGGCTTCATGGCCTAAATATTTTGATTCTAAGGTGGCTTTGAATGTTTTGTATGTAGGCATGAAGGTTGCTAAAGTGAATGACATACATGAGTCATTGGACAAGCTCACAAAACAAGAAGAACAACAAGAAGATCTAGAAGACATGTATGAAGATGAAGAAGCATGGAAGCGGGAGATGGCAGCTGAGAAAGAAATGAGAAGAAGGACATATCTAAAGAGGAAGAAAAGTAAAATGAAAAATAAAGACTATTCCAAACAAAGACAAACATTGGTATTGGTAACAAGACCTTGGGATCCAGGAATATAGTGAAGACTAATGCATGGAGGAAGCATTTCATTTGAACTAAGGTTCAAATCTTTTCTACAGGGAGAGTATGATGTAGGAGCATATACAATAGCTTCATGGAGGACTAGTTGAGGTCATCAAACATGCAAATTCAAATGATGTTCTAGCGTGAAGTTGAATTCAACTTCAAATTCTTGTTTTCCCTCCAAATTGTGTTTAGATTTCAAACCTTTACCTAGAGAGTAAATGTAATTGTCAAAAGTGAAAAGTGAAAAGGTAAAATTAGGTAAGAGAGAATCCCCATGTTGGAAGCCAATCTTGGCTTAAAGAGCAAATGAGGGGAGTGGTTGAAATCTTTCAACCATATGATATTAGTTGAGATAAATCTTCTCCAAATTAGTATATTGGTTGGATTGTAAATCTTTCTTGTTGGTATTAGTGCCCAAGTTAGGCATAGGAGAGAAGAGACTATTTTAAAAAGAGTAATATATGTATTATGTTGGATTTCATAGAGGGAGATAATTTCCTTTAGGGAGAAGAGGAGTCACAAAGGCCATTCAGCTTGTATTATCTTGTTTTGACTCATGGCAATGAAAGTGAGTCCCTGTTTCTAGAAAAGCTAAACATTAATTATTAAGATATGGATGTGTTCTTCTTTCATTTCTATGCATAGCCAAAAAAAAAAGGAGCTCGTGATTGGACCAAGATAAGAATAGATGGCATGATATATACAGTTTCAAGACAACACCATCCAAGATGGACATGGCAGATATCCACCATCTATCTTGAATGTAAGAGGTAAGTCTACTTTGTTCATTCTTGTTTGTAGAGGCCCAGCCCATGTAAAAACCATGATAGGATTATTTGAAAAGGATGAGTCGTGGCAAACTAGAATGACATTATTTTTATCCCAATCTATAAGATGGATGTGTTTCTCTATTTCATGCAAATTTGAGTCTCAATGAATAAAGGATATTGGCATGTAGTCGAGTCATGATGGGATCACACAATCCTAAATAGGGACATCCTCATCTATAAAATAGAACCATAGTTGCCAAAGGATTGAAGGGCTGAGGAGATGCCATTCGAATGGAAAAGGGCTGGGCCTTTCATTTTTTTTACATAGCTTTTTAGCCATTAAAGGGTTCAAAAGGAAGGAGCTCATAAGAATGGCCAAAGAAGAACATTGATGCTCCTTCGGTCTATGGTAGAGCTGTTAAACCATGACTGGATGAAGGTGCAGGGTTTGAATGTAGCAAAGGACCATTGACGTTAGATCCGAAGCATTAATTTTGGAGAAATTGAGGCGAGGAGGATCCATATAATGTGTTCCTTTATTTGAGCCAGAGTTAAAGCTAAGTCTATCTTGTTCTTCTATTTGTTATGTAGAGTCGATATGGAGATGCATCTATACTAAAGATGCATGACAGTCTATTGCAAACCCGATCGTCAGCCAATAGCCTTCTGCAACTACTGTACGCATTCATAGGAACTCAATACGTCGATAATGTGGTGTTATTCCCTGGCAGTGGTCATCCATGTGCTGCTGAACTTCTTGTTGGTCTTCATCTTCTATCTTAACGTGCAGGTGGTTGCCATCGCTACATGGTTCATGATTTTTACAGACATAACGTGGGATATGCTATAGTTATGTCAAAGATGAAAGATCATTTATATTATCCCATATCACATATATAAGGATACTCAAATCTGGTTCTCCATATAAAATGGTCTTATGTGAATAAATATAACACACAGTTTATGAATATTCTAATCCCTATTTGTAGTCTGATAACAACGCATCAAATTGGCCTTGATGGGTCATCAAGCAACCTACCTCTCTTTGTGCATGTTGACTAGGCTTGAAAAAATAACCTATCCTCCATAATAAACATGATAAATATTCTTGATCACCTTCATGATGATGTTACATGAATTTTATGACCTGCATTGACTCTCTTAATAGCTCCTCACACTAATCAACATCTTCTCTTGTTGCCAAAATAGGCCTACTATGCAATTAGGCCTAGTCACTTAGTGCGTATTACTTAGATGGGCATGGAACCTACATAAGATATTTGTAATGGGAAAAATTAACATATATTATCTATTAACCAACACACTATACCATGACATGTGCCTTCAAATTAATATACACCTAAAACTCTACCCCATTTAGGTGACTATGACTCCTTTTACTAGCTTTTATGGACTGCCCCTTTAGCTCAAAATTGTAGGTGAATTTATAGGATAAAATAATAATATTTTATGATTTTAAAGGGTGAAATATTCCTCAAACTACCCTTTCCCATGATCTAAAACCTTTCACCAAGATCTACACCTTGAAAATATCGCTAATCCCTATACAAACATGGTTTTTGGATGATTTTTACAACTATTTGTACAACCTAATTCCATGTAAAAGACATATTCAAAGTTAATAATGTGATTTAGGTGTATTTAGGACACATTCAAGGAATTTGACTTTAAAATATTTACATTTTATTCAATTGGGTCTCTATTAGAGTTTATGCAGTGTTTTAATGGCCTACCATATTAATGATGGTTGATAAAGTACATGCCTCAAACCCAAAATCTATAGCCATGGATGTGTACACATAAACCCATCTAAAATTATTGAATTTATCTTGGTCCCATGCACTTTTTATGGTGAGTACTAAGTAAAATTTGGCAAACCTTGATTCCTTGTTAAACATTCTATGTAGCTTGCAATGTTAGTGATTTTTCATAGAGTTAAGATCTTGAATCCAACTCTTTCCTCAATGGATAATGAGTGTATATTGGTTCCCAACTCCCCCTAAGATCACTATCCTTGATTCATCATTCTATTTGAGGTGTGAGCATTGGAGTTGGTAGCTCAAAGTGGTTGACTAGGGTGTTGTAGCTCGAGAGGTGTGATAGGACCAAATATGACACTTCCTTTCCTTCCTCTACCCAAGATAAAGTTTTTAGGACCTGTACCATCCCTATAAACCTATTCATGACCTTAGGTCTACCACGGGCTTTTATGTTTGTCACAAAGATGTATATGGGGTCTTGAGTGATCAAGAATGGCTTCATGTTTCATATGCTTAGACTTAGTTTTAGAGCTTGAGTCACCTATAAGTGAATTGGTGAGCTAAGTGTCACCATATAACCATTTTCCCATATATTTTCAACATTTTTACTTTCCTTCATCTACCCACACCACTAACTTTGCTCTTATGATCTAGGAATTTGACATAGGAAGGAGTTTAGTCTTGTGTTAGTCCATAAAATAATGAAATGAACACATTTACATGCTAACATCTCTAGCCTAGATAATAGGGAGAGTTTGGTAACAAAAAAACATTAAAAAATTCAACTAAACCCTAAAATACACATTCCTTTACCTTCATTGGAGCTTCCAAATGGCTTGTTGAGTGGCTTGTTTGGTTGGGCATCAAGAAATCTTCATCAATGGAGTTTCTTAGCTCCTTCTCTCCTTGGATTGGCTCAATATTTTAGCATTATAACACTAATCTCATAAAATATTTGAAGTCATTTTAAATTTGTACCAAAATATATTAGAATTTAATAGGCAAGGCCTTATATTTATATAAAATGGATTTAACTCTCACCAAAGTGTAGTTAGGGTTGATTTAAGGCTTGTAATGGGTTCAAACTAACCTTGATTGAGTTAAAACTAACTATAGTTGAGTTATGGAAATGTGGGGAGACATATATCAAAATGATTATGTCCACTTAAATGAGATATTTGCTTAATATTTTGCAAGTTGAATGATGACTCATGAAAGGCAATGATGAAAGGCTTGATATTTTGATTTTAGGAATTTTCATTTTTAGATATTCATTAATTTCAAATGGATTACTTAGCTAAGAATATAATCTAGTTTAATTAGATAATTGATTTTTATTAGTATTTTATCTCTTTAAATATTTTATTTAAGTGTGCAAGTGCCCCACTTAATAGGTCCATATGCCAAATTGATTATTGTTATGCCACAAAGTGATTAGGGATGAATCTGTGAGAGGTTATTATCTGCATATGATAGGATACCCCAATTAGGTATGTATCAACATGAATCTAAGCTTTGATGAATGATGTGAAATTAAATATGGGACATTCAGTGATTCCTAGGCTTAATTTGTAATGGTTGGTAAGAATCAGTTTGAAGTCTGATCAGAGGCTAGTTGTGGCTAGTTTTAGGTGTCTACAATTTGCCCTTATTTGGAAAGATATTACAATCTATAGACATAGTAACATCTCAAATAATTAAAAGGTATTGTATTCTTACTATTTCAATAGAAATGGATGAACTATAGATTCCCCCTTGAGAGAGAGATTGGAAAAGGGGTAGGTAAACAATCTCTCAAAAGGAAGAAATGATGGGACCAAAATGATAAAATGAGGGGAAGAGATTGATTTGCCCATAAGAAGTTATAATCAACAACATGAATAGAATAAAAGAAGAATGAAATTAACCTATGGGTGATGAGATTAATCCAGTCAATAAATTTTTTGCATGCATTAATTTAAAAAGTACTAATTTTCCCAAAGGTGGTTATAATCAGTAACAAAGTTTAAAATGCTGATTTGTGCAAAGGTGGTTATAATTGATGGAAATTGCATATGCTCCAGTTAGGGAAGATGAGTCAAAATAATGATTTTCTCACATGTGGTTATAATCATTAAGCTAACCTATATTTAATAATGATTTTTGATTATTCCCTAATAGGGCAGATTGGTAAGCATAACTCAAGGATATAACCTATTGTATAGATTAAATATGAGTAGGCATGAATATAGATGTGATGGTATAATGATTGAAGAAGCCACAAACAACTAGGCATATGAGGATGCATAAATTAATGGAAGAAATTAATATAATAATAAGAATTAATTAATGTGAATGATTTAGTCATACCTACCAATGCAGAGATGCTCATCCTTATTAGAATTGATACAACCAGAATGGTGAATTGGTTGATTTGATCAAAGCAGGTGGGAGGATTTTCCAAGGTTACTAAGGAGAAACTTTTATGTATCTATTATTTTTAAGACTTATTGAGCTAATTTTTGCTATAGCACATGATAGTAGGAACCATGATATAAAACACCATGATAACTTAGTCATAATATGTATACGTACTGACTCCTGATCTAATAAGTAATTGAAAATAATGCACCAATGATAAAATCCATGATGAGAATATTGATGTATGAATATTAATAGACTTAAAAATAATGCACAAGGAATCACCTAATGAACACATATAGTCTAAGTCAAGGCACAACAATGAACACAAACAAATAGTTAAATAAACAAATAAATAACTAAGCAAACAAACACACAAAAATCTTGAAATAAAAAGTAACAAAAAATTATTTGTTATCAACTAAGTCATTATCTACAACATGAAGGCTCTATGGAGTGATATACAGGGGGTTCCCATAATTAAGGATATATGCAAAGGGAAAGGTCACACCCCCAATGACAATGGAATGGATTAGAAATAAAAATGGAGTTTCCCCAATAGGGTAAATAAAGAATGATTGACAAGGTTTAAATAGGATAAATGTTGATGGATTTTGAGACTTTATATCTCTCAAGGAGAATCTAAGCCAAATTTCTAATTTTTAGGATTTTAAAAATTTTCCAAACATTTTTTTTAGTTTTTAAAGCATCTCAACTCGATGTATAATGATAATAAACCACTCATACGATGGCAAGAGCATTGGCTTAGGTTGTTCACAAAATAATGTGAGCATATAGAAAAGGGGGACTGAGTTGACTTTAACATGAATCAAGCATGACCTACATAGTCCCATTAGTAACTCAAGTCACATTAATTCCATCCACACAAAAGGTAGGGAGAACTAATAATGGCATAAAAAGTTTTAAAATTGATGCAAGTGACTAGGCAAATGAGATTAGTAATGGTAAGGTAATGTGGTAATGCATGGTAAGAGGTGTTGTTCCTAATTTAACCATAGGTAGTTATAATTAGGAAATAATGGCATAGGTCTATGATAATAATTTTCCCATAGGTTCTTATATTTAGTAACACAAGGTGGAATATTGATTTTCCTAAATGCATTTATAATCAGTGGTACTAGTCAAATGTAAATGAAATATAACTTGCTAGATACATTTTCACACTACTTTCATAGAATGTCATTTAAACATGGAATTCGAAAACTACTAAAACTAGATCAAAATCCCCTTGTGTAAGGTTTAGGAAGAACCAAAAGAACCAAGATCAAAATAGTATTGGGTAGGGTAGGTCAAAATAAGCTTTGGTCTAATAGGAAAATCATGGTGGGATGGCATATGATATGGCATGGCTCAAGGATGGTGATGTTATGATAATTGGATATAAAAGTAATAGGGCTGCCCTAAAATGATAAGGCACATTAAATTTTAGGGTATGAAATAATGTCAAGAGAAATGGAAAATGGCAAGGTAAAAGGCAAATAGTAAAGGTATGTTTTTTGGCAATGTAAATATTTTTTGCCAAGTAAAAGTTTTGTTATTCCTACTAATGTGGAGATACACATCATGATCCACAAATGATACAATAAAAATGGTTAATCATGTAAATTGGTAGCCCACACCTCTTTTGAATAATTTATTTATCAAGAACCTACTATAGATTTAGAAAAAAAAATGTTGTTGTGGTCTTCATAGGTCATTGATTTTATTTCCTCAAAATGTTGAGACAAGATATCTCTATAGCCTTTACAAAGGAAAGTGTATCCAGGGATGATAAATATGGATAAATATTGGATAAAATGTTTGATTTGATGATGTAAAGGTGGAACATAATGGAATGTATAATAGTCAAAATATAAATAAAGATCAATATTTTTAGGCACACACAATGTTATTGATTCTAGATTTGACATAATTTTGGTTATGGTGGGGCCAAAGACTTATAAATATGATATCAATAATACCATAAAATTTTTATATTATTTAGGCCTAAGAGTAGCTATCATTTGATTATGTTATATATTATAAGTTGTATTAATGTTATCTTTGATAATGTCTTTATCAAGTAGTGAAGAACTATTGTGCTCAGCTATTGGCACCTCAAAAGAGGTTTTCACCAATGAATTTGTCTTGATTGTACCATAGTTCCTATAAGAAGGTTTAACTAAGGAATGGTAAATTTTTAATTTAATTATCTTCCATCACCTTCAAAAAGGTTTCATTAGAAGATATTGAGTTCAAAATTTGATTATCCCCTAGTGCCTCTGAAAAGGTTTCACTAAGAGATTGTTCTTCTGCATGAATGTAATCTTGGTCCCCATGATATTTTCTAGTTTATATGTCATCATGGATGTAGTTCAACAAGATATGATTCTTTGGGTCCCAATCAACACTTGTGGGAGGTGTAATTTCAATATAATGGCTAGGTTGGTTGGTGATAATGACATGTGGAATGGTAATGGAATAGGGAGACACCACACAATCCTTGTATAAGATACAAGGAGAACTTGTGTCAAAGCTAAAGTAATCATCCTCAAAAACTATGGAAGGATCATAAATATATTCAAACTGATATAAGAGGCATATGTAACCAATGTTGTAACAACCATGAACATATTCTAATTTTGAAGTTGATTCCAACTCAAAGGACTCTAAATCTGATGTTAAGATTGACATTGATTCTAATTTTGATGATAACTATAATGTCAATTCAAGAATAGAACCTAAATCTAATTCTAATTCTTCATTTTGTGTGGATGTTGCTATAATTATGACTTATTGAATGTTGTGTATTGGATAAGTCATGGCCTATGATGACATAATGGGCTCCATAGAGATTGGTTTATCAAAGTGATACCCCTCCATGAGGGGAAAAAGGTCATGAGATAACTCAATAGAGAATGGGTTTTCAAAGGGAGGATATTTTAAAATAGGCATATGTTTAAATTAATGATTTTCCCAAAGGTGGTTATAATCATTAAGAAGTGACTCAACAAAGATTGGCTTGTTAGAGTGAGAATCCTCAATAATTGGTATAGTAACAAAAAGTGATTCATCATAGGTTAAATTACAAAAAATGGTTGATTTAATAAAAGCATCATGGCTTGGTTGGTTCTCTTGGCCTTGGTTTACAAGTAGTTATAAGATACTAAGTTTCGAACACTTCTTGGTCTTCAAATGATTGGCTTGATTGGAGATGTACTAATTGGATTGATTTTGGCTCAATGATTGGCATGGGTTTTCTAAAATGGGTAATGGTTGGAAAATAATCAAGAATTGTTGGAATTTGGAAAAGGATAGGATTAACAAAGGCTAGTTCTTACACTAAGATAATAATTTTAACTCGTCTATTTGTGGGTGCATAAATTTGTTGAGATAATGAGCTACCATACTTGGAAGAGCCTAGAATGGTAATTGTAATGTCTTACAAAGTTTGGTTTCTTAAAAAATCCAAAGGAAGAGCTTTTGGTATATAAATGGTAGGGAATTATGAATCTTGGTTAATTGCACAAACCAAAGGATGAGGTCCTGGTATAGAAATGGTAGTGAATTTTGAAGCTTGGTTTCTCACACAAGCCAAAGGATGAGGTCCTGGTATAGAAATGGTTAGGTGTTGCAAAGCTTGGTTGCTCACACAAGCCAAAGGATAATGTATTGGAATAGAAATGGTAGGGAATTATTGATCTTGGTCATTCTTAAAAGCTAAAGGATGAGGGCCTAGTATATAAATGGTAGGGCATTATTGAGCTTGATTATTCACACAAGCCAAAGAATGAGGGCTTGGTATAGAAATGGTAGTCCTTGGATGTTGTAGATCTTAGTGGATCATTTTTTTAAAAAGAGGGTTAATAGTATAGGTTTTGGATTGGACACCATGATGAGTGAGAGGGTGAAGATCATATGTTCATTAACTGGAAGAATGTATCATCAAATCTAGTGATTGGATTTTTTCCCTAGATTGAGTATTACAAAGAGGATGAGGATCCATCTTACAAACCACTTCTTCACCATAGGGGTCTCAAACAAAGTTTATTTGTGTAGAAAATCTATCATAACATGGATTTTACATAGTTTAACTATAATTATAACAAGACATATCAAAGGTAGTGATAAACATTTTGCAAAAAGGCCTAGAGTTCTACAAACTCTGAAAAATAATGTCTAAAGGACAAATGCTCCAAACATAGTCTGACTTGGTCGAAGGAATGGGGATGTATCTATAAAATTCCATGTGCTAAAAATTGGTATAAAATAGTCTAATGTCAAATGTCTAACATCAAATGTATTAACCAAAATGCCAAGTGGTTGAATAAAAACTAACATACCAAACTCTAGGTTCAAAGTGTCCCAAACAAGTCTAATCTTGGTAAATAAAAATTTCTAGGTCTTTTGGCCAAACATGGTGTTAAAGATAGGCTAAAAAAAGGCATATGCTAGGACTTTTGGAAAAATGATCACAAAAACTAGACTTTAAACAAAAAGTGAGATTTAATCAAACAAATCTAAAACACTTTGGCATAGATTAGGAATTTATAATCAAACATGAACTTGGTCAATTTACGTAACTAATGAAACAAAATGCACATAGAAGATAGAATATTTATCCCAAATAAAGGCACAAACATTAATGAAAACTAGGCTCTTTGAACAAACAACAAAATAGATAAAATTGAACATCATAATAGTACTAGGCATAGATCTAAAAGGCATACATGGCTTGGTTTTGAAAAATGGCATTTGGCACAAGGCAAACAAGTCAATGAAATAATTCAATCAATAAAATGACATTATCATGATATAAAGATATAACTAATTATTTGTTTCAAGACTCCAAGGCACAAAACTTGAAATGGATTAGGATGCGTAATGCTACCCTTTCCAATCAAGCAATACACACATAAAAATTTATTAAAAAGACTAAGGCAAAGGCATGTGATGAAAATGGATAGTTTAATTCCTTCTTAAAAAAAGTAGTGACATACAAAAAAACTCATTTTGATGTGGCATAAAAAACAAAATAGATATATTAGACTCAAGACCATGCAATAAAGGATAAAATAACAAAAAAACCTAAGTGTAACATCTTAGATCCTAAATCTAACAAGTTTTCATAGTAACGTCAAATTCCATCAATTTACTTACTATTGGGAGGTTTTAAGTGTTAATCCAAAAATAAAATTGCATGAAAATTAGGGTTTTTAGGCCTCGTCTTCTCCCAAGAGTTTGTACTATG
Organism: Torreya grandis; assembly: GCA_037957365.1. Taxonomy (NCBI): domain Eukaryota; kingdom Viridiplantae; phylum Streptophyta; class Pinopsida; order Cupressales; family Taxaceae; genus Torreya; species Torreya grandis. The sequence goes on from JARHVA010002023.1 coordinate 2,269,701, forward strand.
ACATTGAACTTCGAGCTACTCACCCTACATCAATAGTATGTCTGTGACAAGTGAGGTTGTTCTAAAACTAAATTTTCACACATTTATAGATGGTCCCAAGTGTGGATAACACAAGATATTATCACATCATCTAGATCTACATCAATTAGCTTTTTGTGAAAAAGGTCTTGTCATTTTCACAACTAATACATCCATCACTTTCTTAGTGTAGTATGATGTCTGAGGTACCCCTAAAATCTAAGGTAGTATCTTACTAACAAATTTTGCTTAACCACTCAAGAAAAAATCCCAATAGGTCAAACATAATTTGTATTATACACTATGGAATGGGGTTAAAATAATGCCAGGAGATGAATTACTGGATCAATGTTTCCCTAGATAATCCCTGAGGAGGCTATGAATTCTCATTCATAAGCCCAGTTGAATACAAATAAAAGACAATGTGAAAATACTTTAAGTTCATCTTTAGATCACCCAAACCATAAGGATTTGAGAAGAGCCTTAACTATGTTATTTCATGTCTTTGGACAAGGCACAAATGCAAATAAAGAGTGTTTTTTCTCACCTGAGTTTCCTAAAGGGGACTGGGGGGAGAGTATACATGATTCAATTATTTTACAAAAAATAAACAATATTGAAAGATATATAATAAAATAAAACACTCTTAAGAGCATGTAACAAAGTGTTTATAATTCATTTCAATGTACCAAAACAATGTGTGTTATGAAATTTAGGTCCCTTAGTATTTGTTTGTTGAAACTTTGAAAAGAAAAAAATTATTTAAAAAAAAGATTATTAGAACACCAATTAAAATGTGTAAATTACAAGATTAAAAGTGTTTTAAATGTATTTATGGCCTTTGAGTCCTAAAAAAAAATGTTAGAGGGTCCTTGTGCTTAGAATCACTATTATGAATGAATAAATGGCATGTCAAAGTTTGCTCTCAAGTTTTCTCTCTTTTATTATTATAGAGACCAATGTTGGCCCATGTAGGGACTAAGGGTGGTTACAAGAAAACTAATTCTGATTATAAGAAAACCAACGATGGTAAGTTTAATCAAGATCAATATTGGTCCACTAGAATAGATGTCAGTTGCCTATAAAAATGCAAGAAAAACACAATGATTTTCATGAAAACAATGGTTAGTAAAACAAGTATAAAAACCTAAAAGGTCTCTAGATCCTACAAAACAAATATCAGATAGAGAGTATTAAAGTTATAAAATATAGAATAAAATCCAAAAATTTTCAATAAAAACTCAAAAAACAAGTTTTTTTTTGTGTTTAACCCTTCACATAGTGACTGATGTCGGTCATGATAAGATTGATATCGGTTAGAGAAAATCAAAATCGATCACTGTGTAAACTATGTGTCTATAAAAATAACAAAATCACATTAAAAAATTAAGATAAAACTTTATTTTTAGATATTTTAAAACATGTATTACAGGATCTAAGAGCTGAAAATTAGTCTTCTTGATTGTATGGGATATGTAGTCCCACTGGGCATGCCATTATGTGATCTAGGAATTTGACATAAAGAGGAGGTTAGTCTTGTGTTTTTCCATAAAATAATGAAATGAACACACTAACATGATAAAATATATAGCCTAGACAATAGGGATAACTTGGTAACAAACATGAGAAAAGTCAACTAAAACATAAAAGACACATTCCTTTACCTTCCTTGGAACTTACAAATGGCTTGTTGAGTGGCTTGTTTGGTTTGTGCATTAAGAATTCTTCATAAATGGAGTTTCTTGGCTCCTTCTCTCCTTAGTACCTTTGTGTTTTTGATGGATTTGCTCAATATTTTATCATTATAACACTACCCTTATCAAAGCTTTGAAGTCATTTTTGCATGATAACTCTACACCAGAATAGCTTAAAATTCAATAAGCAAGGTATTGTTTTTATAGCAAATGGATTTAAGTCTCACCTAGGTGTAATTAGGGTTGAGTTAAGACTTAGAATGGGTTCAAAATAACCTTGGTTGAGTTAAAACTAACTCCAATTGATTTAGGTCCATTTGGGGAGACATAAATCAAAATGATTATGTCCTCCACTTAAATGAGATATTTGCTTGATATTTTCCAATTTTACAGATGACTCCTAAAAGGCAATGATGAGAGGCTTGATGTTTTGATTTTAGGAATTTCCATTTTTAGATATTCATTAATGTCAAATGGATTAATTAGCTAATCATTTAATCTAGTTTAATTAGATAATTGATTTTGATTAGCATTTTATCTCTTTCAATATTTCATTTAAGTGTGAAAGTGCCCCACTTAATAGGTCCATAAGATAAATTGACTATTGTTATGTTGTAAGATGATTAGGGATTAATCCATGAGAGTTTATTGTTTTCATATGATAGGATAGCCCAATTAGGGATGTCTAAACATGATTCTAAGATTTGATGAATGATGTGAGAGCAAATTTGGGACATTTAGTTATTCCTAGGTTTAATTTCAATGGTTGTTAGGAATCAATTTGAAGTCTAGTTAGAGGATAGTTGTGGCTATTTTTAGGTGCCTACATCCCTCTCTCATGTAAGCCTACCATATTCATCACTGTTCATACCAAGTGCTTGAACCAGTTGGTGTTAGAGACCTAAGCAATATTTTTTCCCCTTCATTCAATTACTAGTGGAGTTTGAATTCTTGTTCAATATTTTTTTAGGGTTTAATAATATCTTTTGACTAGATTACCCTCAATTCTTCTCTTTGCATATCTTCTTGAATGGACCTAAGGTTTATGAATAACCAAGCCTATATAGCCCTAATGCTTGGTTTAACATATACATTACTCATCTTGAGGATTTTTTCATCATGAAACCCTTGTTAAATATTTCTCACATCTCATTTTGATTCCTTTAGACCTCTAATATCCTCCAAAATTACAAATGTCTTCACTTTCTATTAGCAGATGTATACATGTCAGTTTTAGGCATACTAGTCCTGATAGCCTATCAAGGATATATTTTGTATTTAAGTAAATAATAACTCAAAAGAGACTAATATCTTTGAAATTAAATTCAATACTCATTCTTATATATATTTCACTCCTATTCACAATCATGTTTCATCACATTTTCATTCTCTTACTCATAACCCTACCTACAGGTGGCAGTCCTGCAATTTGACTGTGTGAGAGTGGACTTTGTTTTATGATTGCATTTATCATTAACAACATCTATCACTTATACCATGTATTTTCAACCCATTTTAACCTTATACAACTTTAATGATCCTTAAAATGGGCTTTTATGCTCAACCTGCCCTATTTTTACAGTCATACCTATAAGTGGTGGTATTAGGCCTTCTTGAATATGAGTGCTTCATTTGAGAGGTGGGTTTTGATGTTACATTATTTCCATGGGTTACTTGATAATTTTTATGACCTATCACTTCTATTTTTAAATTTCTAATCCTCCTTATTCTCATCACAGCATCAACGTCTCTCTAAACTTGCAACCACAATAATATTTGCATTAAAGGCTTGGTTGAGCCTATCTTATTAGGGAGAGTTGATGGTGTTGGTATATTTTTTACCTAATATATACAAATATTATAACTTTATAGGTACTTTTGACTATCCTTGAGGCCCCTCAATTCTTTAAGACCCCATCCCTACATTCCTTCATTTGCTTAGCCTACACAATAGGCCTATAGGTGCCTAAATGAGAGCTTGTCTATCAAGGGATTAAAGATGAGAATGGGAATTGAGTATAGGGTAGTTAGGGGAATGAGGGAAACATAAAAAAACATTACTAATAATTTAATTACATGTATGCATTTAAAATAACTTGATGGTTCTCCATAGTCATTACCATAACACACTATTCACATTTATAAGGTGACCACATTATATACATGGCAATTATATTAGAAACATGATTTTGAAGGAGTTATTTGGATTTATGGTGGATTATTTGTGATTTGGAGGGAAGGAAGACTTGAATGTATAAAATAAATCATACAACCTAAAACCGTCATTCACTAAGGAAGACTTGAATGCCTTGAATACTCAGTAACAAGAAGAAACGATCCATGTAACCTACAACTATGATAATATGGGGCTATTTTTCTTTCTATGGATTACACATGTGAACCAATAGGGTAAAATGGTGGATATAGATTGTGTAAACCAATGAAAGGCACATACAATCACCAATTTTTAAAATCATTTCAAAAATGTACTAAAAATGTTGTAAAGTTGACCCCTGTATAGATGAAGGCAACTTTGACCGCTCATATTATTAACTATTGTTCATAGATCATAAGACATGAATCTATATAATAATGAAAATTTGATGAAACCCCCTTCATTTTCCCAAAATATTGGATACTCACCTTCTCTCTCCTATTCATATTATTCACAACTTGACTGGCTCGTATGAGCTACCTAAGAGCTCAATGAAATAAAGGGATCAATTTTTGGCTCTTCTTGGCTTGAAACTCATGGATTATCTCACATGATGTATTCACTAAGTTCCATCTATATATTTATGACCTCTTGTGATCTTGACATGTTTGTAAAGCTTTGTACAAGCCTGAAACACATTTAAGATCTCTTCTTTTCTACATATTTTCATGATTTAGTTACTTGAAAGATCATTAGAGGATGGAAGGAGGGAAAGTATAGGTTAAATAACATTTCAAAACATAATATATAGCTGGGAAATTTGATAAGTCATATTCTCACATGTGTGGGACCCTTTTGATGAATGAAATATGGGTTTGGCTTCTAAAGGAAACCTTATGAACAACTTGTCATGACAATAGGATGGAAATGATACCTTTTTAAGGCATCATAATATAATTTGGCATCCAAAATATACCTTTTTATATAGTCTTATAACATGAAGGTAAATCATATGAGAGTTTGAAGGACCATTTGATAACTTGAAGGGCTAATCAAGGCTTGAAACATATTTGAATAAGTAAAACAAGAAGGATGACCTTGAATACATTACTAACTTTAGGTTATGACTCAAACTAGGCTTGGTCACTTTTATATCATGTTAAAAAAAGTCTCTTCTCAACAAATGGCTAAAATAGGTGTAGACAATCAAAAACTACACATGACAGCTTTCGATGTCAAACTACCTTTTAACCCTCGTCTGACCTCGCATCTAGTGGACCACCTAATCAATTATACTAACTTGAACCTATAAAATCCCTAAAACATTGTTTTAAATCATTTAACTCACCATATTTTACCTCCTTTAAACTATTTTCTTCTAACCCCTTGACCACCGATGGTCCACCTAACTGTCAATAGTTAGCCTGATCATCGATGGTCAAGCCTCCAAACTTGCCTTATATTTTTAAAGCATTGATAGTTTTTTGTGAGATAAGAATCTCCCTAAATAAAAAATTGCTTTTAAAACTTGATTTAAAATGTCATGAATTGTCAACTTTATCCCCCTATCAAATTAGTAACTTCCTTCATCATAATTAGCAACTTCATCCAACAAAAGGAGAAGAGGAGGAAGTGAAATGGGATCCATAATCTAGAATAGTGCATCTAAGATTTTTTTGCATACAAGTATTCAACATCTTTTCATAAATCAAGCAACATCATCAAAGACCTGAAGCTCTATCAAAATCAATTATGAAATCCAAAGTACTATCACTCTGGCTAAATCATTTCAATATTTCACCATCAAGTTTCAGGTATCTTTCCCTTATTTTCATTGATTTATCTTATTTATAATCTCCTTGCCTTACCATACCCATCAGTATCTTATTTTAACCCTTCAACCCCACAACAAACCTCTATTTTCTGAAGTACCTAATCTGCACCTTCTATTTTGATCATTTCATATTCACATAGGTAATCATCGATAGTTATCACAACTATTGATGGTCACTTCAACCATCGATGGTTACCCACCCATTGATGGTTAGCCTAAACCACTGATGGTTCACCTAACCATTGACGATCACTATGGCAAAAAAACATAGTAACCTATTTCTAGCCTTGTAACCCCAGCCAAACATAACTTTCTCTATTTTTGCCTGATTAATATACCTTATTAATTTTATAGACTAGACCCCAACCATTTTAGCATAAGTATTGACCCAATTTTACTATTTTAGTTGGTTTTTTAATCAAAAGCATTAAGTTTTTCTTCCTTGCATGTATTTACATTCATATTATTAAATGCAAATATCATTTCTTTTTGTTTATATTGACTTAATTTTTATAATAGTGGATTGATAGCCTCCTAGCAATCATTACACTTCTTGGATCTAGCTCATGCTAGGCAGTCCACTCATTTATTTGATAACAACCCCCCTTTTTAATATCTCTCTTATTTACAAGTTATTCCTTCCAAGCCAAAGAGGAGTTCCCATCATCGTTTGGATTCACATATGCACTTTACCAAGTATTCCTCTACACACCCTATTACTGGTTTCATTATTTACTTTCAAAAATTAAGAAATGAAGGGAAATTAAGTGCAACATTTTGGCACAACTAATGGGACATAATTTCCTTTTTATTCCTTTATTATTTACTCATTGAATGAAATCTAAAAATTACTTTTTTGGGCATAAAATAAACCTTTTGCATACATTAATTTCCTACTTGTCTTTTTTCATCTCGTAACTTATGAGGCAACGCAATTAATCATATTTTTCACACTTATCATCACACACCTAAGACAAACCACAAGACAATTAACACATCAAAACATACCTAAAACAAGGCTTGACTAGGATTTCATCACCTAGTAGCAACCTTACCCTTTCTTATCTATCCCACTTGGATTTCACCACCAAGGGGAGAACCAACTCAGCTCTCTGGTTGACTATAAACTCTAAACTCAATATATTTTGGCTAAGCCCCTAACACTCTTACCGCTATGAGACTGTGAAGTGAGGGGGTAGGCCCCAATACCAAGATACATACCAAATTTCAACATAGATCTCTCTCTTGAGCACCTAAACAACCTAAAACCAACCTTACATTGCTTCTTTATTACTCGATCTATGAGCCAATTTCCCTTTTCACACTTTCTATGGCATAATCCAAAAGTGATCTAAAAAGAATCCTAGGATTTAATGCACTTTAAGTGTATGCATTGTTTGCCTAGAATTTTCTTCTAATTGATTTTTGTTTGAGGTGTGAGCAGTAGTTTAGAGACCAAACCCATCAACCACCACCTTATTCTTCTTTTTCCTCCATATAATACAATTCTAATGATGAGGGTTCACCTCATTTTTCTCCCCCTCTTACAAAAATCTTAACTATTTATGAGGGTGATGCAGACTTCATTACCTTCTTTGATAATAACCCAATGGCCCTTCAACATTATCTTAACAACCTACCTCACCATACCTATACTACTATGGTTCTTCCTATAAATCCTCCTTATGGTATTCCTCCCCACCTTATGGTGGTTACCACCTTAGCCCAACCCTTGTTGACCCATGCCTCTTCTTCCTCCAACATCCCATCTACTACTACCCAAACCCAATCCAATATTCCAACCTCCAACCAAACACCTCATACCACACCCCACACTTCACATATAGGTTCAAATCTACCTCTAGTTACCTATTATCCACCTACCATGGGGTTATCTTCTACCCCTATTTCCACCCTTCCCTTTATTACAACCAATATGCCAACTTCTAACCCATTTCAGAACTTGGTGCTTTCTATACCTTAAACACTCTAACCCATTAGGACTTGAGTACCACTCAAACTCAACCTACCCAACCTCAACCCACTACCTCAACCATACCCTTAAGTCAACCCACATCTCTCCCTTAACAAGTACCCATGACACCCTATCAATATGTCCCCACCTATAGGGATATAACACCTTCCACCCAACTATTTGTGCCAATCAACCCTTATGTGGCACCATCTCAACCTATTGTGACCACTTACCAATATGTGGATTCTTCATCACCTTCTATCACCTATACATACATAACTACCACCCAACCTCAATAGATTATGCCCCTTAATTATGCAGATTCCCAAACCCAACTAGAATTGATCAAGATGTTAATGGACAAAATGACTAACTTGGAATCATCTATCTTTGAGTCTCATAACCTTTTATCCTATGTTCAAACTTTTAATGAACCCAATCATCCATCTGTTCTCATCCATTCTTATCCTCCTCAATGGGAATTACCCATGTTTTCTAAATTCCAAGGTAAAGAGGACCCCCCACAACATTTGAGAGCATTTCATCATTATTGTTATTTAATCACATATAATGATTCTCTCCTTATTCTAACCATCCCCATGTCCTTACCCAGAACCACCCTTTAATGGTATAGTTCTCTTCCCACACACTCCATCTTTTCTTTCTCCCAACTGGCCCAAATATTTTTAGAGCATTTCTCAATAAATATATCTAAAATGGTTTCTATTACAACCTCTAATTTATTAATCAATTTGATGTTGATTCAATTATTAATTTCATGTCTCGATGGAGAGGTCTCATCAACCAACTTTCTTTTTCTTGACCCCAACCTAAGACGATTGAGCTCTTCTCTCAAGGTTGTGCCAAACATATTACCCCCACCCTTCAAGTTAAAAAATTTATAACATTTAATGAGGCATTCATTATGTCATGTAAACTAGAAAAATGCACCATTGATAAAGGGAAATTGATATTATGGAACAAAAATTCTAGCTTTAAATCCAATGACCCTTCCTCCACCAAGACCACTAACTAGTCTAATACCAAAATAAAAGCATCCACAAACTTAGTTGTTCTAAAAACCACTCCACCTCAAACTAATTATTCTAACCCTACCTATAAAATAAACCAAAACTGAGCTCCTTCAAAACAATATACTCCCATTGGAGAATCTTATGCATTAGTTTTGGATAAATTGCTCAAAGACAACCTCATCCAACTCCCACCAATTAAACCACCTCAATAATTTTATGCTTCTCTACTTGTACTTGGGTTGTACAATGAGAATAACCATTGTGCCTTTCATCGAGCTATTGGACATGAATATTGATGCAGAAGATTGCACCCTTGGTACGAGGCTGAGCTCATGCCTTCTTCACACAATAATGGAAACTCCCCTCTCACCTGTGGGACCGGCAAAGCTGGAGGAGAGATTCTCTAGATGAGGGATGGCTCCCTCTGATGCATCATTTAGGCCCTAGTTTCTCCTACTGCTAACAAATAAAAGGAAAAAAAGTGGGAGGGGATGAAAAGAGAGAGAGAGAGATGTTGAAAACAAAGCCTAAGCCTAAAAATGAAAAGAGGTGATACACCAAAAATGTGATCCACCTAGCCCAAATATACACTTTTCACCAAAAAGGAAGTGCCTATACACTTCATCTGAAGTGAGAAAGCCTTTTGCATCAGTGGGTCAAGGGTCTGTGGAGATACAGGGAGGAAATAACTACTAGAGGTGTTCTGGGACACACTGCAACAACCTATCCACTTCACCTACACTCCTCTAGGGACACTTCTGACAGACCTATATAAGGAAACTCAAAAAATGAACTAGACATGCTGAAATCATTCTACAAAAGCATTTAATAAAATGACTTAACATAGAATCAAGGAATAGACACATACTAAAGATGCAAAACTCAGAATGGAGGTAAAAATAGCTAAGTTTTGATTCAAGGTAAAATTTTTGGCAAAGCTCTGCCTTACAAGCCCAAGAGATTTTTGGGTAGAGTTTTGCCTTAAGGCTGAGAGCGGATCCCTTCTCAAAAGAGAAGTTTACAATTTATAGAAAGAGGAAGAGCAACTTGGCACTTCCTGGGAAAGATTTTGGCACTCTTTTATGCAAGTGACCCATGTGCACTGAACACATCGGGAAGAGGAAAGCCACTATTACTAATGTCATTCTTCAAAAGAGGCCTATTAGAACCATGTTTTACCATCGCCAAAACTGACTTTGGAATTCAAACATTAATGTAATAGCATGGTTGCACCTCTTTTCTATAAATAGACTATCGTTTGTCCCCTCATCAATGCCAACTACAAAAAATAGGCTGCAACGTTCGTCTGACAATGACTCACCTTCCCTTCACCACTGAATGCTTTGTCATTTCTACTCCTTATCTTCTTCTTGCTCTTTCAGCCCTCAAGGGTGATCTTTTGGTAGCTCGTTGCGTTCCTTGGGCTCCTTTCTACTTGGCACTCAAATAGTTTAAAACAAACAAATATTTCACTATTTTAAATTTGACGTTCACGTGGCCGTCACCTAATGGCTAGTTCATTTCCTTAAATTTGATAGCTTTCAATACGTCACCATCCTCAACAAAAGTCATCAGATCTTTTGTTTTGGGCTTTTTCCCTGCAGGTTTTCTATTTCGAGCCTTTTCTCGCAGACAAAAAGTTTGTGGGAATTGGATGCTTTGACTTTTTTATGGGCTCTTTGACTTTTTCTACACCTTCAGGCCCTTTGAAAATCCTTTCCCTAAATTCTTTTGGGCCTTTTGAAGCTCTCTCTACCCTCTGTAAGGGCTTCTAGATATTGAACTACCCTCCACAAGGGCTTTTGGACCTTGAACTGCCCTTTGGCTATAGGGCACACCCTTGAACCAAGCTATTGAACCAACCCATTGAACCAAAATTGGTTTAATGATTCAATCAATTCAATAGTTCAACCATTACACACCGAGCCTATTAAACCAAGCCTTTGAACTGATTTGTTGAACCTCCTTATTAAATCGCCTATTGAACTAAAGTTGACACATGTCCACTTCTACAGAGCCTTTAACTACCTTAGAAAACTTTTGAGCCCTTTTTTGGTGCTCACAGATGTTGACACTTGACACACTCTGCATAACTCCTAGCAACTCATTCGAGCCCACCACAGTCTTCTTTGAAGCCAACAGGAGAAACCCACGAATGTTGCCACCTATCAGCTTTTGCTGAGCTCTATAGGGGACATGTGGCACATTCCATTACTCCTAATAAAGCATGTTGAAATCCTTCACAGTTGTCACTTGGTGCTTTCCATGCTCTAGCCTCCCTGATGTAAAATTTGACATTTACACACCTGTCATCTCTTGAAAACCCTATGGCTCCCTTTGAAATGCTCCCTACCCTCTACAAGGGCTTCTCACCTCAACACCACCATTCAGCTTTGGGACACACCCTTGAACCAAGCCATTGAACCAACAATTGGTTCAATGGTTCAATTGTTCAAGACTATGCGCCGAGCTGCTTGAACTAAACTGATGATCCATCCATTGAACCAAGTGATTGAACCAATTAGTTAAACTAGTTCAATGGTTCAAAGCTATGCACTGAGCCCATTGAACTTAGCCTTTGATCTTTCCTCACTCACTTTAGCTATTAAACTTGTGCATTAAAATGGAGGCATTGAACTAAGTGATTGAACCAGTGCATTAAACCTGTTTAATAGTTCAACACTACGTGTCGAGTCTATTGAACCAATCCTTTAAACCAATCCATTGAACCTCCTTATTAAACCAAAGTGATTGAACCAAAACACTAAACTTAAGCATTAAACCAAATGATTGAACTAAAAGCCATGAAGCAGGCAATGAACCAAGCCTATAAATTGAAGTGATGGAATTGAAGTGATGAACCAGGCTTTGAAAAGGAGTGATTGAACTACCGATTGAACCAAGGCTCAAACCAAGGCCAATTGAACTGTTGATTGAACTAGGCATTGAACCAAGGCATTTAACTAGGTTTAATGGTTCAATGATGCTAACCTTCTTCATGATTTTTCCTTAGACAAGAGCTCAAAGAAGCCTTGAAACAACCCAACACTCTCTGATCTGATCCTTCATGTGCCAAAGGACTAACCTACAGAGTTTGTAGAAATCCAAAACCTACAGAGTCTATAGAAATTCTGTAGAGTCCATAGAAATGAATAGATTCATGCAAAATCAGAAAATGAAATGGCTTAGAATAGCAGGGATAAAAAGGAACCGATTTTTGTCCTGTTGGGCAAAAAATGGTCAAGAAATTAGTGACTCCCATGAGAAGCATGCCTGCTATTCTTAAAGACCAGTTGCCTTACAATCTATTAGGCACCGAGTTAGATGTAGCTTGAACAAAGGTGTTAACAATAGCTCCAAAATATCCAATAATCAAATCATGAAGCTTTTTACCTCACACGCAAAGGGAAACACACAAGGCTAAAAAACACTACCTATGCAAACTGCACTTAGGGAAAACAAGAAAGACAACTGAAAATAAACTACTATATACAGCTAACCAGGACTGTTTGCCTCCCTCCTGGATCAAAGGGAAAATTTCTTAAGTCCTCTTCTTGGAAAGAAGACTTATGGTGTTAGACAAGTAGCTGAATGAAAAAGAGAGTTGGTGACCTACTCCTCTTGCCTGTCACATGGGTTGGCTGGTATCCAAGTGGATCAGATTCAAACATGCTCCCAATGTATGTGTATCTTGTTTGTCCTTGGAAGCTTATTGAATGATGGTCCCTCATACTAGTTCTCTTCACCAAGAAATCAATGGCTACTGGCTCATCACCATAAGCCCTTTGATATATATATCTCCCTTGCAGTGCATCATGGTTTGAATTGTTTCCTCCTGCCTCATTGAAACTCTGTCAGACTCATCCTCTACTCCCTCTTGGCCTTCTTAAAGAAGGGTGACAGTTGTGATGTCTAAAATGGAATCAAAAACTGATTGTTCATCCCATAGAACATCACCTCTCTATTCAAATCTTTCTTCTTCAAGGCATTCCTTAAGGAAGACAAACCTCTCCTTTTCCTCCTCAAAGATCAAGATCTCTAGATTTTCAAAGATATCCTCCTGATCTTCCTCCAACTCAGGCTCTTTAGTGTAGTCATCCTTCTCATCAAAGCAACAAGGAATTTCATTGAACAAGGGGGGAGAGATCTCACCATGCTTTTGTTCTTCCTTGTATTGCTAGAACATCTGCATATATGTAAGACCTGCATCTTCTCCATTGCCGATGGTGTCTTCACAAGAAACATCAATGACAATTTTTTCTTCATTTTCACTCATGATAGCCTCCTAGAAAAATGTAGATTAGATCTTCTACTCCTCAATTGCCTCCTACAAAATATGTTCCTCCTTGAGAAGGGGTGAAGTGGGAAAACCATGTGGAAGAGGAGGCAGTCCTTGAGCTAGAATCAAATGATTCTCCTCCTTCCACTTGGCCAACACTTCATCAATATTAGGTGCGGCCTGATATCTCTCTTGGAAATGTGTAGGTGGCATGTGTTCAGACATGGAATGTGCCATTGGGTCTGAACCATCCATCACACACTGGCTAAGGAATCTCTTTTTAGATTACAACTCTGCAATTCTCCTGGCTAGATCCTCTTGGAAGAGCCTTTCCTGGAAGTCATAAGCATCATCATGAGCAGGAGCAGCCCCATCTTCTTCAAGGTTTTGAGAAAAACCTTGCTTCTCCTCCTTCTTGCCCCATTATTCTACCATTTTTCCCTAGTTCAGGGTCCTAGAATTGGAATTTTGCTCTTGCAAACAGGCAGCAACTTTGTTTTCTCTAAGGTCCTGGGGCTCCTCCATAAGGTCTGAGAGTTCTATCTCTTTTTCACAGAGAAACCTCATCCTAGCCTCCAGATCTTCAATTTGATTGGCTAGATTATCTTGAAAGAGTATTTTTTGGAGGTCATCAACATCATCCTCTTTGAGGCTCTGGGTTGGTTCCTGGTATTTCTTCCTCCAACTCAGAATCTACACATCATGTTGAAAAACTTGGGGAGGTTGAGGAATGCTAGGAAGAGACTGTTGATGTACAGAAAGAGTCTCTTGAAGGGGAATGTGCTGGCTCATGGAATTCCCCCTAATGAAAGATTCATAATATAAGGAATTGAGAAGATTGATCTCCATGGGGGTTGCTCTAGTTCCCTTTGATGCTAGAAAGCCAGGTGCATGGGATTGAGAGCAGATGTGGTAGATGAGCTGGAGTGGGTGAGTGATATCTGATAGAAAGGATTTGGTGCATAAAAGGGGGTTTCCTTTGAAATAGGAGGGGGCACACAAGGTTGACTATCTTGAATAAATGGATTTCTCCATTTTGCTACCTCTTCCTCCATGGATTGCAAGGCCTGAGCTTGCCTAAACAAACACTCCTCTTTATACATTAGCTCCTACTAATATCCATACTTCTCCTCTAGTCTGTTAATCTCCATCATCTACTTCTCAAACTCAAGGGCCACTTCCCTTATCGTTGAAGGGAAACTAGGAGAGCTGCTTGAGGTGATTCTCTAAAAATTTTGAGTTTGATCGAATTCATATGAAGGAAAACAAGACCCGTGATTTTGTGTAGAGGGATTATACATACAAAAGTGATTTTTGATGGCACCAGGCTACTTAACCAGATGATTCAACTCAGATTCACCATTGGTGTTGATGCAAAAGCCTCCAAAGGCTGGTCAGTTGAAGAACACACCAAAAAAAATTCAACTCTTTGGACACAACTTGTCCTAGTTGGTCCCACCAAGCATGCCAAAAATTGTTGACATAGAAGATTGTACCCTTGGTAGGAGGCCAAGCTCCTGCCTTCTTCATGCAATAATGGAAACTCCCCTCTCACCTGTGGGATTGGCAAAGCTAAAGGGAAGAGTCTCTAGATGAGGGATAGCTCCCTCTGATGTATCATTTAGTCTCTGGTTTCTCCTACTGCTAAAAAGTAAAATGAAAAAAGGGGGGATGAAAAGGGAGAGAGAGATGTTGAAAATAAAGCCTAAGCCTAAAAATGAAAAGAGGTGATACACCAAAAAATGTGATCCACCCAACCTGAATATACACTTTTCACCAAAAGGAAGCGCCTATACACTTCATCTGAAGTGAGAAAACCTTCTACATCAGTGGGTTAGGGGTCCGCAGAGATACAGGGAGAAAATAACTACTAGAGCCATTCTGGGACACACTACAACAACCTATCCACTTCACCTACACTCAGCTAGGGACACTTCTGACAGACCTATAAAAGGAAACTCAAAAAATGCACCAGACATGCTAAAATCATTCTGTAAAAGCATTTAAGAAAATGACTTAACACAAAATCAAGGCATAGACACATACTAAAGATGTAAAACTTAGAATGGAGGTAAAAATAGCTAAGTTCTGATTCAAGGTAAAAATTCTAGCAGAGCTCTGCCTTACAAGCCTGAGAGATTTTTGGGTAGAGTTTTGCCTTAAGGCTGAGAGCGGATCCCTTCTGAAAAGAGATGTTTACAATCTATAGAAAGAGGAAGAGCAACTTGGCACTTCCTGGGAAAGATTTTGGCACTCTTTTCTGCAAGTGGCCCATGTGCACTAAACACATTAGGAAGAGGAAATCTACTGTTACTGATGTCATTCTTTAGAAGAGGCCTTCTGGAACCATGTTATACCATCACCAAAACTGACTTTGTCATTCAAACAATAATGTAAGAGCATGGCTATGCCTCTTTTCTATAAATAGACTGTTGTTTGTCCCCTCATCAATACAAACTACAAAAAACACATTGCGTCATTCATCTGACAATGACTCACCCTCCCTTTGCCACTTGAATGCTTTGTCATTTCTTCTCCTTGTCTTCTTCTTGCTCTTTTAGCCCTCAGGGGTGATCTTCTGGTGGGTCGCTGCATTCCTTGGGCTCTTTTTTGCTTGGCGCTCAAACAGTTCAAAATAAATGGATATTTCAGTATTTTAAATTTAATGTTCACACGGCTGTCACCCAATGGCTAGTCCATTTCCTTAAATTTGACAACTTTCAGGACATCACCATCCTTGACAAAAGTCATCGGGTCTTTTGTTTCAGGCTTTTTCCCTGTGGGTTTTCTATTTCGAGCCTTTTCTCGTGAATACAAAGTTTGCAAGAATTGGTTGCTTTGACTTTTCTGTGGGCTCTTTGACTTTTGTGTACCTTTAGGCCCTTTGAAAATCCTTTCCCTGAATTCCTTTAGGCCTTTTGAAGCTCTCTCTGCCCTCTATAAGGGATTCTAGATCTTGAAATGCCCTCCACAAGGGCTTTTGGACCTTGAATTGCCCTTCGACTATAGGGCACACCCTTGAACCAAGTCATTGAACCAACCCATTAAACCAAAAATGGTTCAATTGTTTAATCAGTTCAATGATTCAACCACTGTGCGTCGAGCCCGTTGAACCAAGCCTTTGACTCGATTTGTTGAACCTCCTTATTGAACTGTCTATTGAACTGAAGTTGATATGTGGCCACTTCTGCAGAGCCTTTAACTACCTTAGAAATTTTTTTGGCCCTTTTCTAGTGCTTGCAGATGCTGACACTTGGCATGCTCTGCATAGCTCCTAATAACTCTTTCAGACCCACCATAGTCTTCATTGAAGCCAATAGGAGAAACCCACGAATGTTGCCACCTATCAGCTTCTGTTGAGCCTTGTAAAAAACACATGGCACATTTTGTTGCTCCTAAAAAGGCATGTTGAAGTCCTCTGTAGTTGTCACTTGGTTCTTTCCATGCTCTAGCCTCCTTGATGTAAAATTTGACATTTGTGTGCCTGTCATTGCTTTAAAACCCTATGACTCCCTTTGAAATGCTCCCTATCTTCTGCAAGGGCTTCTCACCTTAGCACCACCATTTAGCTTTGGGACACACCCTTGAACCAAGTCATTGAACCAATAATTGGTTCAATAGTTCAATGGTTCAAGACTATGCATCGAGCCGTTTGAACTAAACCGATGATCTGTCTGTTGAACCAAGTGATTGAACCAATTGGTTGAACCAGTTTAACAGTTTAAAGCTATGTGCTAAGCACGTTGAACTTAGTCTTTGATCTTTCCTCACTCACTTTAACTGTTGAAATTGTGCATTGAACTAAAGGCATTGAACTAAGTGATTAAATAGGTGTGTTGAACTAGTTCAATGGTTTAATGTTGTGTGCCTAGCCCATTGAACCAATCCTTTGAACCAATCCATTGAACCTCCTTATTGAACCAAAGAGATTGAACCAAAACATTGAACTTAAGCATTGAACCAAACGATTAAACTAATTAGTTAAACTAAAAGCCATGAAGCAAGTGATGAACCAAGCTTGGAAATTGAAGTGATGGACTTGAAGTGATGAACTAGGCTTTGAAAAGGAGTGATTGAACTACCGATTGAACCAAGGCTCGAACCAAGGCCGATTAAACTACTGATTGAACCACGCATTAAACCAAGGCATTGAATAGGGTTCAATGGTTCAATGATGCCAACCTTCTTCATGATTTTTCCTCAGACAAGAGCCTGAAGAAGCCTTGCAAAAACCCAACACTCTCTGAACTAATCCTTCATGTGCCAAAGGACTAACTTGTAAAGTTTGTAGAAATCCAAAACCTACAGAGTCTGTAAAAATTCTCTAGAGTCCATAGAAATGAATAGATTCATGCAAAATTAGAAAATGAAATGGCCTAGAATAGCAGGGATAAAAGGGAACCAATTTTTGGCCTGTTGTGCAAAAAATGGTCAATAAATTGCTGACTCCCAGGGGAAGTATGTCTGTTATGCTTAAAGACTAGTTGCCTTGTAGTCCATTGGGCATAGAGTCAGATGCAGCTTGAATGAAGGTGTTAGCAACAAATCCAAAAGATCCAAGAATCAAAGCATGAATATTTTTACCCCACACATAAAGGGAAATACACAAGGCTAAAAAACACTACCTATGCAAACTGCACTTAGGGAAAATAGGAAAGACAACTGAAAACAAACTACTATATACAACTAACCATGAATGTTTGCCTCCCTCCTAAATCAAAGGGAAAACTTCTTAAGTCCCCTTCTTGGCAAGAAGACTTATGGTGCCAGGTAAGTAGATGAATGAAAAAGAGATTTGGTGACCTGCTCCTCTTGCCTGTCACCTAGGTTGGCTGGTATCTAAGTGGATCAGATTTGAACATGCTCCCAATGTATGTGTATCCTATTTGTCCTTGGAAGCTTATTGAATGCTGGTCCCTCATACTGGTGCTCTTCACCAAGAAATCAATGGTTGCTAGCTCATCACCATAAGCCCTTTAATATATATAGCTCCCTTGCAGTGCATCATGGTTTAACTTGTTTCCTTCTTCCTCATTGAAAACTCTATTAGAATCATCCTTTACTCCCTCTTGGTCTTCTTGAAGAAGGGTGATAGTTGTGATGTCTAAAATGTAATCACAAACTAATTGCTCATCTCACAGAACATCACCTCTCTATTTAAATATTTCTTCTTCAAGGCATTCCTCAAGAAAGACAGACCTCTCCTTTTCCTCCTCAAAGATTAGGATCTCTATATTTTCAAAGATATCCTCTTGATCTTCCTCCAACTCAGGCTCCTCAGCGTAGTCATCCTCCTCATCGAAGTAACAAGGAAGTTCATTGAACAAGGGGGGAGATAGCTCATCATGCTTTTATTCCTCCTCATATTCCTAGAACATCTGCATATATGGAAGACCTGCATCTTCTCCATTGCCGATGGTGTCTTCACAAGAAGCGTCAATGATGATTTCTTCTTCATTTTTGCTCATGATAGCCTCTTGGAAAACTATATATTGGATCTTCTGCTCCTCACTCACCTCCTGCTGAATAGGTTCCTCCTTGAGAAGGGGTGAAGTGGGAAAACCATGTGGAAGAGGAGGCATTCCTTGAGCTAGAATCAAATGATTCTCCTCCTTCCACTTAGCCAACACTTCATTAATATCAGGTGCAACCTCATATCTCTCTTAGAAATGTGTAGGTGGGTGTAGACACCAACATTGTGTCAACCCCCTTGGCCCCCTTCTAAACACTTACACAACTTATTAGTTTAAAATAAACTACTTATTTTAAATTAATGATCTCACCTTGGACACCTCACCTTAGACACCTCACCCTAAGACCATTTCTTACCCTATGAGTCACCCTGAGACTAGGTCATCTAAATCCTAACTACCCATGACCTATTCTCACTCCATCCTAA
Source organism: Torreya grandis (assembly GCA_037957365.1). Classification (NCBI taxonomy): domain Eukaryota; kingdom Viridiplantae; phylum Streptophyta; class Pinopsida; order Cupressales; family Taxaceae; genus Torreya; species Torreya grandis. The sequence continues at coordinate 2,288,589 of JARHVA010002023.1, forward strand.
CCTCCTAACCAACTCTCATGCCTTATAAACCTGTGTTTTGACCATTCTCCAATGGAAAAAGCACTTGGCAGGTGGAGAAATGGGCAAAGAGCTAAAAAATCCCTTTTACCCATTCTTTCTCCACTGACGTCAGTTAACGGTCAGTCAACACCGATGGGATTTGCCGATGTCGATTACATAAGCCTACCTCAAACATTGAGCTGCCCTTAGCCTCTTCACATATCGATGCACACACTCTAAGACCAAGCATTAGAATTTGACTATCGCTCTCCTAGGTACAGAAACTCTACACAAGTCACTCTAGATTGGATTGGAACATTGCACAAGGACCTCGACATCAGCCATAATAGGAATAAAGCACTCTGACACCCTTGGGTCTTCACCATAAAGCTAAGTACTCTTGTCTCCACTTCAAAGTTTTAGAATACATTGGTAATTAGTTTCCATTTACTATTTCTAAATACTATCAAAAGAGACTCGACTTCCTCTGTGGAAGGGCTGAAAAGCCTTCCCCTTATCCTTGCCCTCTTTTCACACCTACCCTCTACCTTTTACCCTTCCTCAGACCTTATTCACCTTCCCACAATCCTACACAAACCTTTAAACTCCCAGACTCCTCTGTCCACCATAGAAATACCTTGAAACCCATCCAAAGGCCCACTGTCCCTACCGACATCGGTAGTGTAAATGACGTCGGTACCATTTACCTACCAACATCGGTAGCCTAACCAACATTGGTGACTGTGTAAACCAAAAAACTTATCCAAACAGCCTAAAGACCAAACAAAACCTTTGACCAACCTTTTGAGACACATGGACTACAAGGAATAGGTACATAATATTCTACCTTTCTATTTCTTTAAGTCTTTTATCATTTCATTTTATACAAATCTCTTTTCTTTAAATAGTGGATTGTCATCCCTTACGGAGCTTTATGCTTTCGGGACCGAGTGCATAGCTTGGCAGTCCACCATATCCTATTCTAACATTTTCTTTGTTCAATTTTCTTTCTTTCTACAGGCGTTTCCTCCATAGCCAAAGAGGAGCTCTCACAAAGCTTAAATACGGTGCACAACTTAATCTAGGTAACGTCAAACCCCAAACCTTTAACCTTAGTTTCTTCCTTCTTTGAAAGCAATTGTAGAAAAATGTAGAGAAACATTCTTGCATGCCCGGTGGGAACCCTGGAGTTTTCCTTGGGTTCATTCTTCTTCTTTTAAAAAGAACAAATTTTCATATAGATGCATTAGGAAAATATTCTCTTCTTGCATCCCTTCTATCTTTTTATTTCAAAAATGAAATCATTAGCAAAAGTTAAAAAGAACATTTCTTTTTTTTCTTGTCACTTCTTCCCTGCATCATAGAGTAGGAAAAATTCATACTCTTAACTTCTCCAATTTTTTGCATTTGAACAAACATATTTTGATTTGGGTTAAAAACTATTGCATTTCATTCTTGCTTGAATGCATATTTAACCCACTTAGTAATTAAAGCATTATGAATAAATCATAGTGCACAAATGTTACACAACCAAATCACAATCACATCAAATCAAACACATAAACTTATTTGAGACAAGGCCCGTCTAGGATTTCATCACCAAGCAGATACCTTACCCCACTTGGCGATCCTACTTGGACTTCACTACCAAGAGGAGGACCCACTCTGTTCTCTAGCAGAGTATAAACTATAGGCAAAGTATATATTGGCTAAGTGGCCCAGCTCAGCTCTGGGTTCGTGAAGTGAAGGGAGCAAGCCCTATCACTAGGCCATGTACTGAACCTAACACAAATTTTTTAGCACCAAAACACAACTTGAAACCAACCATAGACTTTCTCTCTAGGACCTGTTCTACAAGCCCAATTCCCAAACACATTCTATTAAGGCATAAGCCACCACGACTCTAAAATTTATTCCTAGGAATCTAACATTTTATAGGTTGCTTTCCTAATCATCTATTTTGCTATTTTTATCTGATTGTTTGAGCTGGTAAGGTCGCATCATTCTGAAGTCCAAAAGCAACTCAGAATTTCTCCTTCTTCCAAAAACTATCAGTTTTCTATGTTTCTAGAATTACATAGAAACTAACATCAATTTTTCCACTGGCATTAGCAACTCAGCTTTGCTGACATCAGTTAACCCACCGACCTCGGCAACATTTCATAACCGACATCGATTAGTAAACTGACATCGGTCACTGTCAACAAATTTTCTTTCCAAATAGCAAGCTTAAAACCCAACTTTCTTGCTGTTAAACACAAATTCTAGTTTTCTAAAACTAAAACACATAGTTTTTGGAGCTTGAACCCCTTTTGCCTTGGATGGTTCTGACACACAGTCAAGCCAAATCTCTTGTTAACCACACAAGGCAACAACCACTCCCACCTTCACCCTTCATACCAAGTCATCTAATGGAGTATACTTTAGACACTAAGCATACTCCTATCCAACCTACCCCAAATCAACCTCTTATTGTTCTTGAAGGGGATCAAGACTTTGAGAGATTCCTTGACCTCAACATCAAGGCTCTCCAATATTATCTTGCTAGAAGCCAAATGCAAGATCCTTCAGGTAACCCTATTTATGGGATGCCAACTTCCTTGGTTGAAGTAGCAATGATATCAATAGCATCCGCTACCCAACCTATGGTCACTCAAGCCATTGCCTCGACCAATAACCCAACCATGGCCAATGTTCAATATTTGGCCTCCCCTTCTATCTCTAGACCTACCTCCATTGGGGTTTCCATACCCCCTCAACCACAAATAATTCAACCAAGTTCGAGACCTTTTCAAAACTTGATTGTCTTTATCCCACCCACTCTTTCACCCATAAATACAATAGTGACCACCTATCTTTTAACCAGTGTCACCACCATTCAACCACCCTTGGCGGCATCTAGTCAAGTTGTGCTCTCCAACTTTGCGGTATAAGCCCCCTTGGCCTCGACATTGGCCCCTATGACAAACTATCAATATGTTGTGCCTACACAAATGTAACCAAGTACATGATACGCCCCTCCCAACGTCTTTCAAGTACCCTATAACTTAGGGGGTGCCCCACCTGCCAATCCATCTACTAATCTAATTAAGATGTTGATGGATAAGATGTCTAACCTTGAGACATTTGTTTTAGGTTCAAAGAGTGTTCTTTCATACAAACAAATATGTAACGAACCTATTCACCCTTCTGTGCCTATTCGACCATACCCTAACCAGTGGGAACTCCCAAAATTTACTCACTTTTAGAGTAAAGAGGACCCACAACAACATCTAAGAGCATTTAGACATGCTTGCTACCTCATAGCGCATAATGATGTGTTATTACTTTGCACATTGTCCATGTCACTTTTTGGTGCTACCCTTGATTGGTATAGCTCCATTACCAGTCATTCTCTCTTTACCTTCACTCAACTAGCTCAGCTATTCCTTGACCACGTCTCAATCAACATCACTAATAAGGTCTCCATCACAGACCTTTATTCTATTAGACAATTTGACGATGAGTCAATAGCTAACTTCGTTGCCCATTGGAGAGGTTTGATTGACCAACTCTCCTTTTCACTACCTCAACCTAAGCTCATTGAGATCTTTTCAAGAGCATGTGCCAAGTACATCTCATCCACTTTGTTGGTTCAAACTTTCCACACATTTGATGAAGCTTTCACAATGGCTTGAAAGCTTGAACTCCGTGCAGTCGAAGAGGATAGATTCAAATTGCATAGTAAAAATACCAATGCAAAATCCAATGACCCTTCTTCTTCCAAATCTTCTTCTTCCCACTGCAAGTCTAAAGGATCGGTGAATGCTGTGGTCCTCAGATCATCATCTTCTACCACAACCAACCAATCTGAGCCCTCCACATCACAAAAAATTACAAGACAATTCCAACGACGGTATGTACAGCGTCAATACACTCCAATAGGAGAATCATATGCTTCTATGTTGGATAAACTAGTGAAGTAGGGAGTCCTCAACCTCCCTCAAATCTAACCACCACCCCAATTTGATCCCTCACAAGCCATCCCTGCATGGTATAGGGAAAATGACTTTTGTAATTATCATTGCGTCAAGGGTCATGATACAGACAATTGCAAAACCCTCAAAAATGTTGTTCAAGACATGTTAGACAAAGGGGACCTTGTTTTGGATAACCCTAATGCACTGGCTAACCAAAACATAGATATCTTTAGATAACCCTTTCCTAACCATCCCCCAAGTTAGAATAATGTTTAGACCATGGCCGATGACCCTCAAGAGTGCAACATACACACGGTCAACATGGTTTCTCCTTTTATTCCTAACCAACCTCTCCCATAGTCTGAAGAGGCTAGTCAACCTATTTCTCCACCATGGGTAGAAGAGCCTATTTTACCCATATCACCCCCATGACATCAAACACCTCCATCCACCCCCTTTTCACATGTAGGAGAGTCTACTTTGACCTCTCCCATATCAGAGGATGCTTTAACGGTACCAACGCCACTAGCCCCGCCCTCATCCTTCCTATTACCAATGGAGGATCATACTTTTCATGCTTCTCGACCACACACAAAAGCCATGATCATCCCTGTGCTCTATCCTCTCTAAGAGCCAAATTCTCTAATCCCTTCTCCACTGAGAGAAGAACTTGTAACTTCACCCACTTCAGCCGAAGAAGATCCAGTAATGGTTCTCTCTCACCTTTGGCCTGAGATCACTGTGTCTAACACGTTTCCACTCTTGCAACCACCCAAATATTCCAAAAGACCAATTATAAAGTCTCACGCAACATCCTCTAAACCCTTCTCTCGATTGGCTGAAAACTTAGGATTTCTCCATTCAAGGAACTTAAAACATGAGGCAATATGGGAGAGACTTAAGGCTCCTTATCTTACACATCCCGCTTCATCTCGTACTGCTAACCCTTCTGCGACAAATTACCCCAAAGTCTCTGATGAGGATTTGGATTCCACTTCCAAATCTTCAAAAGCTTAGCCATCTACATCTGAACCCAAACCCTCATAGGCATCCACCATGCCGAAATAGATTACATCTCTTGGTGTTCACCCTATATCGAACCTCACTCACCCACAAGTGAAGGTAGATTTGAACCTCACCCCACACAGTAGTGGTCCTCACACCATGCTAAAGAAGACTACTAAACCACATCGCTCTACTCCTCCCCCACCATCACCATTGCCCTCTATTTTGGGTCCACACCCTTCCACCTTAATAGGAGTGCTCCCTACTCCAACACCTAACAAAAACAAATTGCCTCCATTACTCCCTTTACCCATCAAAAACATACTTCCTCCTAAGAATTCAACACTTCTCACCAAGAAAGTGCCATCTACACATATGGCCACACCACCAACTAAAAAGGTGGTATGGAAAACTCCCTTTACAACTCTTAAACATAAGTTGTCAACCTCTACTACAACAACAAGCGTAGACCCATTAGTGGGTTCCTATGCTTCATTGTTATGTCAATTATTGTAGTCTTCTAGCATCGTTCTCTCACTAATTAAGCCATACCAACCTCTCAAACCAAAACCATCTTGGTTCGATGACACTAAAATCTATGTGTATCATCGCACACCTAGGCATGATAGTGAGAATTGTTGTGCTCTTAAGGTTGTCATTCATCAACATCTAGAAAAGGATACCCTTCTTATTAAGGATCCTCTTGACCACCCTTTCAACAAACCACTGACACCATCCCATGCCTCTCAAACTTCCTCACCTTCATCGGGATCCCATCATCAGACTATGGTCCCTCTACCACCTTCTCCCCCTTTATTTGACATTAACACTATTAATGTGGCCACTAGGTCACAAAACTTAAAGGATAAAGGAAAAGAGAAGGTTTTTATTCCTTGGACATATCCATTCGTCAAGTCCTCTCCACCACCGAAACCCAATATTTCTATCTTGGGCACATCCCAACCAATATCTTCGAAGGCAATTCGTGACTCCATGGTGAAACAACTTCACCAAACCCCTGTGAAGATGTCTTTGTATGACCTCATACAAAGTTCTCCACAACATCACCAAGCCTTGATCAAAGCTTTATAGGTAGTGGAGGTCCAGCCTGAAGACCCCCAACCATTGGCTACTTTAGTCATATCATTACCCACAGTCGCCTCCATCACCTTCAGTGATTCTGAGATTCCTACCTCCAACTTGGAAGATCAGGATGCTGCCTTCTTTATCACAGATTACGTTGATCAAACTCACATTAAGCGGGTTATGATTGATGGAGGTGCTAGCATCAACATCATTTCTACCCATGCATATGACCAACTAGCCCTTTTGAAGAACTGCATGTCAAAAATTGACGTAATTCTTTGTTCTTTCAATGATTCCACCACCACTACCATTGGAACTATGGTCTTGCATATTTGTGTTAGCCCACGCACAATTCTAAAACTCTTCTATATCATTGAGGGGGAGTTCCAATATAAGATGATTTTGGGATGACCTTGGATACGTTTCATGACCTATGTCCCTTCCACATTGCATCATTGTGTCAAGTTTGAACATGAGGGTCAGGTTCATGTTATTCCTACTAACCCTTCCCCCTTTAAAACATGCAACACGACTTACCAACCTAATGATGTTCTCATCCCTTTCAAAACATCCACCCAAACACCACCTCCACCTACAGAAGCCTCGACAAGTTTGCAGACACCGGTCACACCTACGCCTACTCCTAAAGTGACCACGAAAGATCCTATGGAAGATACCTTCCAGTGGATTTCACTTCGGGAGTATCATTTGCTTACCCTTGACATGTTCCAAACTCCTCAATAATATGGACAACTTCATCACCACCCTAAATATGACCATCACATTGGAATGGTCATCTCATATGGTCCTCCCAATCTCCAAACTAATCTCATCTATGGAGGACTAGATCGAGCTCCTACTATTGGGAATCCTCTCTCATCACCCTAACTATTCACTTCTGATTTCTCCTTTCTTGGCAACCCTAGATTTGCTCACACCTATCTTTATAGGTGTGTGTGGAAGGGTTTTGGCTTTGGGCATTATGAATAAGGTTCCCACCAGCTCGTTGACCCTCCAAATGATGAGGCAATCAAAAATGCCAAGAAATGACATGGCATGGGTTTCGAAGAACCTATAGAAACCTTTAAAAACCCTCGCCATGAAATGGTCATAGAACATTCTCCTCCAAACTTGCCTATTCCCCCACCCTCACCTATGGAGTCAGTGGTCTCCATCCCTCCTAGTTTTTTTTTTTGCATAAATGCCATTCACTTAGAACCCTTGACCTATCAACTAGGTGGGGCATCAAAGTGTCTTCCTCTCATTTATCTAGACATGATAGACAATGATACTTCTAGCATCAACACTATCCAATGCATGGACGATGATGCCATACTCACCTACATGCGTGTGGATGACTCCTTCATATAATAATCACTTCTTTTAGAAATACAGGTTATGTTAAATGAATCAACTATTGACATTAATCTCCCATCTTTTGATGTTCCTCAAATTTTAAAGATTGATCAATCTTTGAATGCCCAGGAACAAATCAACTATACCATATTCCTTACAGATCATATTAAAGCCTTTGCTTGGTCCTATAGTGATATCCCTGGTATTGACCCTAACATTATCATTCACAACATTGTCACGAATCACAAAGCTAAGCTTGTTAAGCAAAAGCTTCACAAGATGCATCCTCACATCGCACTCTTTGTCAAAGATGAGCTTCAACGTCTTCTCTTCGTCTCATTTATCCAACCCATTGATTATCCACAATGGGTGTCAAACATTTTACCTATCACAAAAGCAATAGGGGGAATTTGAATTTGTACTAACTATTGCGACCTTAACCTAGCTTGCCCAAAGGATGACTTTCCGTTGCCAAACATCGACCAACTTGTTGATCTTACGACTGGTCATGAGATGCTATCACTCATGGACAGGTTTTCAGGATATAACCAAATCTTGATTGCGCTAGAAGATCAACATAAAACCACCTTCATCACCCCATGGGGGACGTTTTGCTATAGGGTCATGCCTTTTGGTCTAAAAAATGCAGGTGCCACATATCAACATGCCATGACTTATATCTTTCACGATCTCCTCCACAAAATCATGGAGGACTATGTGGATGACCTTCTGGGGAAATCCAAACTTCACCATGACCACCTAACCATTCTCAAAATAATATTCACTCGCCTCTTACAATATAATGTTTGACTCAACCCTAAGAAATGCATCTTTGGAGTTCTCTCAGGGAAGCTTTTGAGTTTCATTATTTCTCTTCATGGCATTAAGGTAGTTCTAGCTAAGATTTGAGACATACTCGAGATGCCCCCACCAACTAACCTAAAACAACTTCGCAGCCTGCAAGGGAAGCTTCAATCTATTCGTCAATTCATCTCGTAGCTATCTGACCGATGCCAAACCTTCCATCAGCTCCTCAAGAAGGACATCTCCTTTAATTGGGATAAGTATTGCCAAGAGGCTTTTGAGGCTCTTAAATTCTATCTTGTCTCTCCATTAGTTCTTATTCCACCTAAAGATGACCAACCCTTCTATCTTTACATTTTGGCAATAGATCATTCCTTAGGTGCCATGATCGCACATCAAGATGAAAAACATCATGAGTAGGTGGTTTATTATATAAGACGAACACTCATTGACTACGAAACTCAGTATACTCATACCAAAAAACTTTGTTTGGCATTAGTCTTTGCCGCCTCCAAACTCCGCCACTTTCTCCTCAACCACAAGACTTATGTCATCACCCACACCAATCCTCTCAAATACATACATTCCAAGCCATACCAAAACCAATGTATGGCTTGTTAGCTCATGCTTCTCACTAAGTTCAATTTGGAATTCATTCAACAAAAGTCTATCAAGGGGCAAATAATCGCTAACCAACTAGCCAATGCCCCTTTACCTGATAACCAACCCTCTAACTGTGAATTTCCTGACAATTCTATCACCATGCTATCCACTAATGACATCTTCTATCAAATGAAAATGTTTTTTGATGGATCTAAATGTCAACACGGTGGGGGTGCGGGGGTCATTCTTATCCCTCACGAGGGCGAGCCCATGCCTCTATCCTTTAAACTTGACTTTGAATGCACCAATAACATGGTTGAGTATGAAGCCTTAATTTTGGGACTTCAAACTACCATTTTCTTAGGCATCAAGACAATCAATATATTTAGTGACTCGCAACTAGTTGTTAATCAGATTAACGGTTCATATCTTTGTAAAAATGAAATCTTGCAATGATATAAACACTATGTTGACACATTGTTAAGGTCTTTTGACCATTATCTCTTGCAAACTATTCCTCGCTCTATGAATAAGTTTACCAACACTATGGCCTCTCTTGCCTCACAAATACCATCTTCCTCTACTTCCTCAAGAATCTATGTCATGGTACACATTTTGGCATTGCCTTCATATATCTCCACTAACATCAACTTTGTCAGCAATATTGACTCTAGTCCACACGATGTTTGGTATAAACAACTTGTTGACTACTTGACTTATTCTATCATTTCTCTTGATCTCTCTAGCAATGCACGACAGGCTTTTATCAAGAGTACTGCTCGATACACCATGCTAGGGGGTCTTCTCTACAAATGAGGTTTTGATGGCCTCCTTCTTCGATGCCTAACCTTCACTAAGACATATCATGCCATCAAACAAGTCCATGATGGGATTTATGGACGACAATTCAGTGGTGACTTGGTTGCAAAGCGCATCCTCCACCTAGGCTATTATTGGCCCACTCTTCACCAAGACTATAGTGACTATGTTTGGCATTGTATCAAATTCCAACAACATGCTAACTTACTTCATGTCCCTAGACATGCTTTATAAGTTGCTAAGGATTTTTGGGCTTTTTCACAATGGGGCTTAGATCTAATCGGTGAGATTAACCCTCATTCCTCTCTCTGACATCAGTCTATTATCACAACAATTGAATACTTCACTAAATGGGTGGAACCTGTTCCCCTCATCTCCACTAAAGCTGACAAAATTGTCGAATTCATTAACCACCACATCATCTGTCATTTTGGTGTACCTCACAAGACTATCACCGATAACGGCAAATCTTTCAAAAACAAAATTGTCCAAAAAATTTATGACTCTTTTGGCATCAAACTCAGCTTCTCCTTGCCTTACTACCCATAAGCAAATGGATAGGTAGAGGCTTCTAACAAAATCTTAACCAAAATCCTAATGAAGGTGGTCAATGACACTGGAAGAGACTGGCATACTCACATTCCCTTTGCTTTATGGGCCTACCGCACTAGAATTTGAACCCCTACGAGTGCTACACCTTTCTCCTTAGTGTATGGAACTGAGGCCGTCTTGCCTCTTGAAGTACAAATACCTTCTCTTCACATCTCCTTACATGACATACTTTCTAATAATGACTTTCATCAAGATCGATTAGCATAACTCATGTTACTCGACGAACGTCGTCTTACCTCTCTTAATCATCTTCATATCTACCAAGATCGCATCAAGCGTGCTTACAACAAAAATCTGAAAGAGCGAGATTTCAAAATTAGAGATCTCATCCTTAAAGAAAACCAACACGTGACCAATATGGAAAGAAGAAAACGAGGCAAGTTTGCTCCTAATTGGCTCGGACCTTATATCATAATGCACAAGTATGATTCAGGCACTTATCGTCTGTCTTCCCTCAAAGGCTGACCAGAACCTGAGCCCCTTAATGCCTTGCATCTACAACCATTCTACTGTTAACCAAGTAATCATTCACTTGATGTTTCACTTGAGCTCATCCCTTGAGCAACCCTAGACATCCTCATTCCTATTCCTTTCAACCCTTTTTCCCTACAAACATTAGTTAACCCTTTTTGCATTAATGCTTTGTCCTGATAAAAGGAAAACCCCCAAACCTCTATAGTCTAGTCCATGACTAAAATTTCAGTCAAATATTATATAAAATTGGGATGCCTAACAAAATATACAAAGGTCATAAACTATAAATGTAGAGTGATCCCTCGAAGGACAGCTACATTATTGCTATAATTACTAGACTGTTCCCTTGAAGGATAGCTATTCAATGAACTCAAAACATACAAAGTAAACTATATCCTATTCCCTCGAAGGATGGATATGCCCAAATTTTGCCACAAATAGCATCCTCTCAGAAGCTTCTCATACTGATCAGCTTCAACATGACCACAAATCAAAACAACATCCCCAAGTAGACTTCTTGCATTGATCAGTCTACAAACTATTAAGTCATGGACTTGCCTATAGTCGTTCTCAGGGTCACCTATAAAAGGGGAAAAGTTATCCTTACTAAAAAGGGGTTACGTAATCTTGACATATCACATAATCACACTTATTACCTCAAAATACTTAAGGGATTTTGGGCTCACTTAATTTCAAGTGATTAGGGTACTTTTCTAACACAAACCAATGGTCAACGAGGTAATGCATGAATGGGGCTTTTATTTGAAAATACCCTATCTATGTTATCATTATGGTCCTTGTCAATGAAAGAGCAAAACACCTTTCACTTCTTACACACCTTCGTCACATACAACCAAATCATTTTCTAACCAAACCAAATTGAACTCAACCAAAACAAACCAAACCACACCAAACCAAACCAAACCAAACCCAACCAAACCAAACCAAACCAAACCAAACCGAACCAAAACATTTTCTAACCATTAACATAACATCATTATTTATTTAATACAAATACCAATTTGTGTTATATAAATTTTCATAGCCCATTCACACTAGTTTCTATGGAAAACAATACACATGGAAACTATCAACCAAACACAATTTATGTCAAGCATATACCATCACCAATATGGAAACCTGCTGAAGCATAAATAAACTCATTTCATTTTTAGCATACACCATCACCAATATGGAAATTTCTAAGGATGAAAAACCGCATAACCCATGTTATAGCATACACCATCACACAATATGAAAAAGGCTATAACATCGTCATACACTCATCATTTCAAGCATGTACTATCAAACATATGGGAAATGCTAAAAACTATACCCTAACCAAATCAACAATCAACCTATTTGACTCTTCTTTCCTTTTGGGGAGAACTACATTGGCCTAAGGCCCTCACATGGGCTATGTAGGAAACACTCAGTTGACATGGGGTCTTCTGAGGTTAGCTTAGCCATTCATTCATTCATCTACCTGATGGACCAACCATATAACCTTTAACCATGACCTAACCTAGTCAAACCCAATCCATAACTTACCCTCTTCTTCCCTTTTAGGGAGAACTACATTGGTCTGAGGCCCTTAAAATAGGGGCTATGTAGGTAGCACTCAGTTGACATGGGTCTTTTGAGGTTAGCTCGGCCATTCATTCGTTCATCTACCTAATGGACCAACTATCTATACCAACCCAAAATCATGACCAAATAATCAGCCCTGACACTGTAGAAGTCACCTTAGACTTCTCATGGGGCACATTGGAGATCACTTATATCTCCCTAACCATAACAAACAACACTTGAGATCACTTATATCTCAGCCCGACTCGACCAATGACCTTGGAGATCGTGATTATCTCCTCAGACCACGACCACTTTTGAGACAACTTTGCCTTGGTTGTTTTGATTGCATATATGCTACCTCACGAATAGTTAGCAAATTATATGCACCCCACATTATGCCCGTCACACGTATTATCAGATCGCGACCAAGTTGATCCCCAATATTTGTGACATTTTTGTGTTTTCCAAGAGCACTTCCTAGCCTAGATACTTAGAACATAATGACCATTGGAGTTATAGCTTTGATCATTTAACCCAATCATCTACCACTAATAAACTGGGGACTAGTTACTTTGATTTTAGTGCTCCTCAACCATTGGAGCTATAGCTTTGATCATTTAACCCAATCAGCTACCACTAATAAGCTAGGGACTGATTACTTCAATTTTAATGCTCCTTGACCTTACCTATGACAATTTGATCTACCTATCACATGAAGTGCTATATGCGTAATCTCAACTATTATAGCATTCACACTCTAATGTCATCCTACCCATCCACTGCCTATCAAATCAGCACTCAATTTCATCTTACCTTCTATCGATTCCTACTTTGAGGGGGAATACCTCATCCCATACCTAGGGTAACCTACACCTACCTCATCCCATATTTGGGGCAACCTACACCTATTTTTGTCTTGCAGTTTGTCAAGACAAACCACAAGACAAAAAGGGGTAAATGTAGACACCAACATTGTGTCAACCACCTTGGCCCCCTTTTAAACACTTGCACACCTTATTAATTTAAAATAAACTACTTATTTTAAATTAATGACCTCACCTTGGACACCTCACCTTGGACACCTCACCCTAAGACCATTTCTTACCCTATGAGTCACCCTGAGACTAGGTCATCTAAATCCTAACTACCCATGACCTATTCTCACTCCATCCTAACCTCCTAACCAACTCTCATCCCTTATAAACCCATGTTTTGACTGTTCTCCAATGGAAAAAGAACTTGGCGGGTGGAGAAATGAGAAAAGAGATAAAAATAGCCCTTTTACCCATTCTTTCTCCATCGACATCGATTAACAATCGGCCGACGCTGACGGGATTCGCTAACATCAGTTACATAAGCTTATCTCAAACATTGAGCTGCCCCTGGCCTCTTCACATATCGACATGCACACTCTGAGAGCAAGCATCAGAATTCGACTATCACTCTCCTAGGTATATAAATTATGCACAAGTCAATCCAAATTGGATTGGAACATTGCACGAGGACCTTGACATCAACCATAATAGGAATAAATCACTCTGACACCCTTAGGTCTTCACCATAAAGCTAAGTACTCTAGTCTCTACTTCAAAGTTTTAGAATACATTGGTAATTAGTTTCCATTTACTATTTCTAAATACTATCAAAAGAGACCAAGCTTCCTTTGTGGAAGGGCTGAAAAGCCTTCCCCTTATCCTTGCCCTCTTTTCACACCTACCCTCTACCTTTTACCCTTCCTCAGACCTTATTCACCTTCTCATAACCCTACACAAACCTTTAAACTCTTAGAATCCTCTGTCCACCATAGAAACACCCTGAAACCCATCCAAAGGCCCACTGCCCCTATCGACATTGGCAACCTAAATGACATCGTCACCATTTACCTACCGACATTGGCAGCTTAACTGACGTTGGTGACTGTGCAAACCAAAAAACTTATCCAAACAACCCAAAGACCAAACAAAACCTTTGACCAACCTTCTAAGACACACGGACTATAGGGAATAAGTACACAATATTCTACCTTTCTATTTCTTTAAGTCTTTTATCATTTCATTTTATACAAATCTCTTTTCTTTAAATAGTGGACTGTCATCCCTTACGGAGCTTTACACTTCTGGGACTGAGCGCATAGCTTGGCAGTCCACCATATCCTATTCTAAAAATTTCTTTGTTCAAGTTTCTTTCTTTTTATAGGTGTTTCCTCCATAGCCAAAGAGGAGCTCTCACAAAGCTTGGATACAGTGCGCAACTTAATCTAGGTAACGTCAAACCCCAAACCTTTAACCTTAGTTTCTTCCTTCTTTGAAAGTAATTATAGAAAAATGTAGAGAAATAGTGGGGTGTGTTTAGACATGGAATGTGCCATTGGGTCTGAGCCATCCATCACACACTGGCTGAGGAATCTCTCTTTAGATTCCAACTCTGCAATTCTCCTAGCCATATCCTCTTGGAAGAGCCTTTCCTGGAAGTCACTAATGTCATCATGAGCAGGGGTAGCCTCATCTTCTTGAAGGTTTTGAGAAAAACCTTGCTTCTCCTCCTTCTTGCCCCATGATTCTACCATTTTCCCCCTGTTCAAGATCTCAGAATTAGAATTTTGCTCCTACAAAGAAGAAGCAACTTTGTTTTCTCCAAGGTCCTGGGGCTCCTCCACAAGGTCTGGGAGTTCTATCTCTTTCACGGAGCAGCCTCATCCTAGCCTCCAAATCTTCAATTTGCTTGGCTAGATCATCTTTAAAGAGTCTTTTTTGGAGGTCATTAGTATCATCCTCTTCAAGGCTCTAGGCTGGTTCCTGGCATTTCTTCTTCCAACTCAGAATCTGCACATCATGTTGAAAATTTTGGGGAGGTTGAGGAATGCTAGGAAGAGATTGTTGATGTACTGGAAGAGTCTCTTGAAGGGGAATGTGCTGGCTCATGGAATTCCCCCTAATGGAAGATTTACAATATAAGGAATTAAGAAGATTGATCTCCATGGGGGGTTTCTCTAGTTCACTTTGATGCTAGAAAGCCAGGCACACGAGATTCAGAGCAGATGCATCAGATGAGCTAGAGTGGGCAAGTGCCATTTGATAGAAAGGATTTGGTGCATAAGAGGGGGCTTTCTTAAAAATAGGAAGGGGCACACAATGTTGAATGCCTTGATTAAATGGATTTCTCCATTTTGCTACCTCCTCCTCCATAGATTGCAAGGCCTAAGCTTGCCTAAACAAACACTCCTCTTTATACATCAGCTCCTACTGATATCTGTACTGCTCCTCCAGTCTGTTAATCTCCGTCTTCTGCTTCTCAAACTCAAGGTCCACTTCCCTTATCATTGAAGGGAAATTAAGAGAGTTGTTTGAGGGGATTCTCTAAATTTTTTGATTCTAATCAAGGTCATATGAAGGAAAACAAGACCCATGATTTTGTGCAAAGGGATTATACATACAAAAGTGATTTTTGATGGCACTAGGCTACTTAACCAGCTGATTCAACTCAGAGTTACCATTGGTGTTGATTCAAAAGCCTCCAAAGGCTGGTCAGTTGAAGAACACACCAAAAATTCTTCAACTCCTTGGATACAACTTGTCCTAGTTGGTCCCACTAGGCATGCAAGAAACTATTGACGCTAAAGATTTCACCCTTGGCAGGAGGCCAAGCTCTTGCCTTCTTCACAAAATAATGGAAACTCCCCTCTCACCTATGGGACTAGTGAAGCTGGATGGGAGAGTCTCTAGATGAGGGCTAGCTCCCTCTAATGTATCATTTAGGCCCTAGTTTCTCCTACTACTAACAAATAAAATGAAAAAAATGGGGGGGGATGAAAAGGAAGAGAGAGATGCTAAAAACAAAGCTTAAGCTTAAAAATGAAAAGAGGTGATACACCAGAAAATGTGATCCACCCAACCTAAATATACACTTTTCACCAAAAAGAAACACCTATACACTTCATCTGAAGTGAGAAAACCTTTTGCATTAGTGGCTCAGGGGTCCATGGAGATATAGGGAGGAAATAACTACTAGAGGAATTCTAGGACACACTGTAGCAGCCTATCCACTTCACCTACACTCCTCTAGGGACACTTCTGACAGACCTGTAAAAAGAAACTCAAAAAATGCACTAGACATGTTGAAATCATTCTATAAAAGCATTTAAGAAAATGACTTAACACAGAATCAAGGCATAAACACATACTAAAGATGCAAACCTCAGAGTGGAGGTAAAAATAGCTAAGTTTTGATTCAAGGTAAAAATTTTGGTAGAGCTCTCCCTTACAAGCTCAAGAGACTTTTGGGCAGAGTTTTGCCTTAAGGCTGAGAGTGGACCCCTTCTCTAAAGAGAAGTTTACAATTTATAGAAAGAGGAAGAGCAACTTGGTGCTTCCTAGGAAATATTTTGGTGCTCTTTTCTACAAGTGGCCCATGTGCACTAAATACATTGGGAAGAGGAAAGCCACTGTTACTGATGTCATTCTTCAGAAGAGGCTTGGTGGAAACATGTTGTACCATCACCAAAACTAACTTTGGCATTCAAACATTAATGTAAGAGCATGGCTGCACCTCTTTTCTATAAACATACTATTGCTTGTCCCCTCATCAATGCCAACTGCAAAAAATAGGTTGCGATGTTCATTTGATAATGACTCACCTTCCCTTCACCACTTAAATGCTTTGTCATTTATGCTTCTTGTCTTCTTCCTTCTCTTTCAGCCCTCAGGGGAGATCTTCTGGTGGGTCACTACATTCCTTGGGCTCCTTTCTACTTGGTGCTCAAACAGTTCAAAACAAATAGATATTTCACTATTTTAAATTTGACATTCACACGGCTGTCACCCAATGACTAGTCCATTTCCTTAAATTTGATAGCTTTCGAGATGTCACCATCCTTGGCAAAAGTCATCGGGTCTTTTGTTTCAGGCTTTTTCCCCACAAGTTTTCTATTTTGAGCCTTTTCCCATAGACAAAGAGTCTGCGGGAATTGGCTACTTTGACTTTTCTATGGGATCTTTGACTTTTTCTACACCTTCAGGCACTTGGAAAATCCTTTCCCTAAATTCCTTTAGGCCTTTTGAAGCTCTCTTTGCCCTCCATAAGGGCTTCTAGATCTTGAACTACCCTCTACAAGGGCCTTTGGACCTTGAACTACCTTTTGGCTATAGGGCACACTCTTGAACCAAGCCGTTGAACCAACCCATTGAACCAAAATTGGTTCAACGGTTCAATCGGTTCAATGGTTCAACCACTGCGCATCGAGCCCATTAAACCAAGCCTTTGAACCGATTCATTGAACCTCTTTGTTGAACCATCTATTGAACCAAAGTTGACATGTGGCTACTTCTATAGAGCCTTTAGCTACCTTAGAAAACTTTTAGGCCCTTTTTTGGTTCTCATGGATGCTGACACTTGGCACATTTTGCATAGCTCTTAGCAACTCATTCAGGCCCACCATAGTCTTTTTTAAAGCCAACAAGAGAAACCCATAGATGTTGCCACCTGTCAGCTTCCATCAAGCCCTACAAGGGACACATGGCACATTTCACTACTCCTAAAAAAGCATGTTGAAGTCCTCCACTATTGTCACTTGGTGCTTTTCATGCTCTAGCCTCCCTGATATAAAATTTGATGTTTGTGAGCCTGTCATCACTCGAAAACCCTATGGCTCCCTTTGAAATGTTCCCTACCCTCTGTAAGGGCTTCTCACCTTAGCACCACCCTTCGGCTTTGGGATACACCCTTGAACTAAGCCATTAAACCAATAATTGGTTCAACAGTTCAATGGTTCAAGATTGTGCATCGAGTTACTTGAACTAAACTGATGCTCTATCAATTAAACCAAGCAATTGAACCAATTGGTTAAATTAGTTCAACAGTTCAAAGCTATGCATTGAGCCCATTGAACTTAGCCTTTTATCTTTCCTCTCTCACTTTAGCCATTGAACTTGCACACTAAACTAGAGGCATTGAAATAATTGATTGAACTAGTGTGTTGAACTAGTTCAATGGTTCAATGCTGTGCGTCGAGCCCGTTGAACCAATCCTTTAAACTGATCTGTTAAACTTCCTTGTTAAACTGAAATAATTGAACCAAAATGTTGAACTTAAGTGTTGAACCAATTGGTTAAACTAAAATCCATGAAGCAAGTGATGAACCAAGCCTGGAAATTAAAGTGATAGACTTTAAGCGATGAACTAGGCTTTGAAAAGGAGTGATTGAACCAAGGCTCAAACCAAGGCTGATTAAACTACCAATTAAACCAGGCATTCAACTGGATTCAATGGTTCAATGATGCCAACCTTTTTCATGATTTTTCCTTAAACAAGATCCCGAAGAAGCCTTGCAAAAACCCAACACTCTCTGAACTGATCCTTCATGCGCCAAAGGACTAACCTACAGAGTCCGTATAAATCCAAAACTTTAAGAGTCTATATAAATTTTGTAGAGTCTGTAGAAATGAATAGATTCATGTAAAAATAGAAAATGAAATGGCTTAGAATAGTAGGGATAGAAGGGGATCGATTTTTGGCCTGTTGGGCAAAAAATGGTCAACAATGACATTAATAAATGTAATACCTTCAAAAGTCTTGTCCAAAATTTGATTGATATTAGAAAACTTGCATTTGATAATCCCAATGCACTTCCAAATCAATCCCTTGACATTTTTCACAAGCCTTTTACTAATCATGCTCCTTCTACCCATCACCAAGATAACCAACCTGAATCATCTCACTCTAATGAGGCACTTACAATTAATGTTATTAATAACGAGCCCATTGTTGAAGAGACCATTACCTTAATCACCTAAATGGAAATAGTGAAATTGCCTCCTATTTCTTCAAATAGCCAAATGGAATAATTAACCACCCCTTTCTCTTCATTTTATGATACTTTAGATTTATCTACCTCTCCTTTGACATAAAAACTAAAGGATACAACCTCTGCTATAACCATTTCTTCTTCTTCCACTCTACCCATTCAAGTGGTAAAACTACACTCCATTTCTTTGGACACCCAAACAATATAAGTAAATCTACCCATTCCTTCACTTGAGGATACCATACCTACCTTCCCTATCATTGAACCATCTATTTCCTCTTTGAAAACCATACCATAAGAGGAGATTTCCTCATCTAGTTAACTAGCAATTTTGCAACCATCCATCAAAATTAAAGAAACCATTCCCTCTTCTCCACCCAAGGGATTAAGATTTAAAACCCATGACCAAATAACTAACAACATTTACAAACCCTTTTCTAGGCTATTCTAAAGTTTAGAGTTCATTTCCCAACCTAACTTTGATAGATCCACCTTTTGGCATCGAATTGGACTTCCTTACCAAATAAAATTTGAACCCTCAACTTCACTTAAATCCACATTTAAACCCATTACATCTTCAACAAATACCTCTTCCAAAACCATAATTTAACCATCCCACCCACTTCTATCTAAAATTTCCAAATCACCCTATGCCTCTCTCACCAAATCAATCAATAACTTAGTAATTCTTCCCACACCTAGTCATGATCATCCCCATTTGAGGTTAGACTTAACCCCATCTATCCCACCAAATAAAATTACAACTAAACCAATTAAGAATTTAGATTTACCCAAACCTCCACCTCAAACTAGACTCATACCACCTCCTTCCCATGTACCTTCTATTTTAAGACCCCATCTTTCTACCATCCTGATTACCTATTCTTCTTCTAAGAAACCATCCCCCTTTTTTTCACCTACACCCATCAAACCATATAATTATCCATCATTTTTAACTAACCTATCTACCTCCACTTTCTCACCTATAGCTAAACCTTCCTCACCCAAGTCTTCCATATCCAAATCTCCAACCCCCAAACCAACTATAACCAAATAAACCCAACCTCCAACTACAACTTCCATAATAAAGCCTATGCCCAAAAAGGTTCCTACCCCTAAAACTATAAATCATATTCAACCATTTTACAAAGTTTGTTGTAAACCTCTTCCATTATCTTACCTCCAATCAATCATTTTAACCCTTCATGTCCTAAACAGTCATGGTTCAATGACAATCTGATTTGCCTTTACCATAGGACCTCAGGACATAACATGGAGAACTATAAAGCTCTTCAATCACTAGTTAATAGCCTATATGATGAAAATGATCTATTATCAGATGAAATATTCTTACCCCCATTAAAAATCTTACCATCCACCCAACCTACCCAATATTTACCTACTCTCCCACTTCCACCCAAGAGTGAGAGGGAGGAACCAAAACAACCATCAAACCCAACAAACCCCATTATCCACACTATTCATGTGGTTATGCAATCCCAAACCCAATAAAAAGATAAGGGAAAATCCAAGGCATCCATTCCATGGACTTACCCTTCCAACCCTTAACCTTCCAACCAAAACCAAACACTTACACCTTCACCTATACCACCAGCAAATCCAAAATTATCCATTATGGAACCCTCTACCTCCAACCCATCTGAATCCTTCCAGTTTATCATGTTGAACCAACTTCATCAAATACTAGTGAAAATGAGCCTTTATGAATTGGTCAACACCTTTCCCCACCATCACCAGACACTAATCAAGGCTTTACAATCTATAGAGTTTCAACTAGATGATCCTCAATCTCTTGTACCCTTTATTGGAGCCCTCCAACTCTATAACCTCATCACCTTTCATGATTCTAAAATACCTCCCACTCATCCTGAGGATTTTGATCCTCCCCTCTTCATCATAACATACATAAATCAAACCCACATTAAGAGGGTAATGATTGATGGAGGAGCTAGCATTAACATTATCTCCTCCCATGCATATGACCAAATTTAACTACCTGAAAATATCATGTCAAAAATTATAGTGGTCCTTCTCTCTATTAATGATACCATGTCCACTACTATAAGAATCGTTATCCTCCATATCCACTTGGGGCCTTATACCATTCCTAAAATATTTTACATTATAGAGGGTGAGTTCTAATACAGTGTGTTACTCAAATGCCCTTGGTTCCATGCTAAGTTGTATCCCTTCCACCTTACACCAATGTGTCAAATTTGAGCATGAGGGACAAGTTATTACCATCAAAGCTAACCCTAGTCCCTTTGTCTCTTATAATATGATATACCAACCTAATGATGTCCTTCTACCTCATTCATCTACCTCACAACTAACTTTTAAAAAAATAACCCAACAACTAAAACCATCAACATTTCTTCTCACAATGATGATGAAGCATCAACTAGCTTAGCCATCCCTTCATCCCAAATGCTTATTAATTACCCCCTAAAATCCATGTTCCAATGACTCTTTCTTGGGGAATATCACTTGTTAGCCTTAGATGCTTTCCCTACTCTACAAGAATATGGAAATATCAAATAGACCCTTATTACTATCCCAACATCAAAATCATCATCCCTTTTAGGCTCCCCAAAAATATTAAAAAAATAATCTATGGGGGACTTGATCAGCCATTTATCACTCCTACCACTACCCCATTCATCTGACTATTCACCATCAATTTTTTATATTTGGACAAACTAACCTTTGTCAAGGCTTACCTTTATAGGTGCTCTTGGAAGGGGTTTGGTGTTGGCATTTATGAATAGGGACATCACAAGTTACCCATCATCAAAACTCAAAAATCTCATGAGTTCTTTTACCTTTGGTTGTACCTCCAAAAGAACCCACATCAACAAAACCCATTATTGCCATCGATAAACAACTTCCATCCTCACCAACCCCATCTCCCTCCAACTTTGAGGACTCTGATATCATCCCATCTAACTTATTTTTTTATCAATACCATTAGTTTGGGCCCCTTGACCTATCAAAATGATGGCTGAACTAAAACCTTTCATCTCATCCATAGTGAAATGATCTAATGTGATTCCCATACCATCAACACCATCCAACATCAGGATGATGATTCCATCATCACCTACCTTAGTGTGGGGCATTCTTTAATTCATAAATCTTTCCCTCTTTAGAACCAAATTATGCTAAATGAATCTACTATTGATGTCAACTTGGGAGCTCCGGATAACCCCCATATCATCAAAATCAACCAATCTTTATATTCCATGGAACAACAAGACTACCCTTTTTCCCTCAAGATTGTAACATAGAATTTGTGTGGTCCTATTAGGATATGCTTGGAATTAACCCTTTTATTTACCTTCACAACATTATTACCCATCCTAAGGCTAAACCAGTTTGATAAAAGCTTATAGGATACATCCTTGCATAAACCTCCTTGTCAAAGAAGAGCTTCAACTTCTCTTATCTATTGAATTCATTCATCCCATCAATTATCCATAATGGGTTTCTAACATATTTCCCATCACCAAGCCCATAGGGGGACTTCATCTCTACATCAACTTTCATGACCTTAACCTTGCTTACCTAAAGGATGGCTTTCCTCTACCAAACATCGACCAACTTGTTGATCTTATAGCTAGACATGAATTGTTATCTCTCATGGATGGTTACCCCTAAAGATCAACATAAAAATTACTATATCACCCCATGGGAAACCTTCCACTACAATATCATGCCCTTTGGAATCAATAATGCTAGAGTAACTTATCAGTGGCCCATGACCTATATCTTTCATGATCTCATCCACAAAATTGTAGAGGACTATGTGGATGATTTCCTTGGGAAATCCAAACACTGCGAGGATCACCTAGCTATTCTCACCATCATCTTTGACTGACTAATCCATTATCATGTCAAGCTCAACCCTAAGAAGTGAATTTTTGAAGGCTTATCAAGAAATCCTCTTGGTTTCATCAAATCTCTCCATGGAATCAAAATAGACCCCACTAAAGTTTGAGAAATCTTAGAGATGCCTCATCCTACCAACCTTACCCAATTCCACATCCTACAGGGCAAACTTCAATCCATCCATCATTTCATCTCTTAGCTATCAAATAAATGTCAACATGTACACCACCTCCTAAGGAAAGATACCTCTTTTAAGTGGAATGAATAATGTCAACAAGCCTTTAATTCAATCGAGTATCATCTCTATCCACCCATACCCATATCTCCTAAGCAACCCTTTTAACTATATATATCCACCACTGACCATTCCCTAGGGGCAATGCTCACTCATCATGATGAATAGAATAAAGATAAAGTTTTCTTTTACATTAGCTTTACCATCATCAAATATGAAACTTGGTATATCCATCCTTAAAAAACTCTACCTCACCTTAGTTTTCATGGCCTTCAAACTTCATCACTATCTTCTTAATCATAAAACATATGTCATCATTAACACTGACCCCCTCAAGTATACACACTCTAAGCCATAGTAAAAATAGTGTATGGCTAAGTGGATCATACTCCTAGCTAAGTTTAATATATAATTACTTCCATAAAATTCTATTAAAGGACAAGTCATCACTGACTAATTGGTTGAAGCTCCTCTGCTAGAAAATCAACGTTCTCCTCTTGCCTTCCCGAATGAGTCCATTGTAACTCTTTCTCAAGAAAAACCGACCTAATAAATGACCATGTTTTTTGATGGCTCTAAATGATAAAATGGTGAACCTCTTCCCCTTTCCTTTAAACTTGACTTTGAATGCACTAATAACATCGTTGAATACAAAACCTAGTCATAGGTCTCCAAACTGCCCTATCCTTGGGAGTCAAAACTATCAGTGTCTTTAGTGACTCCTAACTAGTCATCAATCAAATTAATGGATCTTATCAATGTAAAAATGATGTCTTATTTAAGTATAAATAAGTTATGGACTTATTCTTAGCATCATTTGTTCATTATACTATCTAGTTAGTTCCTCAATCTGCCAACAAATTCATAAACACAATGGCATCCCTTACTTTCCAAATCCCATATCAACCTATCAAATATAAACTATTTGTCACCATCCATCTCTTTATCAAACCTTCATATATAATTTTTGATCTTCTTACCTTTTTTAGTGTGAAGGCTTCTTCTTTTGACATTTGGTATGACCAAACTTTCAACTATTTTAACCTTGGCATTATTCCTCCCAACCTTTTGAAGAATGATATAAGAGAATATGTTTATAGTACCTCTCATTACACCATAATATGGGGAATCCTTTACAAATTTATCTTTGACAACATCCTTATCTAATGTCTTTGTAGTCATGAAGCCTCTCATGCCATCAAGGAAATACATGACAAAGTCTATGGGGGAAATTTTAGTAGACTAGTTATTGCTAAATGTATCATTCACCTTGGCTACTATTTACCCACCCTCAATCAAAGTTTTTGTGACTATGTAAATAAGTGTCTTAAATGTCAAAAACATGCTAACTTACATCATGCACCTCCTCATGGCCTTTAAGTATCCAAAGATATTGGTCCTTCTCAAAATGGGGTCTTGACTTTAGTGGGGAAATCAATCCCCATTCTTCACAACAACACCCATATATCATTACTTATATTGAATATTTTAGCAAGTGGGTGGAGATCATTCCTCTTATCTAAAATAAAACCAAAAAAATTCTTGACTTCATCAATCACCATATCATCTGCTGCTTTGATGTTCCCCATAAGATCATCACCAATAATGGCAAATATTTTAAAAACTAGAAAGTCTAAGGTCTTTATGATGCTTTTGGCATAATGTTAAGATTTTCCTCAACTTATCATCTACACGTGAATGTAAAAATGGAATCCTTTAATAACACTCTCATCAAAATTATCACTAAAGTACTAAGTGCTTCAGGTCAAGATTGACACTTGCACATCCCTTTCACTTTATGGGCCTATCACACTAGAATTTAAACCTCTATAGGTGTTACCTCTTTCTCTCTCATCTTTGGATTCAAGGCAATCTTGCCTCTCAAAGTCCAAATTTCTTCTCTTCACATATCATTACAAGAAATACTTTTTGAGCATGATTATCATTAAGAACACCTCATGCATCTTAAACTCTTTGATGAACATCACCTCTCAACCCTTAATCATCTTTTTATCTATCAAAAATCAATCAAGCATGCATACAATAAACATCTAAAAGAGAAAGAGTTTAATATGAGAGACCTCATCCTTAAGGAAAACCATCATATAACTAATATGGATAAGAGAAAAAAGGGCAAGTTTGCATTCAATTCGCTTGGACCCTACATCATAAACCATAAGTACGGATTAGGAGCTTATCATTTTTCCTCTCTCAAAGGCAAACTAGAACTTGAGCCTCTCAATGCTTTACATTTGTGTCATTTATAATGTTTAAATAAGTATAAAACTTACCTTTGTGTCTAATGTAAGCTCATCCCTTGGTTTACAATATATTCACTTCCTTTCCCTTACCTATCCCTAATCCCCTTGGGAAAAAATGGTTACAACATAAGAACCTCGTGATTATGCATCACAATTATAGGTTAATCCTAAGCATGGGTACCATGGCTCTACCCATGGCATGGTTCTCATGGATACTTTTTGTCTCTAATCAGATGGAATCCCATGATTAACTGTCTCTCAAACCACTTTCCCCATCTATCATTAACCTTTTATGCTAAAATTATACCTCCATAAATGTAAAATTTAATCCTAAATATACCTTTCCATGTCTAATCATTTATTCAAAATAACTTGGGCCCATAGCTCTAGCATTGCATACTGGTCCCTTGAAGGACAACTATCCAATAATTAAAAGTTATTTAAAAATAGACTACTCCCTTAAAGGACAACTATAAAAATCCAATTTTAGACCACTCCCTTGAAGTATGGTTAGGAGATAATAATTTCAAGCTTCTTACATTGATCAACTTCACTAAATTCTCAAAATAGAAAAAGCAACGAATAACCTTATGTCAAAATCAAAGTAAGTAAGCCACAATCAGCTCCTATATATGGTATTTGTAGACTTCCTACATTTATTAGTCTACATATCATGTTAAGGCATGGAATTATCTATTATAGTTCTTTGGTCACCTATAGAAGGGGTAAGCTAACCCACATCAAGTTACCATTTCACCCATTTCCCATTCAACAATATACTTACCACCTACTTTCCCTCCACACCTTTAGTCAAATCAAGGGACTATGAGCTTACTTGATTGAAAGTGCTCAAGATACCCTCTTCTCAATCACAACATGCTCTTTCAAAACATTTGATAAGCTTCTATTCACTAATTCAACCCAACTATGTTTTCTTGTTGTTAGGTCTTTGCCAACCCAAAACATCATGCCTTTTATTTTCCCTCTTTTAGTTCATATAGACATATGCCTCATAATTCTTACATCTTTCTCACATATAGTTTTTTACCTATACCTACTTTATGTGATTTCATTACATCCATGTCCTAAAAATTCAAAAAACATCATTATAACACTATGGGCCATATCCCATCTATGAACCTAAACATCATGCACCTCATCATCCAAATCAATAAACAAAACCATCCTATCTATCTTCATAAACAAACACATCATTCCTCATATGACATTACCTAAAATTATCAATAAAAAACATTTTAATTCCTTCATCCATATTCTCTACCTATCAAACAACATTGCATATTGTCTATCCTCATCTCATTTCATAAAAAATAGAACATGGGCATCCTGCCATTCATAAACCTTAAAACATAAATCATACATGCTCATCAATATCAAAAATCACAAGCTAACCACATATCCATAATCCTATCCATAACTCACATTATGTCAACACAACCACTTAAACCATATCAAAAATATCATAAGCAATCATCCCTAAGCCAAATCATAAGTATGATCTAATAACCATGCCATATTTATAAACATTGTCATCATTATATCAACACGTCTACATCAAATAATCTATCACAAACATAAATCCAATATACTTAAAAAACATCTATTTCATATTCGTAAATAACATCATGAACAAAACTATTCAATATCCATCTTTATATCCTATTTATCCATTTCACAAAGCACATGCATCCATGAATAAAATCATAAATAGCATAAATAAATCAATCATTTACATATCTAAACTCATGCATCACTAAGTTCATGCCATCATCATCATTACAACATCATGAACATACATTTCATCATCATAACATACCATATCCATCATGAACAACAACAATTAATCTACATACCCTCTCATGAGCAAAAGTCCTCATTATCATGTGACAACAATACATAATCACTAAACAAAATAAAACATCAGAGAATAATCATCATTTCATATGTCAATGTGTCATCAATATAATGTCAATAATATAATCATCATTATCACCACATGCTCATCATATACATAAATAATAAAATAAATTCAATAATATATCCATGTATCTCTCACTCATATACATCTCATGTCATCGACACGTAGGTTGATATAAAACTCAAAATCATATATTATGCCCCTGGTACATAACTACCCCTAGCCCCATCTTAACCTACACTTACACTAATATCTAGTGGTGGTCCCCCTAAATTCTTTGCCTACCCCATTATCAAAGCCCACTATCTTAGAGTCGCTATATATAGATCCCTTGCTAAGCTGGCCCTATACTCTCCATTTATCATATTCAATGGCAATTGTGCTAGCACTATCGCCTCATAACATCTTAGCTCCTCAATAGTGGCTAGGTATCATGTCCTTTAAACTATGTTATGTGGTCCTCTTGTTACTATTAAAACCACCCCTAACCTCTATCATAATTAATCTCTCTCTTGAGTCACTAAATCTAGCAAGGTCCTAACCATATCATGCTCACTAGTCAAAGTGGTAACCTACCCCTATAAGATGATAATCTATGCCTATAATGTGGCCACCTATCCTTGTAACCCTATGATGTAGGCTTGTGTTTTTGCCAATGCCATTGCCACCTGACCATCCTATGCTAGTTCCCCTATAAGATCCACATCCATAGGCTACTACTCCTCATCACCCCATCTAAAGTCATATTAGTGTAGGTTTTTATTTTTCCCTATTTATTAATTAGAGAGATTGTATTTTTTGTGCATATATGGAGTTTTCCTACATTTGTGGGATAGGCTAGCTTATGTGGAGGTGTGTGTCATAGGTGTCATAAGAATGTCATAAGTAACTCCCTTGATGGGAGTTACTTCTCTATTCTTAGCACCTTGTCACCACCTCTCATGGAGGAGTTATAGTCTATTCTTGGGGTGCCTTGTCCACCTTTTGTGGAGGAGTTACTTACGTACTCTCCTATTTGTAGTCCTCACTTTGGCCATCTCATGTTAATCAGATTTTGTTTTTTTCTATTTTGTCTTGTGTAATTTATCTTGTGTTATTTTCAAATTTATTTAGAATCTATGTGGTGTGAACTTGATTTAACTCGTGTGATCACATTTCCATTGCACTCGCATTATCCAGATTCTGGAAACAACTCTGATATGGTATCAAAGCAAGAATAGTAATCATGTGTCTGGTTATGCTTTTAGTTCATTTTGAAATCAAGAGGAGTGGAGTTCTCTTTGTTTTTTTAATTTTTTAGATATGATCTAAAATTTAAAAAAATATATCATTTTTGGGATCATTTTCTTGGGAATCCTTGGCCTTTGGGTGTCTTGGTTGTCTTCACTTCAAGGGTTGGTTCAACAGTTAGCCTGGGCACCATTGTTGTGTGCAAGGAGCAAAGGGAGGAGTAGCTCTAAACAAATTCAGTTCCAGCAGTAGAAGTCCTTCCTTCCAGCCATGCCATTAATTGTACAACATCCAAAATAGCATTTAATTCCAGCAGCAATAGTCTGTGCTCTCCAATCGCTGACCAGGTCGTACAACGTGCAACTCTGCAAGTCTGCACCAACTTCAGCAGTGCCTTCAGTTTTGCTACACCTCAAGCAGTCCTTCCAACTTATTTTCTTTCCCAGCAAGGCACCAAGTAGGTCGTATGGCATCTAGCAGATCTGTACATTTATTTTTTTGTCTTTTCTAAGTTAAAATTTTGGACTGTGTTATTTTGGTGCCCCTCCCTTACTTGGCATCCCATGTGGCACCCCTTGGACACTTGGTAATCCTTCATTGTGTCTATGCTTCATTATTTTTAGTTTAAAATTAACTTGTAAAACAAAAATCAGTCAATTTGACTGAATATTTAATTTTTTAGACAGTTTTGTAATTTGGGGGTTTTTCATTTTAAACTTGTATCTTCAACCTATGAAGATGAAGGGTGAGGCCCGAGTTGGCAGGAGGCTAATTACCCCTCACACAAACCTCCTTTGGATTCCTCATTCTATGTCAAATCTAATGAGTGGTTGGAAGGCCACTTTCTCTCTCAAAACAGGCATTTTTTTAATGTTTTAGTGTTTTTTTTGCAAAAACACTAGTTTACGGGAAAATTGAACCCTTAATATCTTACAAATAGTAGCTTGGATTTGGGTGCCATTTTTTGAAAAAATGTTTGTAATTAAATTCTCCAGTGTAGGTTTTTTATTTGTCAAAAATTCACTAATTTATAAAGTGCCAAAAATTTAGGTCTCTCGGGACGCATTTTCAACTAAGTCTAACGTCCTATTTGCTTTAGTCTTGCACTGATTGCTCTAAGATGCATTCTCAACTGAGTCTGACGTCTTTTGAGCATGAACTTGCATATTTGGGGGGGGTTTCAATATTTTAGGGGGGGTGTGATTGCTTTTCACAACTTGCAAATATTTTCTTTCATTCTCCTTTTCGCATAAATTCACAACTTGCAATCAACACAACTTCACCTAAATTCAGCTAAAAATAGATTATTTTCAACTTAAACCCCTAACACCCTTCAACTATCATGAATGGAAGGTTAAAATTTCAATCATTCTTAGAAGCAAAGGGTTGTATAGGATCACCATGGGTACTGAAGTAGAACCCAACACTGATGCTGAAAAGGTTAAGTGGTACAACCGTAGTGATGAAGGCTATGGATTACTGAGCTTGTTTGTGTCTCCAAAACTTATCTTCCATCTAGAATCCTCCTAGACTCCTAATGACATATGGGACACCTTAGAAAAATTATTTGGGAAGCTTGATGAGATGAGAGGTCATGAGGTCGAAAATGAATTCATAAGTCTAAGTCCTAGCAACTATGACACCCTACAGGACTTCTTCACTAAGTTTAAGGCCCTCAGATTGCAATTGAAAAAATGTGGGATAGAGAAGAAAGATGATCAACTCATCCTTTCTATTCTCACAAAGTTAGGTCTAAGCTATTTAGTCTTTGTCTCCACTTTCCATGCCAAAAAAATTGCCCTTGGCACTACATGGAAAATGCCTTCTTTGGATTCATTCATTGCCAACTTGACTAGGGAACAAGATAAGCTAATTCAAATGGGCAAAATGAAGTCTACTCAACCCCAAGCTTTGATAGCTGAAAATGGTAAGGATAAGACTTCAACAAAGGAGAAGAAGAAAAAGAACAAGGACTAGGAGAAGAAGAAAGATAACACCAATCCTACCAAAAACAACACTGAGACTTCCTCTTCCAATGCTAAACCTAAGAAGGAGAAGGTTAAGTGTGCCTATTGTAAAAAGATAGGGCATGATGAACACAAATTCATGAAGAAACAAATAGATCACCTAACTCATCTTCTAGAGAAGAACAACATAGGTGTTCCTGAGTCCATCAAGTAGAATTCATCTACCCAAGATTCTACCAAGGCAAAAGGCAAGGGTAAGGAGAAAGAAAAGGGCAAGGGCCTTTTAGCTACAATAGCTTCTAAATCTTCATGGGTCATCGACTTGGGTGCTTCTCACCACATGGGCTCTTCACTAGTTTATTTTTCATCTTTAGAGCCTTGTAGCATGACTTTAATTAGTTTGGGTGATGACACTTTAGTTTCTATTGTAGGGAGAGGGTCAGTTGAAATGGAAGGAGGAACATTCAATAATGTTCTAAGTGTTCCTTCTCTTTTAACCAATCTCCTATCAGTGTAACAAATCACTCACATTGGTTGGGGCATGAGAGTTGAGTTTTCACTAGATTCAGTGGCTATTAAGGAGTTGCATAGTGATACTACAGTGGCAGTGGGTAAGGCAGATCACCAAGCAAGGTTATACACCTTCTCACATTTTGCATCAGATTCTTCTCCAACAACATTGCTGACTCATTCAGATGGAGTTAACAAATTGTGGAATGAGCGGTTTGGCCACCTCAACTACCACTACCTTGAGCAACTTTTCAAAAATGACATGGTCATTAGCTTGCCTCATGTCCAATTCTCAAAAGGACTTTGTGAGGGGTGCTCCCTTAGGAAGCATCCTGAAGCAAAATTTGACAAAGGCAAAGCTTGGAGGGCTTCACAACCTTTGGAGTTAGTCTACAGTTATGTATCAGGACCCTTTCCCAAACCATATTTCACAAGGGCCAAGTACATCCTCACTTTCATTGATGATTTCTCTAGGTACACTTGGATATATTTTCTCAAACAAAAGTCTAAAGTGTTTGAAAAATTTCTAGACTTCAAGGCTCTTTTTGAGAAACAGAGTGAGAAATCCATCAAGGTTCTTCAAACTAATAATGGAGGGGAATATGTCAGCATTAGGTTTGATCAATTTTGCACCACAAAGGGGATTGATTTGTAGTGCACAGTCACTTACAGTCCTTCACAGAATGGGGTTGTAAAATGCAAGAATAGTTTCTTGAAAGAGATGGGTAGCTATATGATTCACTCCAAATCCTTAGCACCATAGTACTAGGTTGAAGCCTTCAATTGTGCTTGCTACAGTCAAAATAGGGTTCCTCACAAAGCTTTAAAATGTATAACACCCTTTGAAGCTTGGCATAAAAGGAAACCTGATGTTGAGCACCTTAGAGTTTTTAGATCCCCAGCCATGGCCCACATTTCAAAGAAGAAATGCAAAGCTATGGAACATCAGTCCAAGCCTTGCATCTTTGTCAGATATTTGGATGGTATTAAGGGGTATCACCTTCTAGATCTAGTCACTCATGAGTTGTTCATCGAGAGAAGTGTCCATTTTCAGGAGAGTCCTAGAGACTCAACACTTGACACTTCTTCTCCCTCATCAGATCTACTTCTTCATGATGATTCCTCGTCAGATTCATATCAGCCATAATAAGTTCTTGAGCTAGAGACATCTTCTTCTTTGAGTTTAGATAGTGAGGATAGTGATGTAGAGTCATCCACCTCTAGTCAGTCAGAGGATGAGGAGTTAACACCTGACTCACTCACTTTTAGGGCACTTTGGGCTAGACAAACACTTGAGAGTGTTGGCACTTGGGTAGGAGATCTCACAAATGACAAACGTACTAAGGGGATTTTTAGAGAGATTCACATGCCTTCTTTGCTTAAGTTTTGGATCCACACACTTTTTGAGAGGCATCGGGGGTACCTAAGTGTGATAGTGTTATGGAGGAAGAATATTCTTCCTTAATCAAAAATCACACTTGGGATTTGACTTCACTTCCTAATGGAAGAAAGATGGTTTGATGTAGGTGGATATATTGGACCAAGTTTGCAGCAGATGGGTCAATTGATAAGTACAAGGTGTAATTGGTTGCCAAGGGTTTCTCATAGATGGCAGGCATTGACTACTCAGAGACCTTTGCACCTATTTCAAAGATGACTTCTATTCGACTCACCTTGGCTATTACCACAACACATCGTTGGGATGTGCATCAGATGGATGTGAAGAGTGGCTTTCTTCATGGAGACCTAGAGGAGGAGATCTACATGGAGCAGCTGCCAGGATTTGTTCAAGATTCTTTCTTAGTATGTAGACTTAGGAAATCTATTTATGGCCTCAAACAGGCCACTCAAGCTTGGTATGCCAAGATGGAATCCTTCTTTCTCACAACAGGTTTCACTAGGTGCCATTTTTATCCCAATGTCTACTTCTTGTGGTAG
This sequence comes from Torreya grandis, assembly GCA_037957365.1. Lineage (NCBI taxonomy): Eukaryota > Viridiplantae > Streptophyta > Pinopsida > Cupressales > Taxaceae > Torreya > Torreya grandis. The sequence continues at coordinate 2,321,667 of JARHVA010002023.1, forward strand.
GATGATTCGCTCTTGATTTTGGCTCTATATGTTGATGACCTTTTGATCACCAAGAGTTCTTCATTAGTTACTATAGTGGTGAAGGCATCTCTACAAGATAGATTTGACATGACAGACTTGGATTTGTTACACTACTTCCTTGGCATCAAGATCTCATAGTCAGATTCAGGGATTTCTCTTACATAGCCTAAGTATGCTCTTGACTTATTGGCTCAGTTTCACATGGCTGATTGCAAGCCATCTTTGACTCCCTTTCTATCAGGAGTCAAGCTTGAGGCTAATTGTTCTTCACCATTGATTGATACCACTCGATATCGATAACTTGTTGGTAGTCTCATCTACTTGACTCACACCAAGCCTGGCATATCATATATAGTGGGACTTGTCTCCAGATTCATGCAAGAACCTCATGAGCTACATTGGAAAGAAGCTAAGAGGATCTTGCATTACATACAGGGTTCACATAGATACAAGATTAATTATAGATTTGGAATAAAGGTTGACTTGGTTGGATATATAGATTCAGATTAGGTTGGTGATTCACAAACTCGTAAGTCCACTTTTGGTTATAGTTTCTCTCTAGGTTTTGTTCCTATCAGTTGGTATAGCAATAAGTAGAATGCTATTGCTGTATCATCCACAGAGGTAGAGTACATGGGAGCTGTTAATGTAGCTATTAAGGCTATTTGGATTTAGGGGATTCTTTTTGAGTTTGGCATTCCTATTAGTAGCCCACCATCATTTATTGTGACAACTAGAGTACCATTTAGATTTGAAAGAATCTGGTTCAGCACCAGTCGACCAAGCACATAGAGATTCACATGCATTTCATTCGGGAGCTTATTCATAGTCAGGTCATTGACTTGATATTTTTCTAGTCTTTAGAGCAAGTTACAGACATCTTCACCAAACCTTTCACTGAGAGCAAGTTCCTTCATCTACGAGCTCTTCTTGGCATGTAGTCTACATCTGTAGCAGCATCATCTTGAGGGGGCCTTCTAGCCTCATCTTTCTTTTATGTCTCTCTTTTTTTGGGGGAGGGGGGATTTTTTTTCCTATGAGTTTTATCCTTTTCTCTATCTTATGGGAGATTGCATTTGTACATGGGTACCTCATCAGGCCTAGTTGTCGGGACCCATCTTATATTTTCACACTGCCCACCTAAGCTGTGCTTATGGGGGGTAATTAGTGTAGGTTTTTATTTTTCCCTGTTTATTAATTAGGGAAATTTTATTTCTTGTGCATACATAGAGTTTTCCTACATTTGTGGGATAGGCTAGCTTATGTGGAGGTGTGTGTCATAGATGTGTCATAGGTGTCATAAGTAACTCCCTTGATGGGAGTTACTTCTCTATTCTTAACACCTTATCACCACCTTTCATGGAGGAGTTACAGTCTATTCTTGGGGTACCTTGTCCAATTTTGGGGAAGGAGTTACTTACATACTCTCCTATTTGTAGTCCTCACTTTGGCCATCTCATGTTAATCAGATTTTAGTTTTCTCCATTTTATCTTGTGCAATTTATCTTCTTGTGTTATTTTCAAATTGCTTTAGCATCTATGTGTTGTGCACTTGCTTCAACTTGTGTGATCATGTCTCCATTACACTCTCATTATCTAGATTCTAGAAACAACTCTGATAAGTCAGCCACTACATATCTATCTTTCTACCAAGCTATGTAGCCATCTAACATACCCATATGTTTAATGGCTACTCTAGTCGATAGCTCTTCATAGTATTGGAAATATTGTCATTGATGTCAAATTAGAATTTAATGTATAAAGGTGTTTTTGATATCTATATGTTAGCTAAATGTGTGTTAATATTAATTAAATATTAATAAATATATTTTTGGTTGCATAAAGACAAAAGAGGGCCCATGGGGAAGTCAAAGAGTCATCACTAAAGACAAAAGAAGAAAATGATGCATTTCTACATGAAGGGTCACTTTGAGGAATCAGAAGAGTCATCACTAAAGACAAAAGAGGAGAAGGATGTATTTATACATGAAGGGTCACTTTGAGTAATTTGAAGAGTCATCACTAAAGACAAAAGAGGAAAATGATGCATTTCTCCATGAAGGGTCACCTTGAGGAATTCGAAAAGTCACTAGGTAAAGACAAATAAATAATTCAAAGGGTCATGCAAGGGTTAATGCCATAGGTCATTTGGAAATCTATAAAAGGAGGCTTGGGAAGCCATTTTGTATTATGGAAGTGAATTATTTTATCTAGCTAAGAAGAGTAGAGGAAATTAGAGAAAAGAGAAGAGTTATAGTATTGTGTTATCATTTGCTGAGAAAGCAATATTGAGATATAGTTGGTGTTTTATACACAAGAGGGGTTGGTGCTCCTGTGGATGGGTGCTCATGAATCATTGTTGTGTTGGTGCTTAGCAAAGGGGTTGGTGCTCCTTCAAGTTGGTGCTTGTGAACTTTATAACTTGAGTTGGTGCTCATTTATATACTTGAGATTATTCTCAGTGGTTTTTCCCACTTTAGGTTTCCACATAAAATCTGCTCTCTCTCTCTCTCTCTCTCTCTCTCTCTCTCTCTCTCTCTCTCTCTCTCTCTCTCTCTCTCTCTCTCTCTCTCTCTCTCTCTCTCTCATGTGGTACATGTTATTGCTTTGAATTTTATTGCATATCTTTAATGTATGATTAAGTGGTTAAAGTAAAAGTAATTTGATTAAGTAAAAGATATATACCATGCTTAATAGTTGGTATCAGAGCAAGTTCCTTTGGAAAGAGTTTAACAACTTAAAGGTAGATTGGGGAAAGCACAAGATGGCCAAGTAGCTAAAGAAAGAGAATCAAGAGTTGAAATCTATGGTCAAGGATCTTAATAAATAGGGGTGTATCTTGGATTTTAAGTTGGCTATAGAAGCGAAATAAGATAAGATATTTATTGAGGAGCTTAAGAATCAACTAGAGGTTACAAATTCAAGTTTGAAATCAAGAGAAGAAGAGTGTAATCAGTTGAAGGTTGAGTTAGGTTATTTAAAGGATAAGCATGAGAGGCTCATAATCTAGGTTGAGAAATATTATGAAATATTAGTCCAAGGTAAGAAGGATGCAAGTTTTAAAGGAAAATTAAAAAAGCCAATCAGGTAGCCCAATGCTTTCAAGTTTTCAAATTCTTTTCATGGACACTATTTTGTTTGTTATCATGTTGGTCATAGGGAAAGAGACTGTATGAGGAGAAGCAATCAGTTAAAGGGAAATCTTAGTCACATTCAAGAAGAAGGTATGATAAATTTTGTTTTCTTTTGTTGTCATAAGGTTGGCCATATTGCTAAATTATGTCCAAATAAATTAAAGAGATCTTCAAGGTATGTTAAAGGATACAGAGCCCCTAGAAGATATGAGAAGGGCCAAATTTAGGTTTGGAGACTTAAGACAGTAAAGGTTGATCAAGTTGAGTTTAAGAGTGAGAATAAATTAGTTGCTATAGTAGATAAAGAATTAGATAGGAATAACTGTTAATAATCTCTTGTTACATTTTAGCATGAGTCCTATAAAGATAAGATAGTTGTAAGAGTTGAAAAGATAAAAAACATCATGAATGTTGAGGTTAGTAAGTCAAATAAGTTAGACATGCTTAAACGGATTCTAAGAGAAAGACAAAATAAGATCAAGGAAGTAATAGAGGAGATGTGGGAATCTCCTGAGATTTTTTTCTATGACCCTTTGTGTGGGGTGTCTCTTCTAGGCTTCAAGGAGACATTTTTAATAAAAATTGAAGCATGGTGGATTCTATTGGGTCTTAGATATGTTGCATCACAAGACGGTGAGTTGATATATTAATTTGTATATCAATTAAGGGGGAAATAAGTGTAAGCTATAGGAAATAGGTACAAGAATAGGTACAAGGAACAAGTGAAAAAATAGGTACAAGGAATAGGCTTAGGAAATATGATGCTATAGTAAGGGGGAGTTACTATATATTTTTAGTTGGTTTAGTTTATAGGTCTTAGTTTTAGGTTGGCATGTGCTATACAAGTTTTCAGAATTGGTGATAGTTTTAGGTTTCCATAAAATACAAAGGGGGAGATTGTTGTAAATATTGTCATTGATGTCAAATTAGCATTTAATGTCTAAAGGTGTTTTTGATATTTATATGTTGGCTAAATGTTTGTTAATATTAATTAAATATTAATGAATATATTTTTGGTTGCATAAAGACAAAAGAGGGTCCATGAGGAACTAAAAGAGTCATCACTAAAGACAAAAGAGGAAAAGGATGCATTTCTACATGAAGGGTCACTTTGAGGAATTTGAAGAGTCATCACTAAAGACAAAAGAGGAAAAGGATGCATTTCTCCATGAAGGGTCACCTTGAGGAATTTGAAAAGTTGCTAGGTAAAGACAAAGAAAGAATTCAAAGGGTCATGCAAGGGTGAATGCCAAAATTCATTTGGAAATATATAAAAGGAGGCTTGGGAAACCATTTTATATTATGGAAGTGAATGTTTTTATCTACCTAAGAAGAGAAAAGAAAAGAGAAGAGATATTGTAGTTATCATTTTTTGAGAAAGTAACATTAAGAGATAGTTGGTGTTTTATACACAAGAAGGGTTGGTTCTCCTATGGGTGGGCTTATGAATAATTATTGTGTTGGTGTTCAGAAAAGGGGTTCGTTCTCCTGCAAGTTGGTGCTCATTTATTTACTTGAGATTATTCTCCATGGTTTTTCCCACTTTGGGTTTTCACGTAAAATCTGGTGTCTCTCTCTCTTATGTGGTCCATGTTATTTCTTTCAATTTTATTGCATATCTTTAATGTATGATTAATTGGTTAAAGTAAAAATAATTTTATTAAGTAAAAGATATATCTCATGTTTAAAAATTAGTATCAAAGTAGATTCTTTCAAAAAATGTTTAACTTAAAGGTAGATCATGGAAAACACAAGATGGCCAAGCAGCTAAAGAAGGAGAATCAAAAGTTGAAATCTATGGTCAAGGCTCTTAAGGAATAGGTGTGTATTTTGGATTCTAAGTTGGATATACAAGCAAAAAAAGATAAGATATTTATTGAGGATCTTAAGAATTATCTAGAGGTTGCAAATTCAAGTTTGAAATCAAGAGAAGAAGAGTGTAATCAGTTGAAGGTTGAGTTAGGTTCTTTAAAGGGTAAGCATGAGATTCTCATAATCTAGGTTGAGAAAGATCATGAAATATCAATCCAAGCTAAGAATGATGCAAGTTTTAAAGGAAAATTAAATAAGCCAATTAGGTATCCCAATGCTTTCAAGTTTTCAAATTCTTTTCATGGCCGTTATTTTGTTTGTCATCATGTTAGTCATAGGGAAAAAGAATCTATGAGGAAAATCAATTCAAATGGATATCTCAGTCACATTCAAGAAGAAGGTATGAGAAATGTTTATTGATTTTGTTGTCATAAGGTTGGCCATATTTCTAAATTATGTCCAAATAAATTAAAGAGATCTTCAAGGTATGTCAAAGAATATAGAGCCCCTAGAAGATGTGAGAAGAGATAAATTTAGGTTTGGAGACCTAAGATAGTAAAGGTTGATTAGGCTAAGTTTAAGAGTGAGAATAAATTACTTGCTAGAGTAGATAAAGAGTTAGATAGGAAGGACTATTAAGAATATCTTGTTACATTTTAGCATGAGCCTTGTCATGATAAGATAGTTGCAAGAGTTGAGAAGATGAAAAAAAAAAGAATGTTGAGGTTAGTAAGTCAAATAAGTTAGACATGATTAAATGAATCCTAAGAGAAAGACACAAGAAGATCAAGGAAGTAATGAGGAGATGTGGGAATATCCTGATATTTTTTTCTAGGACCCTTTGTGTGGGATGTCTCTTTTAGGCTTCAAGGATACACTTTTAAGAAAAATTGAAGCATGGTGGATGCTATTGGGTATTGGATATGTTGCATGATAAGAAGGTGAGTTGATAGATGAATTTGTATATCAGTTGAGGGGGATATAAGTGTAAGATATAGGAAATAGGTACAAGAACAAGTACAAGGAACAGGTGCAAAAATATGTACAAAGAATAGGTACAAGAATAGGTTTAAGAAATAGGATACTAAAGTAAGGGGGAGTTACTATATATTTTTATTTGGTTAATTTATAGGTCTTAGTTTTAGGTTGGCATGTGCAGTATAGGTTTTTAAAATTGGTGACAGTTTCAGGTTGCCATCAAAGACAAAGGGGGAGATTGTTGTAAATATTGTCATTGATGTCAAATTATAATTTAATGTCTAAAAGTTTTTTTAATATTTATATCTTGGCTAAAAGTGTGTTAATATTAATTAAATATTAATGAATATATTTTTGGTTGCATAAAGACAAAAGAGGGCCCATGAGGAAGTTGAAGAGTCATCACTAAAGATGAAAGAGGAAAAGGATCCATTTCTCAATGAAGGGTCACTTTGAGGAATACAAAGAGTCATCATTAAAGAAAAAAGAGCAAAAGGATGCATTTTTCCATGAAGGGTCACCTTGAGGAATTTGAAGAGTCACTAGGTAAAGACAAAGAAATAATTCAAAGGGTCATGCAAGGGTGAATGCTAAAGGTCATTTGAAAAGATATAAAAGGAGGCTTGGGAAGCCATTTTGTATTATGGAAGTGAATGATTTTATCTAGCTAGGAAGAGTAGAAGAATGTAGAGAAAAGAGAAGAGATATAGTAGTGTGCTATCATTTGTTGAGAAAGCAACATTAAGAAATAGTTGGTGTTTTATACACAAGAGGGGTCGGTGCTCCTGTGGGTGGGTGATCATGAATCATTTCTATGTTGGTTTTCAGGAAAGGGGCTAGTACTCCTACAAGCTAGTGCTTACAAACTTTGTAACTTGAGTTGGTGTTCATTTATATAATTGAGATTATTCTCTATGGTTTTTCCCACTTTAGGTTTCCATGTAAAGTATGCTCTCTCTCTCTCTCTCTCTCTCTCTCTCTCTCTCTCTCTCTCTCTCTCTCTCTCTCTCTCTCTCTCTCTCTCTCTCTCTCTCTCTCTCTCCCATGTGGTACATGTTATTGCTTTCCATTTTATTGCATATCTTTAATGTATCATTAAGTGGTTAAATCAAAAGTAATTTGATTAAGTAAAAGATATATCCCATGCTTAACATGTAGTCTAGTACAACTTCTTATGGTTGTGGCTTTGGTAGTAAAAACTTGACCTCCTCCCTCCTATATCAAGGAAAATCTAGTGGGATCCCTTGTACCAATCAGAACTACCACCAAACTCAGTCTAAGGGGATTAGGTCAATCTCCCCATATCTCCTCTTATAAATCGAATGTTAGCTTTATAAGGATAATGTTTGGTACCAGTGCCCGAGCTAGCCAAAACAATCCACATATGGCCTCCATATAACATCTCCTACTACCAAACCCTCGAACACATCATAGAAATAGTGAATGTCTCTATTTCCTCCACCCACCCTTGTTAAATCATAAATATACCTCCATCGTGTGTAGCCAATTAGAAAGGTTACATGAGTGAATCCTTGCCATGGTACTCCCAATGGTCTCATAACTCAAATATGCTTATTTTCCCAATAGTGCAATGTAAAACCAATGCTAATCCCATATCATCTATGAGCTTGAATGGACTAGAGCTCCTTATAAATCTAGACTAGTAACACTGGGGACCATCCAAACAATGTATTCCCCAACAACATCCACACCAGTACCCCAAATAATAGATATGGAAATTGACCATGGCTCAAATCTAGCAATGCAAAACAAGTCACTGCCATTGTCATCAACAACAAGCATCTATCCTATTGGGCCCTCTAGTACAATGGCCAAATCCTAAACCCACTTGTATGCTACCTAATATAAACTTGATCTACTCTATATATAAGGTCCATATAATAATCTCTATCCTTACTCTCTACATGATAGATTGGCTCCCCCTGAATGGATAGCCATGTGATCCTAGTCACATCTTCCAACATGATGATCATCTCTCTAATCGATAATATAAAGGTTTTTGTTGCTAGGTCCCATATCTATATGAGCATGATGATCATAGTTGCATCCCATGGTAAGTGCTGATAATGTATCATATCCCATAATCTAACCATCTCCATGTGCCTCCACTCCTCTATTGTCATCCTATGTTGAACCTTGGTAAAAATCTTAGGGACTCAATCCCTCATCTAAATCCAATCATGAGCCTGCAAACAAATAAATAGAAAAGCTAAGTCCCATATTAGGCTATGCACCACCATATACCTACCTTTCTCAAACCTATTACAACCTAGCCCTATAACCTATTACAACTTAACCTTGTAGCCACCTAAGCCCCTAACATTTTCCTTGCTATCCAAACTTCTCCAGCATATCTATCCAACACCAACCCACACCCCAATGTCTTGCACACCTATAACCTACACTACACATTTTACACACCTACCCACTCTAATCACACTATAATCACATTTCACATAATGCTCTCCTTCGATACCTTTCAAAAGTTCCTCAAATTTCTAAACACACTTTCTAACACACTTCAAATGCACTTTACCCTTTAAAACTTTTTAACAATTTTATAAATCAAATCCTTCACATTATTTTTCCAACCAATTGTTGTCATAACTTTTAGCCTTCTATTTATGCTTTCCTTTGACCATTGATGGTTCTTTGGACCATCGATGGTCCCTAGGGACCTTTCTCCTTCATGGTTTGATTGGTGATGGTCGAGTGAACTATTAATGGTCACTGTGTGTGACCACTAATGGCATAATTATCAAACCTATGACCCTTATAAACTCAATCCCATACCTCAATTCAAAAACATAGCCTATCTACAAGTACTCTCTACCCCCTTCCAAACCTCAAACACAATCCAACTCTCAACATTATTCCCTATTTTCCCAATCACTCACTCAAACTCTCATACCCTAAAAAACTATGGAATTATTTTCAAACAAAAACAAAACTTGATCCCCTACCTACTCATTCACAAATTAATCATTTACTTTCAACACAAATCAAATTTACATTTTGTTATCCAAATCTAGACAATGTCTACTTCATTTTGTGATAATTGGCATGGTCGAAGCCCTCATCTCACTAGTTGACCACATCCTCATCCTCCCTTAATCCAATCCACAATTAGTCACCCTTAAAAATTATCTCCACCACTAAATCAACTCCACCTTATCAAGATCAAACACATGAATGACAAATTACACCAAATACCTAGAGCAAAAATGCCAAAATTTAAATGGTAAAAGTAACATTTTGTTTTACTTTTTGATTTCTTAGCTTTGTAGATTTTTTCTTGACCAACAATGGTTAGGGTGACCATCACAAACCAACCCTAAGGCAAATACCTAACTTCATATGCTTAATATTCTCCATTTTTTTAATTACCTCTAACCTTGGTGCTAATCCTTTAAGAGAACACCTGATCCCCACTTTAACTAAAGCTTATGCTTTCAATGATTACCCTTTTCTATGTACATTAAATCAAACCACACAATGTGATACATCCCATTAGGGCAACCCATTTTAATACCACTAACCAAACCTTGGAGAACTACATTTGGTCTAAATTTATTTTTGTATATTATATCCATGGAACTATATTGGTAGCATCCACTTTCTTATTACATACGGAGCCAACTCGACCATCACCTACTAACCCATACCTAAACAACCAACCATTACACCATGTCTACCTCAACATTGGATATTTTGAACCAAACTATTCACATGATTTGTTATGACTTTAATGGTCATTTTGACTGCACCGAACAACCTTACCATGTTGAAATTTTAAACTTTTGCACCACCTCATACATGACCCATCAAATTTTGTTATTTCATGAGAGCACTTCCTACCCTAGATACTTATGACCACCACTATCCTTGTCTAAATGGATTTATAGGCCTAACCTAATCAGCTACGACCAACATTATGGATTAGTCACCCTTATCACATGTCCCTCTAACAATGAATGTATTTTTAACAACATTGGCAACTTTAGTCTCTACATGATCTTGACTATCACCCTTAGTCATATTTTATGTCCATGTTTATGCCTCAAAATTGCCAACCTTTTTATGTCACCCACCTTGTGACTACCCATTTACCATTTACCGAAACCTAACCTAATTTTGCTTTCACCTCATCAACTCTTGATTTGAGGGGGAACGCCTCCTCCCATACTTGGGATAAATAGACATTGACCGACCATCTATTTTTGTTTTATATCTTGTAAAATCAAAGATGAATTAAAAAAAGGGGTAAAATGTAGACATTCAAAAATTGTACATGATAGCTTTTGATGTCAACTACCTTTTAACCCTCATCTAACATGTATCTATTGGACCTCCTAATCAATTAACTCACTTGATCCTATCAAATCCCTAACACATTTTGTTAAATCATTTAAATCACCAATTTTTACCTCCTTTTAACTATATATTTCTAACCCCTTGACTTTCGATGGTCAACCTAACCATCTATGACTAGTCTAATCATCAATGATCATGTCTCTAAACCTACTTTAGAGTTTTAAAGGATTGACAACTTTGTGCAGGATAAACATCTCCCTAAATGTCAACTTGATTTAAAATGTCATGAATTGGAAAATTTATGCCCCTATCAAATTATTAACTTCTTCCATCCCAATTAGCAACTTCATCCTACAAAAGGAGAAGAGGAGGAAGTGAAATGGGATCCGCAATCTAAAATCTTACATCTAAGCTTTATTACATACATGTATTCAACATCCTTTCAGTAAGTGAGAAACATCATTAGAGACCCAAATCTTTGTTGAAATCACTTACTAAATCCAAAGTAATATCACTCTAGCCAAATCACTTCAACATTCCACCATCAAGTTTTAGGTATCTTTCCCTTATTTTCATTGATTTATCTTATTTCTAACCTCCCTACCCTACTATACCCATCAGTATCTTATTTCCACTGTTCTACCTCATAATAGACCTCTATTTTCCCAAGTAACTATTTTACACCTATTTTTTGATTATATTATATTTGCATAGGTAACCCCTGATGGTTAGTGTAACCACTAATGGTCACTTCAATTATTGACAGTTACCCAACCATCAATGTTCAACCTAAACCATCGATATTTTACTTGATTATTGATGGTCACTATGGTATAAAAACATAGTAAGATATTTCCAACCTTGTAACCCCATACAAACATAACTTTCTCTATTTTTACCTGATTATAGTACCTTTTTTATTTTCTATACCAAACCTCGACCATTATAGCATAAGTATTGACCCATTTTTTTCTATTTTAGTTGTTTTATTTAATTAAAAGCATTTATTTTCTCTTCCTTACATGCATTTACTTTCATATTATTAAATTCAAGTATCCTTTTTTTTGTTTATATCTACTTAATTGTTATAATAGTGAATTGACAACCTTCTAGTAAGTAATACGCTTCTTGGATCTAGCTCACATTTAACAATCCACTCATCTATTTGTTAATAACCCCCATTTTTTAGTGTCTCTCTTATTTTTAGGTTATTCCTTCCAAGCCAAAGAGGAGTTCCCATCATCATCTAGATTCATGCACGTACTTTACCAGGTACTCTTCTACACACCCTATTACTAGTTTCATTATTTAATTTCAAAATTAAGAAATGAAGAGAAATTAACTAAAACAATAGACACAAACATTATGATAACTAAAAAACTTAATTTCCCAAAATTATATTAACTTCTACTAATAAACCTTAACTTTATAAAATAATGAAAATACCATTCTCTAGGCTTCAAAATACCTTTGACACCCCTCACTCACTCAAGGACCACCATGACAACTTAACATATCACCTAAGGACTCAAAACATGCTATGACATGACGATTCTTCAAGCAAGATCTAACGCATGAATTGACACCTTAAAAAATGTTAAAAGGCTTACAAAAGAGACTAAAGAAGACATCACAATGCATGAAGATCACCATGTATGAGCTTGGATAGGTTCCATGGGAAATTTTTTTTATAGGGGTTGAAATTTAGCTTGGGGGGAAAATTATCAATAATGTCCCCTATTCTATAATCTGTGTGATCTTTTAGAGTTGCTTTAGAATTGTAGTCACCTTGAATAGGTGTGAATTTGGTGACTCATCTTGGATTTCCTTAGATTATTTGCCATTATTGAGCTAGATAATATGGTTTGGACTGACATTCTCCTGACCTTGTTTGACATTAATCTAGAATTAAAATTCTTGGAAAAGCAATATATAGCATGATATTCATCCTCCCAACATTGGCTTGTTCACTAGGTATCATAGAGCTTGATTATTAGTGAAAATTTTGAATGATATGGCTAACACATAGTGCCTAAAATTTTATAGTGCAAACACTATCACCAAGGCTTTTGATCAGTTGTCATATAAATATTTTTTGTGGTTGATAAATTTTTACATAGTAAGTAGATCAAATGATTCGATCCTCCTTCTCCTATATATGTGAGTAATTATGCAATTGCAAGCCCTAAAGTATCCACATGCACATGAAAAGACTCAATCTAATCTAGGAAAACTAGGATCAGAGTAGTCACTAGTGTTTACATTAAATCAAGAAATATGGTTTGATAGTCCTCTATCTAGATAAACTAGACTCATTTTCATAACATATTATCCAAAGGGGATTATATATCAACATTCCCCTTGTTGAATTTTTGGTAGTAACCTATGTGTCCTAGAAAATATCACACTTCTAATGAATTATTGGGTGGTGGCATCCTTGAAATGACTATGGTCTTAGCCTGGTCTATTATAATTCTCTTACTACACACTACATGACCTGATAAAACACCAAAGGGTGTGAAAAAAAATAATTATTCAAATTTAGTGATATTCGCAATGTTATGCATCTCTCTAACATTAACCTAAATTTTGATAAATATTCCCTAAATAAATAGAACACTACCCAATCATCTAAGTACACTTCCAAGAAGCCATGGATGAAAACCTTAAATGTAGTCAACATAACCTTAGAGAACACTATGCGTACATTTTTTATTCCAAATGGCTTGACCTTGTAAGTGAATAAACCCCATTCTATTTAAAATGTGGTTTTGGTCATGTCTTCTTCTATGATGGGTATTTAATGGTAATCGTTAAATCCATATGTGAACGATAACACTTCATGTCCTGTGATAGCCTCTAAAACTTCATCCATGAAAGGAATGGGAAATTGGGTCATTGATAAAATCATAATTGAGGATGTGGTATTCTCCACAGATCTATATCTCCCTAGTCTTTGGTTATACTACCATGGGGCTAACCCAATTAGCTTTCTTGACCAAGAAGATAATGCTTACTTCTAACATGTGATCGATTTCAGATTTCACTTCACCTTCATGTTTGAGTTTAGCCTATATGGTCTCTTCTTGATTAGTCATGCACACTCTCTGTACTCTATGTAAATCTTCCCCAAAGAAGGATCAACACCTATGACTTTTTATGAAGGTTGTAGTAAATACATCCTGATAGTCTTTAAGCAATTGTAAAATCTCTGAGATATTTTCCTACATCTAATAGTCTCTAACATGTGCCATTTTGGGTCCATATTATTTCCAATGTTCACTATGAGTTCCTTTAATATCTCCTAGTACATCCTGCATTCTTCTTTAAAAATGAAGTTATAGAGTATCCATTCTCATTCATGTTTAGGAACTATATGTGTCACAACTTTTCCTCCTCTATTTCCTCTATGATTGGTTCTAGTAGAGGCTCCAAATCTCTATAGCTCAAAGAGATAACCTATAGTTATGTATTCCTCACTATCCATCCCAAAGTATAGCTCATCCTTATATTGTATCCTATGGAAGGGTTGAATCCATGTTTGGGCCTCACCTTGGATAACTTACTGAATCTACAAGATCTATGCTGAGTTTTCATTTGTGACTATGTGTGAACCTAGTTCTTGTGGTATTGGTAAATATTTAAATCTTACACGGCAATTTTTTTTTCATATTTTTAAATATACATGTACATAAGGTTTATCACTCTCAAATATGAATGTTTGAATGAACCGTATTGGATTTGTGACCAATACGTTAATTATCTTATTCACTATTGATGTATGTACCATTATATGGGGAAAACACCTAGGGTATAGATAAATCTATATGGCCAATAGTTAGGAGAGATACCCTCTAAAAATCATAACTCAGTGCACCTATACACATTCAATAGGCATTCACTCTCTTGATAGATAGGCCAATCTCTTATGACAATCTCTAGAAGTTGAAATTGAGCTAATAGATGGCCCACTAGTTTTAAATAATTCCATTCATTGCATAGTCAAGGGTACTAACCCTCTAGTTTACATATGTACATACTATTGAAGTTGTAGGATGAACTCATCAATATCCCCTATAGCAAAATACTGAGGTATTTGTTAGCTAAAAATACCATTCACAAATGTCATAGCTCATGATATCCTTTCACCCAGTTGAGTACATAGGTTTTTGAGTCTCCACTTACTGAAGAAGCTCTATCCCATGGGAAAACACCCTCTAGATTTGGTTTTATGTAGTCCTATTTAGTATGATTTATATGATATATAAAATCTCTATCAAATTGTTTTAGAGATCTTACCATCATTAATCACACATCCTCCTAAAAATTGCAAGGGATATTAAGAGTATTCAACCCCATATTACACAAGATCCATTTTGGGTTGAGAATTGAAGTCTACAGAATAGTGTTTTTTATGAAGGAAACTATACTCTATTACTCATAGAGCCTTTTTCTTGTCTTCAACTATGACCTTCATCTAGATGATATTAGTGCTAGCATAAGGTGAGTCTGAATATTTTAAAATGATGTAAGACATAGATTAAGTCTTGTTCAAAGGAATGACAATGATCTTGTCATCCTAATTAATATCTAACTAATTCATGACTGTGTTGATAGTCATATACCCATCTTAGGCCCACTTATTCCCTATCAGTGTAGGGTAGTCAGTCTCATTTATCTTCATATCAATCACTTCAAAATCACTTCACAGACTGATCTTTATGAGTTCAATTTCTACATCCTCTAGATAACCAATAGGTTCAACCCTTCCATAGTCTATAAGGCTAAGCATGACATGAATATAACTCAATGTAGGTCTTCCCAAGGCTTCCCAAGTGGATTTGGGGATCATATGTGTTGTTCTTATAAAGTCAAATATAGTTTTGGGTATTTCATACCCAGATAGCCTTATATCCATCCTTACATTGAATTCCTAAGGTTTATTGGTATTTATAAACCAAACCAACTTATCTATTCATTGAAGGATTTTATGCACACATTTTAGCAGGATATGGAGTAGGTTCATGATGTTTTAGTAGATATATTCATTTCATAATGTAGTAAGGAGTTTCATTAAATTTTATAATGTAGTGACAACCCTATCCTATCTTATTATACTCACTATCTTCCCATATATTTGTGCATCATGAATTGTATCAGCTCCTTCATTTTTTCCTTAATGCTAGATTATCTTTAAAATATGCATCGCTTATTGCATTAGGACATTTTTAGTGGTAGGCTCAAAATACATGTCTATTCATGCCTTTTTAATACCAAAATTTGTAGGCATTTCTAACAAAGGTAACCCCTATTCTACATGTTATTTTCTAGTTATTACATATAATGTGGCATCCACCTTCAGCTACACATGGATCATGTTAACATTTCTAATAGGTCTCTCCCTCTATTATCTTTATAATACTCGATAATATTCTATATTATACTACTCTATCACCCTATAGTATGCATAGTAAGGTTTCCTCTAGGGATTTATAGGGTAATTTATCTACACATTATTTAGTTCTCTATAGAGATAAAAATGAATGGGCGGCCTAGGCCCATTGTTTCCTCAACCTCCCTATGAACCACCTTGATATCCTCCTTTATATCCTCCTCTATTCTCTTCAAATACCCATCTACCTTGGCATTATTGTTTCCCAAAATTTCCAATGTTATGTGATGTATTCCATCCTTGTTGATGTGGATATTCATTAAATCCAACCACTTATGATTGTTATGGGTTTAGGGCCTATCCTATTTGTTATGATTAAGGAATCATAGGATTATATAGAGTTTGGTATGGGTAGGTCATAGTTTTCTATGGGAAGTTATACAAGGTGATATTTTAGTTATATATATAAGGCAGGGTACCTACTAGTGGTTGTGGTTTATGCTATGATTTAAGGACCCAAAGCATCACCAAGGGATTATATCCTTGTATGATGATCCACAACTTAACAATAACTAGTGGCACAATTGTGGCTTTCTACACAACATCCACAAAAACATTCTTAGTGATATCCTCATTCTTAGAGTGCTCAATAATCCTTATCATCATGTTTAGGTGACTTAAAAAATTTATAGTACACATTATATGGGGTTTTGATGTACTATTTTAAAAGATGATAATATGAGATTGCATGCCCTACAACTCTACATATCTCATAAAACTTCATGTTAACCCTAGGGCATTCATTTCTATGATGCCCTTGTTATCCACACTCTATTCACCATACATCTAACTTGGGTATCTCAACCCTTAAAATTGATCCAATTTGCTCAAGATATTATATAAGGAACTTTCTACCTTAGATGATGGCATGGTTGTATCGCCATACTCTTCAATCTACTCCACCCAGATCTTAATGACTATTACATATGCTTTATCTTTGAACTAGGTTTGGGCTATGACAAATTTGTTCCTTGGTCTTAAACCCTCTATAAACCAAGTATATTTATCAATATCTTCCAAAATAAATTTTAATTTTTTCTGACTTTAGATAATCTATGATCATAATCACCAATGGTCTCCTGAGGTCCTTGTTGGATCTCCTTTAAATCATGGATTATTTGAGTTAAACTCTTATTAACCTTAAACTCTATGATGATCTAGTTCTTAACATCATCTAGGGATGATTTGGATATATTTTTCCTGAATATGAAATATAGTACATGTCCATTGAAAGCATCGATCAATTTCAATTTTTAAATTATCATGAGTGATTGCTTTTGTCTACCATTTCATGTTGAAGTTAAGTAATTATTGTTTTGGGTCTGCAAACCCATCATAAGGAGCTAGGTGTATAAAATCACCTAACTAAGCTACCATAGTGGGGTTTCATATAGGTATTGAAATTGATTTGGTTACAATCAATGTCAAGGATGGTTTCAGTTTTAGAGACTTCTATGTACTTTGAGGTGGCCCTTGATTTGGTGGTGGCTATGACGTTTCCTCAAATTTTATGGATATGGTAGTTGCATATATATCTCTACTATCACCTTCTTATTTTAATATTTGAAGTTGTGTAATGAAATTCTTAGTTTTCATAATAATTATAGGATCTATCTCTATAGAAAGAAATGTTTTTATGTTCTTCTTTTGTCAGTTTGAGAAACTTTATGCAACTTCATGGTTTGTAGCCTTTTATACTTCTAGGGTTTTTCTATGAACTTTTTTTAGAATTGGTCCTTGAAAAGTATCATCATATAAAGTTGTATAATAATTACTATGATTTTGGAAAAAAATAGACTTAGGTGATGTATGCTTACTTTGGAAATGAAGATGTGTCTCTCAAAACTTGAATCTATATTATGTCTATGACTATAAGGTAATCCTTGATTTTATTTCTAGGATAGCCATTCTAGAAATTTCAAACTTTTACTCATCATTTATAATTCTATACTACCACCTTCTTCTTTCATCCATGTTAAGTCCTCATTACTTCCTCATGCTTTATCTCTACTTGTCTTGGGCTTCTTTCTCTATTTCTCTTCATCGCATCCTTATCATTGTCATCTCTTTTCATCCAAATCATCAATGTAACTACTACTCCTCCTATTCATAGTTTCCTAAAAAGTAATCTATTTATTCCATTTCCTTTATTGTCATAACTCTCTTTCTAACTCCAGAGTCTTTTTTTTTGGTCCTTTTCCTCTAGATTATCCATGTTGTACTCAAGTTCAAGCTCTATCTTTTCATCTTTTATTCATTCTCCCTTATCAATATCAAGAGTTACTACAAACATTTTCCTATGATTCTTCTCAGTAATAGGTCCTTCACTACATAAAAGAATAAGTATCCTTACACTGTGAACTTGATGATATATCCATTATTAGTGGTAGTTATCTAGTGATTAATTGCATGAGTCTAATGTGTCTCCAACTTCTCAAACTATTTTATCTTCCCCTCGATCCACACAATTGTGTCACTTGTTTATGGCTATAAATAGTGATATTCAATTTGAGACAAATAATTAGATACAAATCCAAGTAATTCACACCAAAATATCTCATAAATATAACCATATATGTGTTATTTTATAGTCTCTCTTTAAGTAAACCCAATTATTTGATGTTCTCTATCTATGAGTTCACTAATTTTCTAATCCAACCAACTCTCCACCTCTTTTTGTGTTTATAACCATCACAATTCCATGCTCACTACACCATTATTATCAAAGGTTCCTAGTTTTCACTATAACATGTTAATTATGGGGATAGATTGTGTGAAGTTATATTAAAATATTACGAGATGGTTTAATCAAGAATTTGAAAACATATTTAATTTTTGTCACAGATAATTATACTTGTTTAATAGCTTAATGTATGATGTAAAATACTTATATATATATATATATATATATATATATATATAATTACACATCATAGTAGCATAATAAAGGAAACATTTATAATAACATATAAAAGTCTGTGATTATACCATATAAGAGTATACATGCTTATAATTCATAATAGAGGATCTAGTACCAAGTATTACAACAAGGAAACCTTCATAGATCAAGGTCCAATTCTATCAAAATTTTGTGCAAAAAGTTCTCTAATAAAAATATCAATCACTATTATTTTACTCATACATATTCATCAACCCTTCTATTCCATTCTTTACAAATACATATAGGCACTAGTTCTTATGGTTTTAGCATCCAAATTTACCATGATAAGAACAGTTCTCCATATCACATTCAATGGAGTCTTGACCAACCTAGAGATTCTCCTAACAACTCCTAACAACCTAAAAGAGAATACAACTATATTTCCTATAGGACATTCTCATACATGCAAATTGTTTTACGTTTAAATTTTACCACTAACAATTGTAACTTAGAAAATAAGGCATTATGTTTGTTCATTTAGTATTCTAGACCTATAACTGGGTTATTCCTTTGATTTATATCATAATAGGGTAAAACATGAAAGATTTTGGTAACTTGAGTGCTTCTCGAATGCTTTTTTGGTTTGATTATTAGGTGAGGAATGAATGATGGTTGATAATGTATTTATACCAATCCTATTGGGAAATAAATTATATTAAAGAACTTAGGTTGACCATTGTAATATGTTTCAATTGAAAATTTGATGAATTTAGGGTATTGGACACTTATGTCAGGGTAGGACAGTAATGTCAACACTACTATCTATTATATATGTTAGTGTCCAGGGAGTAAGAGAGTAGGTATAGGCTCAAAACTTGTGGAGGTGTAAGATAAGTACATTTTAATAATTTTGGGTAAGATAGGATGCTTATGTCATTGATATAAGGCTATTCAAAATAAGAGATATGCCAAGGGGAAAAAGATAGTGTAGATTTAAGGCTTGGAAAAGCAAAGCATGTATAGAACTAAGAATAATATCCAAGGTCTGATTATTCCATTTTTACAAGATTGAGATGATAAATAATCAAAAAATATCATCTACAGGTATACCCTGGACCAATGGGTGTAAATAAAATATGAGATATATACTCATCTGATTAGTTGAAATTTAAGTTGAATAGTTGATCATTTTTCATATTAACTAAGTTGGCTTCATCATCATCACTATCATGATAATCTAAAACATTTACATCTTGTACCTCTAAATTGAATAATAAAGGGAGATTATGAATATATTTTTGTTGATCCTAATTATCTTAAATCTCTTTTTTTATACTTTCTCATTCACTTTATATTTTATACAATTGTTTGTTTTCCATTTACAACATTTTTCACTCCTTTTTAAAAGTTTTTCTATTCAAGTTATCCCATTTGTAACTTTTGACTCTCTAACTATTCCTTTTATATTTTTTTCTTTTGTAATATTACTTATTATTCATGTAATTTTTGGATATTTATTTTTACCTTTGCTTGTGATGTAACTTGACTCTCCAATTTCATGTGTACTAAGGATGACTTGAGAAGGAAGAATTATGGATGGATCATCTTACTTTGATTGATATTCTTTGATTTCACAATATTTTAAAGGGTTTTAATCTATAGGAAATGTATATGAGTATCCTTCATACATGCATTTAAGGCATACATGCAACATATATGGTAATACTAACATAATATATGTCCAAAGTATCCCCCATAATAAATTATAATGTAGTTAATAAGGCATAAAAATAAATAGAGTAGACATTGCTATAGGACCCAATGTTACATCTAAATATATCATTCCAAGTACATGTTGTGAAGAGTCATTGAATTATTCGATAGTTTTTTATGTGTTTTGGATACTTTCAATGTTAATACCCATTTTTTTTTTAAAAATGACTACTAAAAATGTTCACTCCAAAACCAACATTATTCAATACTCGTTTGAATCCTTTATTTTGAACTATAACTTGAATAAAGAGTGGAAAATTTTACATAATTACATATTATGTAGGAAATTATTCTTCCTCAAAATTGATAATATTTTGAGTGTCCTTAAATTTTCTCATTATGGAATCAAAATTATCAATTTATGTATCACTAAAAAGATTATTGTCTCATAATATTCAATATAAAATATACGTATAAACCAATAAACTATTTAGAAGCTCCAAAATAGAAATTTTAGCATGGGTATGTTTTGGTTATCCATGATATCATACCGTTTAGGCTGATTTTATTGCCTCATGAGATGAAGAGCGAGTTGAGAAGGAACATGCTAATTTCCTCCATCATGTGGTGGCCTACATCTTCAGTCATTAATAGCATATACCATGGAATATAGTATAAGCCATGGGAAGATTATGGGAGTAGGAAATTTACAACCTTTAGGTCTAGGAGGAGGAGAAATGAAAATATTCATACATGACATTTTCCATCTATCAGTAACCATTAAAATATCTAATTGAATATTGAAATAATAATAATCAAGTAAGACTTGAGGTTGTAAAGTAAGCCTTATAACATCCTAAATTTATGACTAATCTTGTTTCCATGTAATACTTAACTTTTTTTTTAAATGAATTAATGGTGCTTGTGTCTTAGCATGTGATTTGATTGGTTTTATTCAATGATTATTAATGAAGATCCCTATTAACAAAAAAACACATACTGAAAACTAGGAAAACATGAAACAAAAATGATCATCCAAAGTAGCCATAGATTTTCAACAAATTGAGGAAAAAGTAACATAAAACTATAATTTAATCTTATAAAAATATTAATTTTTATGTATGGAGATTAGTAAATTATCATAAAATCCAAAATCAAAAGAAAGTTCTTTCCATGTCAAATATCAAATTTGAGGTTAAAATAAAGTACATTTAGTGACAACTATCAAATACAAGGTTGAAAGTATATTATTTTAATGTCATAAATTAGACCCAAGATTAAAATAAAGTTATTTTAGTGTCATATGTTCAATAATTTATCTATACCATAAGACAAAAAAATGAATAAATGATCAAATATAATGTATGGGGTCACCAATATGTTTTATAAAAAGTTGGAATTAATTGGTGTATTAACCCTAATTAATATAAACTAAATCAAAGGGTAGACAATACTATAAAATAAATTGTAACCAGCAAAATGAAATTAAAAGGATTATAATAGGCAAATCTAAAAAGAAATTAAATAAACTAATTATGAAAAAAACATAAGAATAAGTAGATGTTGTATGACTATAGGATAAATATTTGTGATTAAAATATGGTTGGATCTATGTGATAACATAGAGAAAAAAAATTTAGTGGTAAAAAATGTAGTAGTAAAAATGTTGTGAGGACAAAATATAGCAAGGAAAAAATGTAGTGGTATTGGCAATGCCGCAAAAATGTCATGAAGAGCATAATTAGGACATTTTAGTGATTATCACATTATTTGTTTGTTTTCTAGTTCATTTTGGTGATAGTAATTGACATTTCATGGTGGAAAAGCAATACACAAAATTTACAAGAAAAATAACAGAGAAAAATGTGATTTTGTGAGTTTGAACTTTAGTTCAAAGTTGTGTCATATTTTGTGTGATTACATCCTTTACTATGTTTTGTTCTTATGATGTTTTATCCTCACTACATTTTTCACGCTATGTTTTTAACTGTTATGTTTTTTTCTGCTATTTTTTTGATGGATGCCCGATGGTTGGGATGATCAACACAAATATAATTTTTCATGTGTAACTGAAACAAGGATTGTCATTGTTTTGGTTTAGGATTAATTAAAATGGGCTAGGATCAAATGATAATACTATCCTCTATGGTCAATATTGACATCTACATGAAAATAATAATATGAGGGAAAAATTTGTACATACTTTAAATATGTATGTGTGTGTAAATTTGACATCTAGTTATGCACATATGATGTGAAAATGAATTATTCAAAGTTAAAATCTTAGTAGGGATTGCAATAGATGAAAACCTTCAAAAAGAAAGGAATGGTGGGGGATGGGGGGATAATGAGTTGATCTAAACCCAATCACCTCAGTGATGATTGATAATTTTATACATATCAAATAATTTAGGGATTGAAATCAAGCTCATGTGGTTCTTCTACCTAGAGTGCTTAGTGTGATTTTTCTCCTTTTGGTATATGTATACATCTAGAGATGTATTGATTAATTGATGATGTTTTTTTTTGAATTGGATAGAATAGGATATTGACATGGCTAAGAGTTACTTTAAATTATTAAAGATAGATTTATATATAATATCAACACTTTTTTTAGTGTGCAATAGTACAAGTTTGCCCTAATATTAAAATTTCCAAGTGGTTGAGTACATGACCAAAAAAAGGAAAATGCATCATACTATATATCCTAAAAATATGGACAAACCTTTAAGGTAGGGTTTCATTTTTTAAAAGATCCATTTTTAAGGGAAAATATAGGATTGACCCATAAGGACAATATCAACTACCAGTCCCATCCCATATGGATCAATTCTATCATAGTGGATAAATTTTAAAATCAAATATATGAGATGTTTATATAAATGATAGATTAAAAATATTTATTTAGGTGTCAAATAAAAACTTTATAAGGGATGGGTATATATATAGCTACATGCGATAGAGAGAGGTGGAGAAATAGGTCCAATTTAAGTTCTCAAGTCAATTAAAGTAAAAGTGGACCAAAAATGACATTAAAAATCACTCATGACCAAATTTGAGTATCTAAAAACCTAAACCACACTACTTATTTAAATTATTTTAAACCTATAATATGGCCAAGATGGAAAATGTGGAGTCCCATACTAGACTCATACATAAATATGAATAAAATGAACCAAATACTATAGATAGATTTTAGATTCATAATGGTAGATTTAGTGCCTTAAATAACAATATGAAAATAAAAATGTGAATGTATGAAAAATATTTGTGCACCATAATGTGATATATAAACTAGGTGAATATATATATATATATATATATATATATATATATATAGACTAGGATGACTTAGAACTATCCTCTTTCTTGAGTAATATACTAGGACTCAAATTAAATAAAAAAAAATAGATCCTCAGTATACTTGGAGGATTAGGTAAGGACATAAAATAACCATAGACCTATTAAAGGGTAATATAAACTCAAATGTCAAGATGAAAGTGTTTAAAATCCTAATCCAATCACATAGTTCTATGAGATATAAAGGGATTTTTTTTTGGAAAACTAGATATTTGAGTATAAAAAATAGTTCTATGAGATATTATGGATCAAATATGATGAGTTATATGTGTAGGAGGTCATATCAGATTAGCTCATGGATCCATATAGGTATCTAGTGTAACTAATGTTTCATTGGTCATTTTGAATAAAATGAACTACATTTAAGAAATATGGGTACTGGGGTCAATCCATGTAGAAATTTTTTCCCAAGAAAACCACAAAATAAGAGAAATGTATGACAATTAAAGGGTCATTTCTAAAAAATATTCCAATTGTGATGATTTAATATGGATAAGGAAAGAAATCATCACAATTAGATAATTGCATCAACCTAGATGATATAGTTAGTAAGGGGGAATTTTAACTCCTAGATGATACTATGGGGTATGGTTAGTATAGTTTGTAAATATGTTGGATGATACCTTAGGTTAAGTCCAATACCATTTAAGTATTTATACATGGAAAGTACATTTAAGTGTAGGATAATACATTAGGAAGTGATAAACATGATTGATACCATACGATATGGCTAATATCTTAGGAAACATGATATCGTAGGGTCTGGTCAATGTAATAAGAAACATGTGATATCCAATACCATAAGATATGGCTGATGAAGTAAGAAACATGTGTTGGATAATACTTTAGGGTATGGCCAATGCATTATAACAAAAGTAAGGTCAATATATTATAGTAGTGGCTAGTATAGTGTGAACTATAGGTGGTCGGTGTAATAAAAAAAAAGTAAAATTAGTGATACAGTATAAAGTAGGGGATATTTTGTTTTTAATTACTATTTTGGTTAAATTTGTGATCTAATTTCATATTTTTAGATAAAAAATTTATTGGGTTTTATTGTTTGATATTTTAGGAAATTAGTGTTCACATTTTAGAACATTTATGTTTGTATGTGTTTTTATATTTAGGTGAGCATAAAATAATGTGAGTTGTGTGTGAGTATAAAAAATCACTAGTAGATAAACCTATGAGAGAGTCTTTAGGAGTTATTATAATTTGAGATATTTAGGGAATTCAAGATAAAGTTTGTCTCCTAAGATAAATGAGTACAAATCCCTATATATTTTAATCTCTCACATTGAATAAAATAATTTGATTGAACTTTATTGTGTTGTTGAGTATTAAAAATTTGAATGTTTTTTGGGTTAGTATTTACGTGTTAAACTTGTCCAAACATAATATTTGGTATTAGATCCACATTTTATTATTATATGGAAGTATAGTAGACTTCATAGGGGTAAATACACTAAAATTTCTAGTTGCCCTGCTATGTGATAGAGTTTGAAAAAAAAGCATATGAGCTTTATGTTAGTGTTTGCATTGAGGCAATCATGCTACCTATATTATATATTGGTATATTTTGGTTGAATCCTAGTGTAACTTATTAATATTTTGTTTCCAATATCTATCCTCATAGACATCATTTATACATTATATATTGTATTCTTGAGCAATTGGATCCACACTACACCACAAGCTCGCCATCGATGCCACATATTATGAGTGTATATTTAAAAACATTTTTTATTTGTTCAAAATCAATTCATGGTATAATATTTAATTCATGACTCTTTTCTTCATTCATAATACATATCAAAATTGACAATAAATATTATAGTCTTGTGGCATATTTATCATTGCCTTTGTCAAAGAGAATATACTTTCTATGTCTTCCATTTTAATTTCATCTAGAGATACACTCAAAAAACTATTAATCATTCATCTTTCTTATCATACCAACTCAACCAAGATCATGGCATTCAAATCACCCCTAAAACTACATATTCCACATATATCACCTATCAAGTCTAACTTCAAAAGTTTGTAGACTTTATCAAGAATACATGTCTTAAATAGTTAATACTATATAGATCGGTCAATTAATGATTTTTTTAGTTTTGGAGGTATGTTACATTGTGTTTATTCATTTAGGTAAATATTAAATATATTATTATTTAATATATATGTATAGCATGTCAAGTAAAATCATTGTATATCATCATGTTGTTAGAAGTCATTTTGTGTGTCCAAGAAAAATAATATGTTGTTTCCTATAGTAATCAGTAATTTTTATAGATCAAAGAGTTAGTTTATGTCAAAATTATTAAGCCCAAAAGTTAAGTACCAAAAAAATTAAATAAAAATAAAAATTACATCAATAGTAATTAGATGCACTATTGATTGTACATGGTGTCCATCTTGTAGGGGGTTTATTTTTTAAGGGTGAATTTTCAATAGAAACTAACATCCTATGCTATTATAATTTTCATTTATTAAAATGGACATTTTATTATCAAAAATTAGTGGTCTCAATTTTCACTCTTGGATTGTTAAAATTCAAATGCAACTAATGAATAAGAACTAGTGGGGAATAGTTGGTGGGAAAGAAACACAACATATATATAAAATAAGTTATTTTATGACCAATGAAAAACACTCAGATTATTAATACCCAATAACATAATATAATTAAATTAGATTATTTTATTCAATGCATGATAGTTCTCAAATATGGCCAGGTATACATCATGCCTATTATTTTTTTAGAACTAATGTGTAGGTGAGGAGCTAAAGAAATATCATAGGGAACTAACCTTGGTCAATTGAGACACATCCATATGACCATGTATATGGTAATTTTTGATTACCACACTTGGTATCCCCTTTTTTGTCCCACTATATTGGGTGAGGCATGTTAGGGAGCCATGGGGAATAAGAAGATAAGGAAATTCTGATGTAGTCCTAGTAACAATACCTCACCATCCTATGATAGTGAGGTAATGATGATAATGACAAGAAGAATTGTGATCAAGAGATGGTGGAGGTGGGTAATTAGTGAAAACCATTCAAATACATATAAACCCATTAGTAGATCCATATGTAAGTTAGACAAGGTACAATCAATTATAAAGGTTAATTTGATAGGATGTGTTAGTCCATTGGAGGAGATGGAAAAGATTCACACTAGATCATAGCCATGATGTTATATGTATGTTCAGTGGGAGATTTTGTGGGGATTTAATAGGTATGGATAATGTGTATAAGTTATGTTATCAAATTTATTTTCCTAGAGATATAGATACAAATGCTAGTTACTAGTGATAGGTATGTTATATATTGGTATATATGAGATCTGTTGTCATATATGTTTTGATTTTGTAGATGTAGTAGTAGAGGAAAAATGGTGGAAGACTCTAGTGTACATAGCACACCAAGAGATCCTATATTCCATTCTACTAGATCATGATATTATCATCATGTTAGTTTCATACCAACCTTATCTAAGCCTCATGTTATTTATTTAAATTTGGTTGGAGTAGTTATGTATTATACATAACACTAAGATCAAGCTACAACTTAGGTGATAACATTGACAAATGGAAGAGGTCATATAGGATCAGTGTGATAGGGTGTAGCAACTATAACTTTTTATGTTATATATAATTTATTTTGGTGTCATAGGGTGCTTATTATTTTTATTATCCTAAATATCCCTATCCTAAAGTTTAGATTATTTACCATTAGATGCTTAGTAATTTATTTTTACAAATTACTATTTTACCTCCCTAACCACCTAAATCTATTTATAACCTATGGAATCCTAAACCTTTTACCAACCTACCCATGTATAACCCCATCTTTAACAATCTCATGCATATAAAACCATTCCCTACTAAAAAGGTTGAATCATTATTGATTATCCCATGATCTATGTTGATTTTCCTAATTGGCATCAATATATTTATATGCAACTATCCTTTTGGCTCAAGGACCATGAATTTTAAATCTTAAAACATTACTCAGATCTTCTCAGTATAATTAAGGATAACTTTAACACTACTATACCAAAATTATACTACACCCAATCCACATCTGTCATCATGAACCAGGAGGACCACTTGCATCTATGAGAAGAAATCCATTCTACCTACAACTTAGTTTAAGGTAAGTATAGTTTATTATGTCATTTCCTATTGGTATTTATTTTTTTTCCTATTTATTCTTCTCTTAGAATATAATGTACATCCCTCTATTTTATTTTTATCATCCTCTATCACCTTGTAATTCCCTATCTTTTTATTAAATGTAGTTTGAATAGAATTGATTGTGATTCATCTAAATCGACATCGATTCTATAGGATCAACATCAATCCACTATTTGATTTCAAAACCCAAGACTTTTAAATCCTAGAATTATATCTTCAATCCATTCTAATTTTCTATCTTTTCAAACATGGAATTAATGTGTAGATGACTCTCCCTAGAATTGTGCATGACATCATTAATGTTACTGACCTACCCATTGTATCTCAACCCTTTTTCACCAACTAGAGTGATATAGCCTTTGAGTTATCAATTTTTGTCATTATTTCCTCTACCTCAGTTGAATCCACTTATGACCAACTAGATGTCATACAAGAGGATGTGAATTCTACTACAACTTATTTGGATGAATACTTTATGTACAGTGATAGCTTAAACAAAGATTAAGTTGTAATCATTATTTTTATCACATACTTATCTTTTGTAATTTTACTATTTATTTATACACTTAATTTTGAAAAACAAGGAGCTAACACCCACTTGAGGAAGTTCATAACTTCCCAGGATTGGTTCCTAACCAGACAACTCACCTATCTATCTATTAATCCATTTTATCCAAGTTGTTTCTTTATATGTGCAGGTTATTCTTCCAAGCCAAAAATAAGTTATCTCATTCATTGGATTCAAGTGGTGCAAAACCATCTTCATATCTCTTGGTATTCTTTATAAACCTTGATTTTTTAAAGGTTTTAGTAAGTTAATTAAATTAAAAGAAAAAAATAAAAACTACTATAACACAAGGAAAATTTTCTAAGTGATAGTAGGTATGGGAAATATAGATGGTGTCATCCATAAATTGATCTACACTCATGGAAATTATATGATGATTCATAGTGTTTTAAGAATAGGTGTCCCATCTATGAGGACATGTATAGGGTATTTTGTCTTAAACTCATTCATTATGGGAGATCTTGTAAGATATTTAGTTAGGATCATATATAATGAGTGCGGTACCTTAGAAAAATGGGGATGAAGGTGATCCATAGGTGTAAATAGCCTATATTTTGTATCAATGTGTATCATGATGTATTATGATGTGGAAAAATATGAGAGGCTCATGTTTTTTTTGTTTTTGTTTTCTTGTGTGTGTAGTTATATATATATATATATATATATATATATATATATATATATATATATATATATATATATATATATATATAATTTTACTTATTAGTTATCTACATTTGTTTTTAGTTGAGGTTTTTAATTTATAGAATGTACTATGGTTTTAATATCATGCTATGATAAATTTTATCATGTGAATTATTTTTTATTATATTCTATCAAATCTTAGAAAATGCATGGTCAAAAAGAACAAAAATGAGTAGTAAAAATAATATCTTAAGTAAGAAGATATAAAAACCAACTAAAAAATTATAAAAATAATATGAATACATGAATGCATAGCATACCAATGTAAGTAAGATGTCAATATTAAGACAAAGATAAGATATGAAAAAATATTTAAGTAGAAATTTATAAGCCACATCACAATGTAAGAAAAAGATAATCATAATATGGAAGATATAAATGTGAAAATAAACATCTAATTTAATAAAATGTGAAAGATAAGAAAGAAGGATATGTAAGAAATGTCTAAAAATGTCATCTAATGTAAGACAAGTAAAGAAAAGTTGAATCCAACATAGGGGAAAATAAAATTATAGTGAGGTACATTAAATGTAAGATATGAAAAATACTCAAATCAAACAAGGATATTCATCAAAATAATAAAAATACCTTAGTGAAAAATAAAAATCAAAGTTTATGATAAATAAAAATATAATAAAATACAACCATGTAGATACATAACTATGATGGTGAAGATGGTGTGGATATGACTGGTGATGGGAATTTATGAGTAAATCCTAATTGTATTCATCAACATCTTACAATCAAAATCACATCTAAAAAACCAAGAGGCACTATAGAATAGATGATAAAAGTGAATTTTTAAGAAAATAGATATAAAATGGTAATGTAAAAAATAGGGATGTGATCATCTAAAATAAATATCCATCAAGGGGATATCAAGAAATATATGATGGAGATATAAGGATGAAACACAACCAACATATGTGTAAAATTAATTACCAAAGATAAGACACTCTAATCAAGCAGGCAAGGCTAAGAGATTTTGACATCAAGGTCCTATATAACTCCACCTAGTAAGTGTCAACTTAGGATAAGAAGTGAATTATATATATCATCCAATGAAGGATAGAATGCATGAAACACTAAAAGGATCTTACATTCCCAAAATGTTTTCCTTGCTCCTTAGGACCCCTTAAAAAGTGGTCAATTTACTAAAAATATTGGGTACTTATGTGAAAAAGTACGTCACACCGTAATGTAGGAAGATATAGATAGATAATGATGTAATGAGTCATCCTACCCTAGTGGAATACCACACCTCAATTAACCTGGGCTCTATCATGATTCCAACTATGGATTTTAAGTTTTGATTTGAATAGGATATATGCCAAAAAAAATCATGTATTTTGAGGTGATCTAAATTTTAAGATATAATTTGAGTTTTAACATTTCCTTTTCTTATTATTAAAATTTTAACTCTTTAATAGTTTTATATTTTTATTCTCCATATGTATTTGGAAAAATAAAAAATGGTGCTAAATATTACTAACATAAGAGTTTTATAGTTGTTAGAAAGGAGAACCTAAAGACCAAGATGCTTAAAGAGTCCTATACCCATACCATAGGAAAGAGTGTAATCTCAAAAATGACTCAAGTCGAAGGAGATGGAAATATGAGGATCATGAAAAATCAATCCATGTAAGCAGGTTGATATAATGAAGATATGTTATTATTTGACTATGATAAATGAGATATTTTTCTTAGAAGTGTCTGGGCAAAAGATGAGATCTCAAATTACATGGAAATTTAAGTCGAATCATAGAAATAAAAACCTTGAGAATAGAAATTTATTTGAAATATGGTAATAATATCACTAGAGAGTCCATAATAAGTTATAAAGGGTCTATCACAAGCATTGATAAGATAAATCATTTCAACATATAGTGAACACCAAAAGAGACCAAAGAATAATGAGGAAACAAAGATTGATTATAAAGATGATATAATATGTGAAACATAATCCTAAACGTGCCACCTTAATTATAAAAGGGAAGCTAAGGTCAACTGTAGAGCATCCAAAAATAGGGTAAAGGTCAATTGATACCCAAAAGTATAAAATACAACAATGGCCAACCATTAAAATGCTATAAAATAAAATTTAAAGTGATACCTAAGATCTACAAAGGAAAAAAATGCTAAGTTTAAATCATCCCAAAAGTGGGGGAAGCTAAAATACTAATAAATAAAACTTGAAGGTGGTATAAGAGATTCACAAAAGAAAATATGGATGCCTGTAAATCATCCCAAAATAGGGGGAAAATAATATGCTAAAAAAATAAACTTGAAGGTGGTACCTAAGATGTAAAAGGAAACTAATGCTAGATATAAAGTGTTATAAAGTAAATATACATGGTTACAGAAAAAATTTAAAAGTAAATATTGTGATATGAGAAATATATGCAACAAAAATTAAGTATGCTAAATGTTTCTCTCAATTTTTTTTGATTTTCATAATTTTTTAAAAGAAAGAAACTAGGAATGAAGGGTGTGGAACAATACCTATTAAAGTGACCACACTGAATCGAGATGATTATGGATAACTCTTCTTTGGCTAGGTAAGAATACCTAAAAATAATGAAACACTACCATGAGAACTTGTCTGTTAAACAAGTAGTTGGATGGATTGCCTAGCATGAGCTGGATCCTATAAGTGAAAGCTTTCTAGGAGGCTGTCAATCCACCTTCTTCAAAACACTTAAGTTGGGCTAATAAAAAAGTAGATTTTGCATAAAAAATAGAAAATAAATGATAATAAAATATCAAATAACTAAATTTGATATAATAAAGTTAAATGCTTTGCAAAAGATAACTAAATGAATGCAATAGTTTAAAAAAATACTAATGCTGAGAATTGGTAAAGGTTAAGGTTTTGGTTTGGTAAAGTTGTGAGGATCAAAAGGATTGTTTTGTTGGTTTGTGTAGATGGTCAAGGCTGAAAGTATACAAAGGGATGAATATATAAAGGAGGCAAATAAGTAAATATGGAAAAGGAAAAAGAAAGGTAAAGATGGCAAAGAGGGAAATGAGGGAAATGAGGAAAAGAGGTGAATGGGATAAAGGCGATAAATGAAATGAAAATAGCCAAAGGGATTAAATGGGATGAATGGGACAAAGAGGAAGAGTTTAAAGGCTCAAATTATGTAGTTTACCAAAATATAGGTCCAAACAAAAATAAATAAAGAACTAAAATTACAAAACAAATTAAATTACCTCAATGTTGTTGAAGTGGCTTGAAGATGTTGATGATGGTTGAATGTTGATGAATCTTGAATCAATTTTTGTAGAGCTTAGTTGATTTTATATTTTCTTCTCCAATATGATAATTACCTCCAAGATGATGACCTCCTCCAAAAAAACTTGTAGTAATATGCTAAGAACAAAAGACTAACTTGCCACTTAACCTTGGGTGAAGGAGAGGGGGGTATTTATAGCATTTTTGTGTGAAGAAACATGCCAAAATAGAGGAATATTTAAGAAATTATAATTTATCCAAGTGGGATTATGATTTATTCAAGGTGAGGTTGGTGAAGCTTCCCATGTGGGTTGGTGAGTCTCCAAGTTTGAATGGAAATCATGCACATGGGTTTGAATGAGATGTAAAGACTTTTGGCCATCCTTTATTACTTTCCCACAAGAAATTATAGGGGTATCATACAAAATTTGGCACCATTTTTCATGTGGGGGATGAAAATTCTAAATTGGGGTTGATGGGGATTCCCATGTGGGTTGGAAAATCTTCCATTTGGGTTGGTGAGCCCCCATTTAAGCATCAAAAGTTAAAAATGGATGCTCTTTGTCTTTTCCAAAGTCTTAAAGAAGTATGCATCTCTTTTGAAGTATAATTTCATGTGAGATGACATAAATACATGTTTAATAATGATCTCTTAAGTGAAAATTTACCACATTTCATGGGGGACACTTGTGATGCTTGAATGAGGTCATCAAGCACTTTGGAAAGGGCCCCATATGGGGTATGATGTCCCACATGAAGCCACATCACTTCTAAGCCACGTTAATTGCCATATCACCTCCCATGTCACATAACATGTCAATTATCATGTCACTTGTCATATCATCATGAATAGTGATAGTGGGTCCCATAGTGAATAGTGATGGTGAATAGTAATTTTGAATAGTACTTTCAAATAGTGATTTTGACTAATATTTATGACTATAAAAATAGTGATTTGGTTGGTTAAGAGGGTTTTTTGGAAGGTTTAAGAATTTTTTGGGGATTTTGATGTATTCAGGCATCAAAAACTATAAGTGTGCAATTTTTTAGTGTCTACATTTTGTCCCTTTTTATTATACAGCCTTGAATTGACAAGATAAAAAATAAAAAATAATTGCTTGGTCAAAGGTTAGGGTACCCTGAGTATGGGAGGAGATGTTCCCCCTCAAACCAAGAGTCAATGAGGAAAGGTCAAATCAGGTGTAGGTTTGATAAGTAGTTGATGGGGAGGTGCTAGGTGGTGCCACAAGGTAGTTGGGTATGTGAAATGCCAATGGGTTCACAAAATATGACTAAGTGCAATAGTCAAGATTATGTAGAGACTAAAGGTGATAATGTTGATAATGAAGGTTGGGTTCTAAGATAAAGATAAGGTAATTGATCCCTAGCATTAGTCATAGCTGATCAGGTTAGTCTTATCAAGGTTCCTAGATAGGGTCAGTGTTGACTTAGGTATCCAGGGTAGGAAGTGATCCTAAGAAAAACAAAAATGGTCTAGTTTTACATGAGGTGGTGAGAACATTTTAAATTTTAACATGGTAAGGTTGGTCATTACAAGAAAATGTTAATGCAAAAAGTTCCAATGTTTTGGGTAAAAAAACAACCAACATCAAGGCAAATATGGTGAAATCATGGTTGATTGGGTATGGCTTAGAAGGGGATGGCTGAGCTAACTCAAAATGTACACAAAAAGTGGATGCTACCTACATAGTTCCATGGATAGGTATCTAAAAATAATGTTAGGCCAAATGTAGTTATTTTGAGGCAAAGGGTGTTGGTTAACTTGGTTATCCCAATTGGATATCATATAGGTAGGTCTAGGTGAATGATTTTAGAAAAAGGGAAGTACAAAATGGTGGAAAAGATGTATATAAAATAGTTGTTGATGGGTGTGGTAGAAATGGTGGATGAGGTGAGCTAGGATACAATTAAGATGATTACATCAACTATGTAAAAGTAATATATAGCCATGGATAAGCAGGTTAAAGCATGAATTTTCTACCACCATCATAAAGAGAAGGAAAAAGGAGAAATATGCTTTACCAAGATTTAGAAAATTTAGAACTACTTGAATTGACATAGTGATCCAATGGGTTCTTTCATCACCATCCAACTAAGCCAACATTGTGAACATTCTACAAAAATGTCATTAATAGTGTATGAAATGTTATTATTCATCATTTCAGGGAAGCAAAGTAGTAGAGTGGGTAAATGAGAAGTGGTGAAGATTCAAACCCTTGACCCTCCAGTCAATAGCACCCCAAAATAAGTAAAGCATTGAGTTTTGAGGGAATTTAGAGAAAGATGATGAGGGGCATTAGAATATGGATTGAGGTGAATAAAAATGATATTAATTAAATGAGGGATTAAGTTGTGGATTTCATGCATTAAATCAAAGGCTATTTCAAGGCATAAGAAGACATAGTCCAAAATGGAGAATCAAGGGAAATTATTAGTTGGAAGGTTAGGGCATGTGTGAGGATGTATCTATAATCCCACATGGGTATCCAAAATCTTCCATTTGAAGGTGGTTTTACTTTTATTTATAACATCTTCAAAGGTCAGAGTAAAAGGGGTTTAAAATAGGCAAGATGAGAAGAGGTGGAGATTTTCATCTTGATGGTTGAATGATGCTCAGGTTTACTAGTTGGTCATATAAGCCCACGGTCCTAGACAATTATGTTATAAAGCTATAAGATTGGTATATATCTCAAAGTAAACTAAAATAAAATGGAAGACCTTGGATGCCATAGCATGCTCAAAATTGTTAAGGGGTTGTAAATGAAAAAGGTGATATGGAGGGTGAAGGGAGCAGTTAGAGAGGGACAAAAAAGAGAGTTTGATTACAACATACAGAGGCATTAGAGGAATAAATGGATGATCCTAAAGTAAGGATCATGACTATATATCATGTATTAAGGTAAGGGTGTGGAAGATACAATGAAGAAAATAAGGAGATGTACGTAGAAGAAGTACAACTGGTGACCACACTATAAAGAGGTAGAGGTGAAATTGGAGAAGATAAGGGAGATACAACAAAGGATGAGGTAAAGGTGGACCATAAGATGGATGAAGAGAAAACAATAAGGTCACTAATAAAGACAAAGGTGGAAAAGGATGAAAGAAGCTAGGTATGGTCATATAAGTCAGGAAGAGCAAGGAAGGGCATCAAGGGAGACAAAAAAATGAAATGAAACAGAGAAAAGAGAAGAAAATAAAAGGTAAAATATTGGGGGTGAGATATGAACTAAAAAATGATAGATTGGAGAATTGAAAATGATGGGGAGAGAAGTGTAACAATCATGACGGGTAAGGGGAGAATGAGGGACATGGGCAGCCATGAAAGCTTTGAAAAACAGTCTAAAAAGATAGAAGAGAAAATAGTTTGGTGATGAAAATGTAAAATAAGGAAATAAATGGAAGAAAAGGAAACATGAGGGGAAAAGGAGTGAAATGAGGACACAAAGAAGATGAGGGGAGATGTAAGAAGTAGGTGGTAACTTGACCAAGTAAGCATGAGTGATGATATGCAAGGAGAAGAATAATGAAGAAAATTAGATGGTGGTTTTGGAGATGAAAATGGGATGGAAAATGGGAAAGGGATGAAGAATGAGGGGAAGCAAAGGATGGGTGGACAAGAAGGTAAAAAGAGAAGGTAGGTGTTAATCAACTTGTAAGAAGAGATTGAAAAGCTATAAAAATGGTGAGGTGGTGAAGAAATAGGGGGACGTAATGAAATGGAGTGAGATGAAACTAAGGGATGAAGATCAGAGATAATAAGAACAAAAAGCAATAATTGAAGTAGGGATACAATGCACTGATACTCACATAAATGCAAAAGATAAGTGAGTACTGATATGGATAGAGGAAAAGGGCAATGTAAAAAGGGCCATAGGAAAAAAGAGATGAGAAGAAAAGGGCAATTATGGAAGGCTTCTCAAAGGATAAATATCTAGGGAGAAACTAATTGTGGAGGAAATAAGAAGCGTGGAAAATGGGTACAGTTAGAAGAGTGGTAGAATGGTAGAGACTAGTCATACATGTAAAGAAAAAGTGCAATAACAAAAGCAATAGAAACCTTGCAAGATGCACAATATGAAGTGGAATGGGTGAGGAAAAGAGACTGATAAACGGGGTATGAAAAATATCCAAGGGGGAGGGGAGATGATGAGGATGAAGAAATAAGTTGAAAGGGATAAATGGAAAGGTTGGTAATAAGGTAAACGAGAGGCATAAAATGCAATAAGGTGGGTGGGAAAGTGTGCCAAAAAGCATGCACAAGGAAATATGATAGGGAGGCCAATGAAGTAGACTAAGAGGTGGCTTTATGGGAGGTAAGAGAGGCTAATGGGGAATGCTATCAATCTTTGTATTAAAATAGATTGAAAAGTTGGAAAAGTGATTAAAAGAGATTGACAAGCTAGAGGTAAGGAGATGGTTAGGATATAGGTATTGAAGTGGAGGAAGAGATTTTAGACGAGAAGGGAAAATAAAGTAAAGGAAGTGGTTGAGCTAACCTTATTAACTAAGAGCTACTTACATAGTCCAAAAATATCTCAGGCCAATGTAGTTCTCCCAATAATGGAGTAAAGACTTAAGAGGAAGTATTAGATGGTGTTAAAACATAAGGACATTGAAGAAAGAATTTAAAGCTTTCTTGATGTAGGATGCCCTAAGTAAGAGGGTGTTGTTAGTAGTAGAAATGAGTGAGAAAAAAAAGGACATGAGAATTAGTTGTTAGTGGCTGAGCTGCCCCTAGAGCAGTGCCTACATAGTTCATGGACATTAGGCCAATGCAATTCAACAAGGTTTGGTTGAGTGGTGTTAAATTGGCTACCCCAATTTGATGGACCACATGGGCTAGTTTGTGTTGAGGGAGATGGTTTGGTGAAACAAAAGTTTTGGGTTTTGGTGAAGGTGTCAGTCAAATTGAATGGGGTAGGTTGGTAAATAGTTACCATAATGATCCCAAATTTAGTAGGATGAAATATATAGATGGGAAAGATAGGATAAATTAGAAGGGAACATAATGCGAAGTACCACAAATAATATTCAATGGAGCTAATCCAAAGAAGAGGTGTTTTTGTGAGGAGGTTGCACCTTCTAAAATTGTGTGAGGGTAGGAGTTTGGAGATAGTTTCTACTATTACAAGCTAATTTTTCAAAGGTGGGGGTCTATTCAGATTTGTAAAGTCACTATGGCCAAGGTTCACCACTAGTATGAGTCAAGTTTTAAGGGAAGTAGTGAAGTGATGACTTGTAAATAATTTATTTGATACTCAAGGAGATTCTAAAAGTAAGGAACTTAGCAGTGTGGTGAGCAATAGAGGATGGACCTTGCCTGACCCAAGAGCTACATGATAGGCTAGATAAATGGTGGCCATATCTGCATTATGTGCCCCAGTTGCTTGAAACCATAGATATGGGGTACCATTTAGAAGAGGCCCTAGTATCAGGGAGATATGTTGCCTAGGATATTGGTGATATAATTAAATCAGATAATCATTCCCCTGATATGGGTGGACTCTTAGTTGGTATAAAAGAAAATATTTCCATGTTCGAGTAGACACTACCAATGGTTAGGGTCTGATGTTTAGAACTTGTGGCAATGGACTAGTAGGAATAGGAGGGTAATGTGTTGGATATTATTGGTCAGATGTCATTATGCATGAGCTTGTGTGGATACTTATGAATTTTATGGTTATGGTTATGATTTTTATAATCTCACTTAATGTAAAATAAATGACCATTGTTGTTGCAATTTTGGATGGTATAAGTCATGGTGAAAACATTGACCATACACACTAAGATAAGAATAGGGCCTGATGCTTTAAATTTTACAAGGACTACAAATAGTCCTAAAGTGAGATCAACTTAATGAATATAACCCCTTAAAATGTTTCACATGAGTAGTCGTTAGTTGATAAAAAAGCTTTCATGATCACATGGTGTCAAGTACGCTTTAAATGCCTTAATTTATAGATAGTCAAAAGGGAAGATGTGTGATAGGTTGTGTGAAGGGTAATGGGTGATATGTATGATAACCTCATGTGAATTAGTTTTCCCCTTCTATAGGTGACCTAAGATCGGTATTAGACAAGTCCATATCATATGCTAGATGTAGACTGATCAATGTGGGAATTCTATATGGGAAAATCGATTGTGGCTTCTAACTTCTTATATTGCTTGAGAGCTAATTGTGGCTTTAGAATTGGTTTTGATAGTGGGCCTTTTACTTTATTGTTTTATATGGGAAGTTGATCGATGTGGGAAGCTTCCATTAAATTTATCTAATTTTGACAAAGTTAACTCAGCCATCCTTCAAGGGATTGGTCTAAGCTTATTGGATTTATTTTAATGTTCTTGAGAGTTGTCCTTCAAGGGATTAGTCTACCTTACATGTGGTAATTTTTATTTTTGTTTTTGGGTAGTTATCCTTTGAGGGAGTAGTCTACAATGCTTAAGATATTGACCTAATTAATTATTTCAAGATGAAATGTGTTTAGACATAGACTAGTCTAATTAGGTTCATAGGTTTAACTTTATGAGGGAAAAACTATACACAAGAAGGTTCATGATATGTGAAAGGGTGTAGTTTTGAGAGACAATGACCATGAGATTCCATCTTGTTAGAGATGAAAAGCATCAATGAGAACCATGATATGGGTAGAGCTGTGGTACCCATATTTAGGATTAGGCCATGACTATCATGGTTAATCACATGGTTTTATGTTATAATCAATTATCCTCAAAAGGGGAGGAGGAAGGTGGGTAAAGGTTAAAATCTCATAATCAAGGGATCAGCTTAACTTAGACAAATAGGTGAACTTGATCCCTTTTTAATAGAAAAATAGACGTAGATGTGAAGCATTAAGAAGCTCAAGTTCTAGTTTTCATTTGAAAAAGGACAAATGATAAGATCTTAATCCATACTTATGGGTGATGATGTAGGGTCTAGACCAATTGAAAGCAAAGTTACCTTATTTACTCTTCTCCATGTTGGTCACATGTTGGTTTTATTTTAGGATGAGATCTTTGATATTGAATTCCCATTGTTTGAGGTGCTTGTTATAATCACATGTGATATTCTCTTGAAAGATACGGAGGTGGGTGATAGCTAATAAATGATGCTCATCAAGTATCTCAAGTTGAGATAAATGATGCTAACAAAAATCTTCTTCAAAAATGAGATCCTTCAAAGATATGAAAAGAGAGGGGATTTGAACATCAAGAGGAAAGACTGCCTCTTTTCTAAAGACTAGAGATAAAGGGGTAGCACTAGTGGAGGTTCAATTCTAGTGTGATAGGCCCATAATGTGAATGGGATGTGTAAGTACAAATCTCGACCTAAAGCACTAATAACTTTGGTTAATATTTTGGTGAGGGTTTTATTAGAGGCTTCTACTTGTCCATTTTATTGTTATCGATAAGGTGATGAAAAGCTTAAATCAGTGTTAAATACATCACATAAAACTTGGACTTACTTATTCTTGAAGGATTTGTCATTATCAATGATGATCTTATAAGGAACACAAAAATTGCAGATGATATGGTGGTTGATAAAGTCAAAAATATTTTATTCTTTGGTAGAGATTAGAGGAATAGCTTCCACCCACTTAATGAAGTATTTTGTGGATTTGATGATAGAGATATGCCACTGTGAAGAATGACAGTTAATTTCCCCAATGAGATTGAGCCCCCATTTAGAGATAGGCCAAAAGTCCTTAGATACTTAGAGGATATTAGCTCACACATGATGTAAATTAGCATGGTGTTAACATTTAACACACTTTTTTACATAATCACCATAGTCTTGGTTGAGGGTGGGCCAATAGTAACCAAGGCAATAGATATGTTTAGTGACCACTAAGCCACTAAAGTATCTACCACAGATCCCATCATGTGTTTACTTGATAGCATGGGAAGCTTCATGGAAACATAGGCAATGAAGAAGGAGACTATCAAAACCATGTTTATAAAGGATTCCCCCTATTATGGTGTAATGATAGGTACTGTAAATAAAAGCTCTTCAGGAATTCCCAGAGAGGTTGAGAGGAACAATGCCTAGGTTGAGGTAGTTGAAAGTTTGGTCATAACAAATGTTAGATGGGGATTCCTCTACATTAAAAATGGTAGGGAGTTTGGATTGGCCATAATATGGTGTGGTAAAATGATGAATGGTGATAAATATTTTGGAATTGGAAGGCTAATAAGGGATTTGAGAAGCAAGACAGGCCATTATATCCACAAATTTATTAGTAGATCAGGGAATGGATTGGACAAGGTAATACTCAAATGATTTTAAGATTTTCTCAACTAAAAGTTTATATTTTAGCAAGACATCATTATTATATTGATATGACCCATTGACCTAGTTGACCACAAGTTGGGAATCACCAAAGACATAGATTGTCTTAATTTCAAAGCTTTTGATAAGTTTAGAGACCTATCACTAGGGCTTCATACTCAGCCATATTATTGGTTCATTCAAAGTCAAGTTTGAAGGAGAGAGGAAGGGGTTCACCATTGAGAGGAATGAGAATAAATTTGGCACCCCCTCCTTGTTGGCATTTATATCCATAAAAAAACATGGTCATTTGGTAGGTTATGTCATCTTCTTGAAAAAGATTCACCATAAACTCATTTGGAAAGGCAAGAGGGGGTGGTTAGTTATTTTATAGAGGAGCTTCATCTAATTGATTCACAATGACCTGACCTTTAATTGACTTTTTTTGGAGGAATTCAGTGTCAAATTCAATTAGGAGCATGAGCCACTTAGCCATACGCTGATTTTGGTATGGTTTAGAGTGCATTTATTTGAGCAAGTCAGTATTAGTGATGATATAGGTTTTATGGTTAATAAGGTAATGGCAGAGTTTGGTAGCCATGAATTTCAATGATAAGTAGAGTTTCTCAGTGTGTGTATATCAGTTTTCATATTCTACAAGTGTATGAATAATGTAGTATATGGCTTACTCTTTGTGTTGTTTATCTCAGTGAGCCAACATTGCCCCTAGGGAATGGTGGGTGGTAGAAATATTTAAGTAAAAGGGATGGTCATCCTTTGGAGGGGTGAGGATAGGTGGTGACAAAAGGTACTATTTGACAATATTTAAGAGCCTTTTGATAATCACTCCTCCATTTAAAAGAGACATCCTTCTTCAAAAGGTGATGAAAAGGTTGGCACTGCTCTGAAAGTTGGGAAATGAAATGGTGAATGGATTGAAGTCTTCCCAAAAGGTTGCATAGTTGTTTAATGTTGGTTGGAGGAGGCATGTCCAAAATTTATTTAAATTTAGCAAGGTCTACTTAAATTCTATGAAGAGAGATGATGAAGCCAAGAAGCTTTCCTAAAAGGACCCCAAAAATGCATTTCTTGGGATTTCTTGAGGTCATCCACATAGTCTTCTATGATCTTATGGATGATATCATGGAAAATATAAGTCATGGTACATTGGTAGGTTTCACCAACATTATTTAACCCAAAAATCATGAATCTATAGTAGAAAGTTCCCCAACGGGTCATAAAGGTAGTTTTATGTTGAGTTTCAAGAGCAATCAAGATCTAATTATAACCCAAAATCCTATCCATGAGAGATAACATCTCATGGTTAGTCATAAAATCAACAAGATAGTCAATGCTAGGGAGAGGTAAGTCATCTTTGGGGTAGGTGAAGTTAAGGCCATGAAAGTCCACACAAATGTATAAACCCCCATTGACTTTGGTGATAGATATGATAGATATAATGTTTAAGACCCATTAGGGGTAGTCAATGGGTTGAATAAATTTTACAGATAGGAGACTCTAAAGCTCTTCTTTGATGAGAAGGACTATGTGAGGATGCATGCATCAAAGTTTCTATTTAATAGGCTTATCATCATAGTGAGTGACTATGTTATGGGTAAAAATGGTGGGGTTAACCCTAGGCATATCATTGTAAGACCAAGCGAAGGTTATGTTGTGGTCTTGGAGGAAAGAGGAGAAATCTTGAAGTTCCTTGGTATTCAATGACTGGCCCAATTTGACAATGTGGGGGTCATCTAGAGTGCCCAAGTTGATATCGATGGTAGATTCATTCAACATAGTCAAGGCCAAGAGGAAGGGATTTATGGATAGAATACTTCCCCACACCTAGATGGGTAAGAATGAAATTATCATCTTGATGTTAGATGGTGTTGATGGTGGAAGAATCATTATCTACCATTTTAGGATGTATGAGTGGAAGGACCTTGGTTTGGACACTCTTTTGGGAGATGAGAGGGCCTAAACTTACAATATTGATCAAAAAAAATTATGAGGGGTGATATCAGGGTCTTTAGGTGGAGAAAGTGATTGGGTTGCAAAGAATGGGATATCATCCTCTGTGGTGGCAATGGGTTTGCGTGAATTGGTGTATTCTTGAGGTGTTTCATATCCAAGGCCAAATGATTCATGAGGTTACAATGTTTTGAAATGGGGTAACTCATGAGGCCATTGTTCATAATGATAGAAGCAAAATCCTTTCCAAGCACATCTATGAAGATACAACTTAGTGAAGTCTAGTTTGTTAAGATAGGAAAAGTTAGAGGTAAATAGTTGGATGTATGATGCAGTGTTAGGGGCTAGAAGTGGATGATCAAGTCTCCCATAAATGAAATTTATTTGATGGTTAAGGATAATAATGGGGATGATGGTTACAATGTTAGGGTCATAAAAAGGGTCATGTCTGAGATTCCCATATTCTTAGGGGGTAAGGCATCTAAGGCTAAGAGTATATATTCCCCAAAATAAATATGTTGGAATGTGGTTGTTGTAGACACCTAAAACTAGCCACCGATAACCTCTAACTAGGATTTTGACCAATTCCAACCCAAAATGCATAATTTACCCTAAAAACACTAAAACATGTTAAATGATGTAAAAATGACATATTCAAATGCCAATTTTGGCTAGAGTATCCCTAAATTGGGCAATAAAATTTAAGGGATAACTAACTTTGATTAGTTCATTTCGAGTCAAAATGCCAAATTTGCACCTACGTGCTCTAAGACTACTCTTTCCTATCAAATCTTTTGCACAAGACTTGTGCCTTTGTTATTTGTTGTTGGCAACATTCTAAATGGGAATATGCATCCAATGTATCTAACGTGGACTTCCAATTCAAATCCAATCAAATTTAGAACTAATAACAAGGCATTATGATCAATTTGAGTAATTTATGCATAAAGTGCTTAATCAAGTTTAAGAGCTAATTAACCTAAATTAAGTCCTAATAAATAATTCCATGGAGACTTGTTGAATACTTTGTTTTGGAAATGAATATTGAATATCTGCATCATCAAGTAACCTTAATTCTTGGGAGGACATCCCTAGAACATAAATACCACAAATATCAAGATTCATGCCTTCCATACCTTATCAATACATTCCATGATTCCCTCCATGCCTCTTAATTGCCCCTTTCTCCAATGCCATGATGAGGATAATTACAAACTTAATTCTAAAAAAATTAATTAATCCTCAACCACACATCTCAATCTTGAGATGGATGGTTGAGGTTGATTTTTATCAAATCAAAAATATATAAATAAGAGGCCTCATAACATCATTTCTAAGCTTAATTAGTGCAAAGTTATAATGTAGGATTGGTTCTAAAAAGATTCAAGTAACTACTGTTATAATGCCAAATTGATTCAAATCCAAGCCAAGCCATAAGATAAAGGTAACAAGGAGAGATGGAGCTTGTTAAGCTTCCATTTTCAAGGACTTCATGAGCACAAGCTAAGCAAGCCACCATAACAAGCATTTTGGAGCATCTAAAGAAGTTAAAAGAGTTTTCTTTTGCCTTTTAGTTGTGTGTTTCATTCATGATTATAAACTAATCTCTCCCTAGTGTCTAGGACTAAATATTTTATGCTATTAGTGTGTTTATTTCATTTTTTTTCATTTTGGAACTAACACCATACTAACCATCCTCTCTTGAGTCAAATTCCTAGATCACATAATGGCATGCTCAGTGCGACTAGATGCATCCTACACATGAAGGAGATCATTTTGAAACTCTAAAATATCCATTTAGACCTTTAAAACTCTTTCAAATTAGTTTTCTAACTTTATTTTTCCATTTTTAGTTGC
The DNA here is from genome assembly GCA_037957365.1 of Torreya grandis. Taxonomy (NCBI): domain Eukaryota; kingdom Viridiplantae; phylum Streptophyta; class Pinopsida; order Cupressales; family Taxaceae; genus Torreya; species Torreya grandis. The sequence continues at coordinate 2,366,181 of JARHVA010002023.1, forward strand.
CATGGTTTTTACACAGTAATCAATGTCATTAGAAATACTAACATCAATTACATGGCTTAACTGATGTTGGTTAGAAGAATCGACATCGATCAGATCTCGGTTGGTAGTAATTGACATCAGTGGTATTGACCAAAATTGGTCACTATGTTTTACAATAAACATATACTCGAGACCTATTTTTTCAAAGTTTATTGTTTTAAACTCAAAAGGGATTGAAAGTTAAGGGACATGCTAACAATTTTCTTGCAAGACCAAGCGGGATATTTGCTCAAAACATGTTTAAATCACTTTTGCATGCTTAAAATTTTATTAGGAACTTTGTTTTGGTATTTAACAAAGAATTTAGGTGTTTTTGATGATTTTTTTTCAAAGTTTGCAATGAAGACCAAGGGGTCAAAAGAACACCACCAAACACTTTATTTGGGTTTAAAATTGAACACACTTGTCAATTTTTTCTTGCAATAGTTTTTTAATTAAATTTTGTTTGGCAAAGAGAGGAATGTTGCATGTATACTCTTCCATTTGCCCCTTATAGGGAACCCTTGGAATCAAAAGTGTCATTCCTATTGTAAGTATCTTAGTCCAATTCTTAGAAAGAAAGTTGTCTAAATTACTCTCCAAAAACTCATCAAAGTTTGGGTGACTTTGAAAATGACCCTAAAGTCTTTCTATTTTCATGCTTTACTTATTTATGCATCCTAGCTTCCGAGGGGGACATCATCACCTCCCACAAGTTCTTTAGGGAAGCTTTGACTTAGGGTTTCATCTCCCATCATTGACTTTATTTGACTCTTTTAGAGTTGCACATGGGATGTAATGTCACTTTAGACATCACACTACACTGAGTGAATAGTAGGATGTAGTGGTTACAAAAAGGACTAGACCTTTTTGCAATAATATGAGTGATATGGACCCAAAATTTGTGTTTTTCTTTTGCATTGTTTGGTGTGAAATTCATTGTGCAATTGATTCCCCTAGATCATTAAGAAACTTGTTAGATTTTAGACAAATCCCCACTTGCCATGGAATTATTGTTGCTCCAAGGTGTGCTTCAAGGTCCATGTTGTAGTAATATCATTTGAGATAAGGGGGGTGTAAAAACCCTACTATATAATACACATTTACTTTTAGATAAACACTTAAAATCCTCTCAAAATGATGTATATTGATGGATTCTAATAGTACCAAGAAACCGTGTCAGTTTAGGATCTAAGGGTGATTAATTAGTTGGTCTTGTCCTAGATTAAAGTCTTGTTTGGAGTAAAAACTTGGTTTAAAAAAGCAATCCAAACCCAACACATGGTCCTCATTTTTCTTTGAATAAAGAGGCATTATGCTGCCCATATGAGATCATCCATTTGCCTTGTTCAAAAGTACATCAAAAGCTTGAGAACCATATCATCCACTTTGGAAAATTTATGCTACCCAATTGAGTCTAGACCTTTACCAAAGTTGTTTAAGTCCTTCACTTATAATTTAAATTTGAAATTACACCTTTACAAGTTCATAGGGTTGATGTGTTAAGTGGGTTCTCCATTTTCACTAAACTTGAGGGAACTTAGGTTTAATTTCCAATTTATGTTGAAGGTCATTTTAAAGTCATAATCATTATCATCACTTGATAGACTTAAGCTATTTTGTGTTAAACACTTACACTTTAAGTCTATACATCACAACATTTTGAGTTAAGAAGGGTAGTGTTATGCTATCAAAATTGTGGAAAAATGTCTTTGCCTTAGAGAGTTTTTTAAATAAACTTTTTTGTCACACATTTTGGGTATTATAGCACCGTTACATTTCATAAATCATTTAAAACTATGTTTCATGGACCCTCTTACATATAATTCTAAATTTGTTCCTACATATTCATACCGATCCAAGTGTACTTTTGATCCTTTATCTAAAGCACAGTTATACTATTCACCATTGTATAGCTTGTTTGTCAAAAAGAATTAAGTTTTATACCATTATTTATGAGAAAATAAACTATTTTTAAAGTGCCTTTTGTTTCATACCTTATACCTAGTTGACCAAGTTCATGTCCAAGAATCAAATGTCTAGTGTTTGTTAGAAGTGTTCCAAATTTGTTAGATTAAAACTTTCATCTATTTTCAAAGTCTATCTTTTGATGCCATTTGGCCAAGAGTCCTAGCAAATGCCTTATTTGATCCTAGCTTTTGATTCCACATTTATCCAAAAGACCTAGCAACTTTTAATTTCCTAGATTAGACTAATTTGAAACACTTTGATCTTAGAGTTTGGAATTTTGATTTTTAAGTCCATTTACTTGCTCATCTTTGTGTGAACAGGGACTCATTAGATATTTTACACTAGCTTGTTTTCTCACATATATTCTCATAAACCTTTGGATCCTTTTGACAAATCTAGACCAAGTTGAAGGCATCATTTGTTATAGATTATGTCCTTTTTAGAGTTTGTATAAATCTTTGACCTTTTATCGCAAAGCATTGACTATGGATCCCAACATGTATTCCTACACTCATAGTGGACTCATGTATAATCCAAGGATTAGTAATGTAGTTGCATAGTAATAAATGGTGAAATACCCTTATGCGGATAACATTGCTTATGAAATGGATTCTTATCCCTCTTATAATACTCAATCAGGGACACAAATCCAAGATCCATTGGCTAACTATTTGGTTAACACAACAAGTTACATAGAATAGGAGTAAGAAAAAAATGCATAATACATAGCTACAATACCCATGGTGGATGATCTAGTACTTCAACAACCATATTATATGAATTTAGCTTCCACATATGATCCATTTTTATTTGAATGACATTTGTTAGAGAACAAAGATGAGATTTTGTTTAGGGCCATAGAGTTAGGTGCTAAGTTTCTAGTAGATTTCCCCCATGAAAATTTACCAAGTCTGGTAAGAGTTCCCCACAATATCATTTACAATCAATAGGATTCTTATATCAATCCTATGGATCTAGTCCAAACAACATACCAAGACCCCACTATATTCAACTGAGGCAAAAACATCATGGAAGATCACTTTAACCAAATGAAAATAGCATACCAAACCTACCTCAATTTAGCACATGGTTTCAATTAGATGAAAATGGTAACTAAGCCTCTCATTGACCTAGTTTCTTCAACAAGAGTGTTGATGGAATTAACTAGATAAGAGAATCTAAGTTCTAACCCATTTGAACAAACTGATTCAATAGATAACTTGATACATATGCTACTTATTAAAAAATTATCTTTAACTTCTATACTGAATAGTGAGCAAATGTAGTAGACTATGAAAATAACATCTAATCTTGATCAAAGTGATACTAACACACAAATAACTAGCAACAATGTGTGCCTATAGTTAATCCTATGAGCAGATCATCATACCAAGGAATAGGATTTTTTACACCCCAGCCTCAACCAACCACTTCCTCAAGTGTACAACCTATAGGATTAGATAATCAAATAATGACTAATGTTATGCCTTAATGACAAAATATGATGAATCCTACTCCCCATCTATAAGTAGTGAGTGGTATTCCATAACTTCAAACATAATTTAGTGTATCAATGTAATAGAGGACAAATAAATTACCACATCAATTAGTGGAAACTAATGTACTGCCTTGTCAGGTAATGAAAAACATACATCTTTAGTCACAAACTAATATGCCAATATAAAACCATATAATGACTAATCAATAGTGTGAAAATATTGGTCAGGAATAGATGGTGAATCTGTAATGTGCTTTCACTTCTTCATAGTTATTCATGTAACAATGAGGTCCTCGTGTTTCTTAAGTACTTATTAGACAACCATTGGTTCAAAATGTGCCACAAATCCAAATATAGGGTCTTGGTTCACAAGTTCCCACTCAATAGTAAGGTTTGATTAGTCAACATCATGTCCCTTTTCAACCATAGTAGGCATAGTATAATTATATCCCACCATCCCAACCATAAAATCCTCAAAGTCAAACCTTTATCACCAACCCAAACCAAAATATAATGTAGTTAAATGTGCAATTTCAAATACATCCCAATCTATGTATGCATATTCCTAGTCCATCCCTCAACCAAACCAATCTACCCCAATAGGTGTCTGCATCATACTCTGGTCAAAGTGTTCCACTTGTGATCTCCCAACCATCTATCCAAATCAATATTCTCCCTCAAACCAATATCCCTTCCAGTTTCCTATCTCAAGAATTGTAATAGATGAAGGATGCAATTGTTATCATTGAGGTGGGGAAGTAGACTAAGAATTTTAAATTAGATGACATATGTTCCCATCCATTCATTATAGAGTATTTGCAGATACCATTTCCTCTAGGATATGAACCATAAAATTTGATAATTACAAAGGGAAAGGTGACCCTAAGGCCCATGTGACTGAATTCTTTGTCACATGTCAACCAGTGGCATATAGTGACACATATCTCTTGCTATTGTTCCCAAGGAACTTGGATGGACAAGGCTTGGAGTGGTTTTTAAATCTACCCAAGAATCCAATAATAGACTTTGATGATCTTTTTGATAAATTTTTGTAGAACTTTCCTATAATCTCAAACATGAGATTTCGTTAGTAGACCTCACACAAGCAAATAAAAAAGCTGGGGAGAGTTTTCCAAGTTATTTACAATGATGTAGGGGCCTTACAAATTATTTCACCCATAGTTTACCAAATAAACAATTAGCTATTGTGTTTACTAAAAATTTTCATAGTGAGATAGCATATCATCTAAAACTGCAATGTGCACATACATTCAAAGAGATCATTGACAAAAGTTTGTTGATCGAGTGAAAACTCATCAATAAATGGGTCATCAAGCTTAATTCAACCAATAAAAATCAAGGTAACAATCATGGAAATGACCAACATCCCATCCAAGTGAAATCATCACAACCAGCATAGGCTAATAATCATGAAAGACTGAAGCAATTCAATTGAAATAAAAATATTATGGGAAATGAAGTAACCAAATCTCATTATGTCCAAACTATGCAAAAATCATCTACACTAGCTTTTTATCTTACTCCTACCCAGCAACCTCTCCAACCAATGTTGTAAGTGTAACAACCAAGACCTACACAATAAATACATCAGTCTTTACCATTACAAACCCCTCCTCTTAGAAGAACCATCCCTACATGTCATGTCTTTAGGAGAACCTATTGAGTCTATATTTTACAATCTTGATACTACTAATTTGATTAGTTAGCCTATACCAAAGCATTATCTACAAGGTATTCCTTACCCTAATTGCTACCATGAAAATGAATTTTATGACTATCATCAAGTCAATGAGCATAATCTATGAAGATGTGTCTAAATCAAGCATTTAATCAAGAATATGTTGGATAATGGAGAGATAAAATTGGATAATAGTGCTTCTAATTTTAATAAAACTTTTGGGATTTATCAAAACCCCTTTCCCTGACATAAAAATCAATAGAAACATAACAATTAGCAACAACAATGGCTAGTGTAGTAGTAAAATCAATAGTATCAAAATCAAAGGTTAAACCAACAAAATCAAAAAATCAACAACATAATCTACAATGAAAAAATAATGGACAAAACTAAGGTTAGAATAGTAACAACTAATAAACCTACCATGTAGTTGCACATGACTACAATAGGGTTGTAGGTCATATTATAGGGGGTAGTGTTAATACCATCTCCATTAATCCTAAACTAAGCACTAATCAACCTAGACCATTTATAAATAGTATTATTCATCCAAATAACATAGATAATCATTCTTTGACATGGGAGTGCATATAGGTAAACTAATAAACTAGGACTTCCAATTTTGGATCTTATAGTGATAACTCATTCTTGCCATGTGACTACATAAAAGTGAACTGACAACTGAGACTTGTCTTATCTAGTCCTACACCATTTCCAACATCAGTTAGCAATAATGCTCCAGTATTTAATCTTGATTGTGCAATCACAACTCAAAGGTTGAATATTACTATCCTAGGCCCACAACCATCCACCACTTTTCCTATCATCCAACCAGCTATTCAGCCTCAGAATAAACCATTCACTACTGACCAAGACAAGAAGTTTGATATTATATAATAATTTCAGAAGACACGAACACAAATTTCTATTCTAGATTTTATACAGATGTCAATAATCCACAAAAACATCCTAAATGAGTTTTTGACCCAATCTACTATTGCTAGTGGCATATCCCCTTATAACTTTCAAGCTTTGATTGGACACCTAGCTCCAACCTAACAAGTCACATTCAACGAAAATGATATGTCTTCCCTTGGACCACTCCATAATAACCTATTATACATATAAGTTTATATCAAATAGCATAAATTCAATTGTGTCCTTATATATAATGGATCTGGCCTCAACATAGTGTCCCTCAAGTTCAACAAGCTTTTTGGGTACACAATGACATATCTGTAGCCATAAACAATAACCATCAAAGCTTATGATAATCAAGAAAGAGAATCATAGGGAACCATTAGTTTACCAATTATCATTAGGCCTTTGACCCATCATACACTTTTCCATGTGTTGGATCTTGAATTATCATATAACATGCTTCTAGGGAGGCCTTGGTTACACGAGATTTGTATAGTCCTATCAACATTGCACCAATGTATCAAGTTTTCCCACTTAGGGATGGAGGTGTGTATTCTAGGAGATTTACACCCATATGAACATTACAATCATCTTGAGGCAAAATTTCAAAGCTATAATTATCAGCATGATATGAATCTTAGTTCCAAGCAAGTTAAAGGAAAAGTTATACTTATTAATCCTTCATCAGATAATTGCATAGATCCTAATACCTTGGATTCCCTTTCCCATATGCTGCCTCTTGAAGCTTCCAATCATTCCACCATTTTAGACAATGGATCAGGAGAATATGTGACCCATGATACATTTCATATCGCCAATCTTCCTTAGAATCTAAAAACCTTTTGGTGACCTAAATTCATTTCATATATGCATTGGAAATAAAAGAATAAATATAAGGGACCTATCACATGTGTACCAATATCTGGCCTAGAACCTAACCCTCTTGAAGGAGATGAATCATGGTTATACAATGACAACTAGGCTGATTGTTATAAAAGTGCAAATTATCATATTCCCAATAGGATCATGGAGCATCACAAATATTAAGGAAGAGGCCTCAAAATGAATCAACAAGGAACCATCAAGCCAATTTCCATGACTAAGTATGAAAGAGCTTATGGACTTGGATTTAAATTGCTTGGGGGTAACCCCACATATTTTATTCAAAATCCATCACCAATGACTAGTGATGATGATGTCGATAGTGAAGCAAATTCTAATCATAGTCTTACCTTTGATAACCTAGATGAAACCAACCTATTTGATAACAATGCCATTGTACCCTTACCCAAGTTGTTTATCACAATCCATTACCATTATGTTAACCCCAAATGATAGATTGGGACCAATAAGAATCTAGTCTATTGATTGATAAATTATAAAATGATGAGGCATTCTATTATTTCTTAAGCATTAGAGACTGTTGGTTGAATATTTTGTCTATCAGCGTACTAGTAAACAAAATAGGTCTTATCATCCAAAGCAAGAAGATTAGTCATCCTAATGTGTAAGTTTATCACATCAGAAGGAGACTTCTCTCTCCTCTCATCAAGGGGAGGTTCCCTGTGGATATGCTATGTATACGTATAAATAGAAAATAATACTCAAGGATAGGACCATACATCCATCTCTCTTTCTTCAGAGATGATGTATACAAAACAAAGGAAAAACTCAAGGGAATGACAGACAACTCTCCTCATTTTTTAGGAAAAACTATTCAGCCAACCACAAGAATACTCTTGGAAATTAAAGCAGAATGTAACTGGAAGTATGGTAACCAACAAATCAAAATAGAACACAAAGTCTCTATCTAAAATGCTCAAGAGTAATATACGAAGGGAAATGAAAGCTCAAAGTCTTTTCAAAGTCCTTTACATAGAAATGAAAAAGCAAACACACTGAAGGCAGCTATGGGGGCACAAAGTCTCTCCACAATTGATTCTTCAGGACACCTTCCTGACTAATTTACTAATCTTTCCTATTAAATTAATGAAATAGAAAAAATATCACAGCACAAAGTCTGGAAAAGTCCCTTGTTTTCATTAACAGAATATGATCAACAGAATGAGCACAAAGTCTCAATGATGCCTCTCAATTTTGGCAGAGTTTTGTTCAGATTGTCAAAAAGATCATTTTACAATGAAAGAAAGTCCCTTATATAGCCACTCAAAAAGGACTCAGGAATAGTAATACATCATGATGCGTTGGGAAATGTTAGGAAGACAAGTTGTAACTTTGGGGCATTTTACCCATTTGATCTCCTCAATGTAGATAAACAAGTCATGTAATTAAAAGATTACAACTTTCAATGTCCACCTGGCGGTCTGATCTTGTCTTCATCATTCCTCCTTTCCAGATTAATTGAATCGGGCCCTAGATTCATCCATTGTTTTGCCTTTCCTCACTTTCAGCTAGTTTTTGTCTTAAATTTTGGAAATGCATGTGTCTATAAATCAAAGAATCAATAGCTATTTCACTGTCTTTAAAATTGATGTTTACATGCTCGTCAATATGTTTCCAACGGTTAGTCGGTTATGTTGAATTTGACATCTTTGTGGGTGTCACCTCTTGGTCTTCTTTCAACTTTTGGCTTTTTATTTAGCACTTTTTTGAATTGGACATACCCTTTTGAGCCTTGAGAAATGATTCATGTCGAGTCAGAAAAGCCCTTTACTTTGGCCACCGAGAGTCCCCCGCAAGGGCACCTATCCTTCAGGGTCCTTTGGCAGCCCTTTGTTTTAGTAATCCCCTCAAACAAATATTTCCCTAGGCTTTTGTTCCCCACAAATGTTTCCCTGAGGATTATTCCTGAGTGTTTGATTTGAAATATCCCTGTGGGTAATTCTACAGACATTTGTCTTGTGGAAAATTCCTGTAGACAAAAAGTCTGGGGAAAATTCCCACAGACAAAAAGTCTTTGGAAATTTGTTTTGCCAAGTATTTGAACAAGTCTTCAGATTTATTTTGAAAACAACCCTTCTAAAGGGTGTTTTAGTCGATTAAGTGTCCTTCGCAAGGACACTTATCCTACAAAAAAGTTCCTTTCAGCATTGAACTACCCCTTTGAACTTGGCCAATGAACCATTAGTTAAACCAGTTCAAAGGTTCAATGAAGTGTGCTAAGTCCCTTTGAACCAAAAAGCCGATGAACCATTGGATGAACTTTGACGTTGAACCAATTAGTTGAACCATGGCTTTAAACCAAAATGGTTCAAGCCAATGGTTCAAGCCGATGGTTCAATGAATAAAATAAGCTGATAAACTAAGCATTGAACCAAACATAATGTACTTGCCTTTGAACCAACAGGAATTTTGACGTTGAACCAAAAGATTGAACCAATCTGTTGAATTGGATCAATGGTTTAATGAAGTGCATCGAGCCCTTTTGAACTTGGATGATGAACCATCCAATGAGCCAAACGGTTGAACCAAGTGAATGAACCTATTGTTGAACCTTAAACCTGTTGAACCTTTGAACCAAAGTGGTTGAATGGTTCAATGGTTTAAGCCACTTTAAATCTAGCCAAATGTTTGGAAGCCGATAAACCAATTAAAGTGATTGAACTTTGAACCTTGATGAAGTGCTTAACTCTTGCCAAAGATGTTGAACTTGCTTCTGGTGTTTGCCGATGGAGATTTCTATTCGAACCAAGGCATTGAAACAATCCTAAAAAATGACTAAGTGTTTGAAAAATGATTCCTTTGACTAAAATCGCCTACAAAAATCTTTGAATTTGTATAAATGAACCTGCCTATAAAATTTGAAGATATAAAGTCTGTAGATTTTCAACATGTAAAATCCATTGAACTTGATTTGCAAAGTCTGTAGATTTTCTGAGAAGCTTTGAAAATGAGAAATCTAAAGATCTAAGACAAATTTTTGAAAATGGAAGATAAAATTTTGGTCTGTAAGACCAAAATATTTCAAATGTTGTCCCAAAAATGATATCTATATTTTTGGGGGACAATAGCTAGCTCTAGTTGGGGAACTTCTGTCAATTTCAAAATGAATTGAAAGGAGTAGAATCTACAATCTCCAGTGTCTTCAAGTATGCCATTGGGATTCAGAGTCATGCTACCTAGTAATGAAAGGCATAAAAAAAAATGGAAACAAATAAAACAAAATAGAAATAAAATTGTCCAAATAGACATATATACAAAGGCAAAGATATGATACTTCAAGAATTGAAGTGTTTCAGATGCTACCCATTGTGGGGTAAAGAAAAGAGTGTGCCATCTTGGTATTTTAAAAGAAAACTATTTTCACCCATGTGCTGATGAATTATGAATGGGCCTCTCCAAAGGGAGTCAAACTTCCCATGCATCTCCTTTAGTTCTCTTCTTTTGTTCCACAGCAGGACTTTATCTCCAATTTGGAAATCACAATTTCTGGCCTTCTGATCAAAACGTTTCTTTACCAAACTTTGCTGAATAGTAATTCTATCCACCACCATGGTTTTTTGTTCTTCCAGCTGAGTTAGGCACATGATTATTTTGTCAAAAGAGCTCTCATATCTCTGATCTTCAATGGCTTTCACCAATTTCAATGTTGGTAACTCTAAGGTGATTGGTATCTCAGTGCTAATCCCGTAGAGAAGCTGAAAAGGAGACATACCAATTGCCCTTTTTGGCATGATCCCATCAGCCCACAGAGCATCAATCAATGCTTTATGCCACATCCTTTGATTATCATCTGCAAGCTTCTTGATAATAGTTACCAAATTTGTATTGATGGACTCAGCTTGTCCATTCCCTTGTAGAAAATAATCAAAAGAATGAGAGAGCGTACTTCCATAATAAAAATAGAATTGCATAATTTCTTGAGAGGTGAAACAAGCTACATTATTAGTAACAATCTTGAGTGGGACTCCAAATCTGGAAATGATATTCTCTTTTAGGAAGTTGCATACAACTTCTAAAGTAGCATGCTTTGTTGGGATTTGTTTTACCCACTTAGTGAAATAATCAGTCGTTGTAAGGACATAATCATCTCCAACACTTGAAGATGGATTTATTGTCCCAATAAAATTGAATCCCCACTGCTGGAAAGGTTCCTCTATGATTACTAGCTTGAGAGACAGAGCAGCCAACTTGGGTTTTCCAACAAATTGCTGACAAAGTTCACATTTCCTTACCCACTTATGTGCATCTTGGAAAAGAGTCAGCCAATAATACCTGGCTCAAAAATTTTTTTGAGTAGTACAGGGGTAGAAAAATTTCCTCCACATGCTAGATTGTGGAAAGATTTCAAGAGCTTAGTTTGTTGTTCTTTATCTACACAGCGAAGAAAAACACCATCTATGTTTCTTTTGTATAGGTCATTGTCCCAAAGGACAAAATTGGCAGCTTTCAATCTGATAGTTCTCCTCTCTTTATAAGACAAATGAGTAGGACATTCACCATAAGTTAGAAAATAGGCAATATCTGAATACCATTCATTGGTAGTGGAGACAAAAAGGACTGTTGGCACATTTTCAACCTTAGTTTCTTCACGTTGTGTATCTTCTGGCTTATTGTCAACCATTAATTGACAAATGCCTTTACCTCTGACCAGTTTTATCAGCTTGATATCTAGATCAAATTCTTGGATCTTTCCAATCCAATTACCTCTCTTTGTGCCAAACTCCTTCTAAGTTAATATAGACTTGCATGCTTCTCTATATTCGAATACTTCATTTCATGAGTTTTCAGAGGGTAGCTCATGAAAGAGATAGAGGATTCCATACCTTCTTTATCTTGTTGGACAAGAATCACTGAAAGAGTATGCTCAGACACATAGCTATATATAATGAAATCTCAGTGGTAATTTGGGCAAACCAAGGTAGGGGCGTGAGCAATAGCGACCTTGATATCTTGAAATGTTGCTTTGCCATCTTTGGTCCAGCTAAAAGTAGTCTTTCCTTTCATCATGTTTACAATGTGTCTTGTCTTCTTAGCAAATTTGGGGATGAATCTCCGTAAAAAATTCACTTTTCCACAGAAAGAGTGAACAACATTCTTACTTCCAGGTAAATTCAGCTCTTGGATAGACTTGACTCTATCTGAGTCAATCTTTATGCCTTATTTGGACACAATGTGTCCAAGGAGTTTCCCTTCTGTCACTCCAAAAATAGACTTTTTAGGATTCAAAGAAATACCATTCTATCGGTAGCGCTCCAACACTTACTGTAAGTGGCATACATGATTAGATCGATGCTTTGAAAAGACAATTAAATCATCAAGATATACTACTATGAATTTGTCAATCTCATCTTTGAAAGCCATGTCCATATCTCTCTAAAAGGTAGCACCAACATTTATTAATCCAAAAGGCATTCTTTTGTATGCAAATGTACCCCAAGGCGTGATGAATGTAGTCTTGTGTTGGTCAACTTCAGCAACTTCAACTTGGTTATAGCCTGAGAAGCCATCTAGCATTGATAACATTTCTGATCATGTTACTGTTTGAAGCACTTGGTCCATGATTGGCAAAGGGTAATTGTCTTTTAGAGATGACTGATTCAAATTCCAGAAATCTACACAAATGCAAATTTTGCCATTTTTCTTCCTTACAGGAACTATATGCACAATCCATGTAGAATGATGGATTGGAAAAATAATTTTAGCATTTAACATTTTTTGAATCTCAGACATAATTATACTTGAAATTTTTGGATTGTATTGTCTGGATTTCTGCTTGTAAGGCATTGAATCAACCTTGAGAGGAATACGATGTCAGATTTCTTTAGGTCTGAGAGACTTCAGATCTTCATATGAATATGCCAAGACATCAATGTATTCACAGAGCAAGTGAATTTGAATCTTTCTTTAGGTGTGCAACACTTACCAATGTTGACCATCTTGGGATTTTCTTTGTTGGTTAGATTCACTTGGTCAAATCCCCGAGAGAAATTCAAATCTGTCTGATGTTGCTTGATGAATCTATCATGCTTGTCGAACAGCTTCTCAAGAGAAACCAAGCCTTTAGGAATTTTGTTTCCTTTCAGCTATAGAAACTCTTCATTTATATCTGAACTAGATTCAGAAATAAATTTAGACTTTTGAGATTTGTTGCCTTCAAAATATAGCTGTTCAAAATTGTCTTTTTATTCCAAGAAGGCAATGATCTGATTATCATCATTGAAAATTTGCCAATGATCAGCATTATTAGGAACACTCAGCCTATAGACCAGCTCAATGGTATATTTGGCTTCTTTAACATTAGAATGAGGAACTAAAAGAGTTCCTAAAACAACAAGTGCATCAGTTCTATCATTGGATTCTCTTGGAATGGAAGAAATGTTGAAAGCATCAAAGCTTTCAATTTGGTCCCAAACAAGATTACCGTAATGGTTCAGCCTCTCACTCTTGGTCTGATATGAATTTATCACTTGATAGACCACTAATTCGGCATCCCCTTTAGCATGAAGAAACTTGACAGCTCGTTCTTGAGTAGCCTTCATGCCCAACAACAGCGATTCATATTCAGCTATATTATTTGTGTTGCTGAATTATAACTTATAGGATGAAGGGAACATATCTCCTTGAGGAGATCTTAAGACAATACCAGCTCCCAAAGCAGTAGAGGAACAACTACCATCAAATTTTAGAGTCCAAATCTCATTAGATACTAGCTTTACTTTAGACTTTCCCTCATCAGAGATGGAGGGTCTTTCTTCATGATCTGTATATAAAATGTAACTACCCGTACTTGTGGATTTAAAAAGGATTTGAGCTTTAGGAGCTAATATCTTGGTAACTACATACTTTGCTTCCTTTTCAGGAAGTAATCTTTTCATCACGCCTTGGACAGGGATCCTTGCCTCAGATAGATTTATGTTCAATTCTCCTCTCATGTCCTTACATAAATTTTGTCCAATCATAATGCCATAAGATGTTGGGATGTCAGCCACTAATACAGTCATTTTAATCCTCTTGTCTAAAAAGTCTGTGAATGCAAATTGAGCATCTTTGATTTGCCCCAGCAATGGCACTTGCTTGTTCTCCATGAAGAAACATCTCCCAAATGTTTTGGTCAATGTGAGACTCAGTGACTTTGGTAGGCATAACATTGTTAGATGTGCCTGAGTCTATTATACAGTTACTTAGCTTGTGGCCATTTATTAATAGAGAAACATAGAAGGGTTTTATTTTTTTAGAAGTAGCTAGAGGAGTAATGATCAGATTATTTGGAATAGGCATATTCATTGAAGAATCAAAAGTTACTTTTTTGGCCTTTTGTCTTACAGTGATGGTCTGATTGTCCCTAATTTTTAACATATTGGACCAACTTATTCAATTGATCTAGATTGGACTACAAGTACTCAAATTTAGACATTTGTATTTTTGTCTTTTTGACATGATCAGTTATATCAAGTCGTTGAATCGAACTACGTATAGAGAAAGGTACTTCAACTTTTTGAGTTTTAGGAGGGATGAGAGGTGGACTAGTTTGTGAATTAGAAGTAGAAGGGGAAGGTGCAACTGATATATTTACCTTTTGAGTGATTACCAGATCTTTTGATTGAAAAGGCAAATCTGTCCCATGCTTGGCAAATGTGACTACTGGCTGTGATTGCTCTTCTATCTTTTTTTTATTAGCCTATTGGACTGATTGGTTCTTAGACCTGGTAAACATTGCATATGATCCATCTGAAGCTTCTCCTTTACTTATGGGTTCATCCTGATAATTTAGGAAACCAATTTGGGAGTCACCAGCTGATTCTTCTTAACTATCTTCAATGATATCAACATCATTTTCTTGATTTATTTTAGGCTGATAAGAGAATTCTAATTCTATTTCAAGGTATCCCATTGCTAAATTAGTTAGAGGAGCTTTTAGGGCAAGTTTCCCTTATGGAGGAGGAAGGCAATTTTGTTGTCCTTGGTTTTTGGCAACATTGCACTGATATGACTGATTTGGGAATGTCCTTCTATATGTAGGAGTAGAAGACATTCCTTGAGCCATTTTCTTTTTGAGGGCAA
Organism: Torreya grandis; assembly: GCA_037957365.1. NCBI lineage: Eukaryota > Viridiplantae > Streptophyta > Pinopsida > Cupressales > Taxaceae > Torreya > Torreya grandis. The sequence continues at coordinate 2,381,252 of JARHVA010002023.1, forward strand.
GGAGCTCATTTGCTAATTTCTGCACCATTGGATCTATGGTGCTTGTAGATGCCAATTTGGAAGATGATGAAGCTCTATTTCTATTGGGATCTCTTCTTATTTTCCCTACTAAGATGAGATCATCTTCTACTTCAGTGGCCAAAAGTTGAGATGCAGTGAGATCTATTTGGCCAGCACGTCTCAAGAGGAAACTGACTTCAGGTAGCTGTGAATTAATGAGAAAGCATTTGAGATTCTCAGCTGTAGGTCTAGCAATCATAGGAATTCTATTTCTTAACTTCTCAAATTTAGCTATGAATTCTCTCATAAGCTCATGCAACTCTTTCTTCATTTGTGTAAGTTGAGCCAAAAGTGTGTGTGCATCTTCTACAAGTTTGAATCTGGCTTCAAACTTCACTTTCAAGGTATTCTAATTAGTCACAGATCGAGCATGTAAATGGTAAAACCAATCTGTAGCAAGACCTTGTAGTGTTTCAACAAAAAGTCTGATTGCTACATCTTCAAACTCTACTATGATTACTCTGTAAGCTATACTAAATGTTGCAATGTGTTCATCAGGATGAACTTTCCCATCATCATAGAATTTAGGGAAATTATTCCTAGAACTGCGTGGAAGCTCATGTAGAGGAGTAAGATTGAGAGGACCAAAAGCATTACCCTAAGGGCCTTGAACTACCATTATAAGATACTGAAAAGGAGGGATAACATATCTCAAAGGGGTAATTATAGGCACAGCTTTATCAATAGTAGAAGTAGATACTTCATCTGGTAATGGAGATTTGGCTTTAGTAGGAGGGAAGCTCTTAGTTCATTGGAGACGAGATGGTGAAGGAAATAGTTAAAAATCACTTTGTTGTACCAACTTGAACACAGGATCAACGACACCTTTAGCCCTTTGGCTTCTTGTATACCTTAAATCTGCCAGATTGTAAAACAAAAGTGGAAAAGAATTGACTTTGCTTCAGTTAAAGCTTGAGGCTTTAAACTGTGCATTCTTTTCATGTGGTGTGGAGGTGAATGGAATGGATAGACTATAAATGGATAATGGGTATATCCCTAGCGAAGTTGCCAAAAATTATTGGTTAAATATTTTGTCTATCAGCATACTGGTAAACAAAATAGGTCTTATCAGCCAAAGCAAGAAGATTAGTCATATTAATGTGTAATTTTATCACATCAAAAGGAGACTTCTCTCTCCTCTCATCAAGGGGAGGTTCCCTATGGATATGCTATGTATACGTATAAATAGAAAATAATAATCAAGGATAGGACCAGACATCCATCTCTCTTTCTTCAGAGATGATGTATACAAAACAAAAGAAAAACTCAAGCGAATGACAGACATCTCTCCTCTTTTTTTAGGAAAAAATATTCAGCTAGCCACAAGAATACTCCTAGAAATTAAATCAGAATGTAACTGAGAGTATGGTAACTAGCAAATCGAAATAGAACACAAAGTCTCTATCTAAAATGCTCAAGAGTAATATACGAAGTGCAATGAAATCTCAAAGTCTTTTCAAAGTCCTTTACATAGAAATGAAAAAGCAAACACACTAAAGGCAGTTATGGGGGCACAAAATCTCTCCACAGTTGATTCTTCAAGACACCTTCCTGACTAATTTACTAATCCTGCTTATTAAATTAATGAATTAAAAAAGATATCATAACACAAAGTCTGAAAAAGTCCCTTGTTTTCATTAATAGAATATGATCAATAGATTAAGCACAAAGTCTCAATGATGCCTCTCAATTTTGGTAGAGTTTCATTTAGATTGTCAAAAAGATCATTTTACAATGAAAGAAAGTCCCTTATATAGCCACTTCAAGAAGGACTCAGGAACAGTAACACATCATGATGCGTTGGGAAATGTTAGGAAGACAAGTTGGAACTTTGAGGCATTTTACCCATTTGATCTTCTCAATTTAGATAAACAAGTCATGTAATTGAAAGATTACAACTTTCAATGTTCACCTGGCAGTCTGATCTTGTCTTCATCATTCCTCCTTTCCAGATTAATTGAATCAGGCCCTGGATTCATCCATTGTTTTGCCTTTCCTCACTTTCAGCTAGTTTTTGTCTTGAATTTTGGAAATGCATTTATGTCTATAAATCAAAGAATCAACAGCTATTTCACTATCATTAAAATTAACGTTTACATGCCCGTCAATATGCTTCCAATGGTTAGTCGGCTATCCTAAATTTGACATCTTTGTGGGCATCACCTCTTGGTCTTCTTTCGGCTTTTGGCTTTCTATTTAGCACTTTTTTGAATTGGACATACCCTTTTGAGCCTTGAGAAATGATCCCTATCAAGTCAGAAAAGCCCTTTACTTTGGCCGTCGAGAGTCCCCTACAAGGGCACCTATCCTTCAGGGTCCTTCAATAGCCCTTTATTTTAGCAATCCCCATAAACAAATATTTCCCCATGATTTTGTTCCCTGCAGACGTTTCCCCAGGGAGTATTCCTGAGTGTTTGATTTGAAAGCTCCTTGTGGGTAATTCTGTGGACATTTGTCCCGCAAAAAGTTCCTGCTGACAAAAAGTCTGGGGAAAATTCCTGTGGACAAAAAGTCTGCAAAAATTTGTTCTGCCAAGTATTTAAACAAGTCTTCAAATTTCTTTTGAAAATAACCCTTTTGAAGGGTGTTTTGGTCGATTAAGTGTCCTCTGCAAGGACACTTGTCCTTCGAAAAATTTCCTTTCAGCATTGAACCGCCCCTTTGAACTTGGCCAATGAACCATTAGTTGAATTGGTTCAAAGGTTCAATGAAGCGCGCCAAGTCCCTTTGAACCAAAAAGCTAATGAACCATTGGATGAACTTTGACATTGAACCAATCGATTAAACCAAGGCTTTGAACCAAAATGGTTCAAGCCGATGGTTCAATGAATAAAACAAGTCGATAAACTAAGCATTGAACCAAACATAATGTACTTGCCTTTGAACCAACAAGAATTTTGATGTTGAACCAAAAGATTGAACCAATCTGTTGAATTGGTTCAATGGTTCAATGAAGTGTGCTAAGCCCTTTTGAACTTGGACGATGAACCATCCAATGAGCCAAATGGTTGAACCAAGTGAATGAACCTGCTATTAAACCTTTTCGTTAAACCTTAAACACGTTAAACCTTTGAACCAAAGTGGTTCAATGGTTCAACGGTTCAAGCCACTTTAATTTGGCCAAATGTTTGGAAGCTGATGAACCAATTAAAGTGATTAAACATTGAGCCTTGATGAAGCACTTAACTCTTGCCAAAGACATTGAACTTAATGCTCATGTTTGCCGATGGAGATTTCTGTTCAAACCAAGGCATTCAAACAATCCCAAAAAATGACTAAGTGTTTGAAAATTGATTCCTTTGACTGAAACCACCTACAAAAATCTTTGAATCTATATAAATGAACCTTCCTATAGAACCTGAAGATATAAAGTCTATATATTTTCAACATGTAAAATCCATTAAACTTGATTTGCAAAGTTTGTAGATTTTCTGAGAAGCTTTGAAAATGAGAAATCTGAATATCTCATCCCACAGAACATCACCTCTTTGTTCAAAGCTTTCTTCTTCAAGGCTTTCCTCAAGGAAGACAAACCTCTCCTTTTCCTCCTCAATGATCAGGATCTCTAGATGTTTAATGAAATATCTCCTTACGGAGATATCAAAATGATTCTGGCTATTAAACTGGTAGAAGAAAAGTTGTCATCAAATTCTAGAATCTAGACCTCATTAGAATCTGATCTCCTTAAATATTTCTCTTCATTAGGGAGGGAAGATTATTTTTCACTTGAACTATGCTCTACCAATTCTTCTGATCTTCTATCTAAATTCTTTGAATTGTCACTCAGTAAACTTTCATCTAGTGAAATAGAAACATCTTCTGTGAACAAAAAGTAATTACCCATTCCTAAGGTTTTAAATAGAATTAGAGCTTCAGGGTTTGATGTTTGAGTGACAATATATTTTGATTCCTTATCAGGAAGTAACCTTTGCATGATGTCCTTAATAGGTATCCTCACTTCAAATAGGTCCATGTTTAACTCTCCACCAACATCCTTGCAAAAATTATGTCTGAGTAGAATGCCATAGGAAGCTAGAACATCGGCCACTAAGACTGTCATTTTAATCTTCTTATCTGAAAAATCAATAAATACAAGTTAGGCATCTTTGATTTCATCCAAAAGTGGCACTTGTTTGTTTTCCATGGAGAAACATCTCCCAAAATTTTTAGTCAAGGTAAGATCGATGTATTTTTGCAAAGGAATTATACATACAAAAAAGTAATTTCTGATGGCACTAGGCTGCTTAACTAGTTGATTCAACTCAGAGTCTCCATTGGTGTTGATGTAAAATCCTCCAAAGGTTGGTCAGTTTAAGAACACACCAAAATTATTCAACTCTTTGGACACAACTTGTCTTAGCTAGTCCCATCGGGCATGCTAGAAATTGTTGACACAATGGATTTGCACCCATGGGCAGGAGGTTGAGCTCCTGCCTGTCCACACGCAACAATGGAAACTCCCCTCTTGCTTGTGGGACCAGAGAAGCTAGAGGGGAGAGTCTCTAGATGAGGGCTAGATCCCTCTAATGTATCATTTAGGCCCTAGTTTCTCATACTACTAACAAATAAAATGAAAAAAGGGGGATGAAAAGGTAGAGAGAGATGTTGAAAATAAAACCTAAGCCTAAAAAAGGAAAGGTGATACACCAAAAAATGTTGATCTACTCCACCCAAACATACACTTTCCATTGAGAAACAACTCCCATACACTTCATCTGACATGAGATAACCTTCTGCATTAGTAGGTCAGGGGTCCGTGGAGATCCAGGGAGGAAATAACTACTAGAGGCATTTTGAGACACAATGTAGCAGCCTATCCACTTCACCTATACTCCTCTAAAGACACTTCTGATACACTTATAAAAGGAAACTCAAAAATGCACCAAACATGCTGAGATCACTCTGCAAAAGCATAAGAAAATGACTTAACACAGAATCAAGGCATAGACACATACTAAAGATGCAAAACTCAGAATGGAGGTAAAAATGCCATGTTTCAATTCAAGGTAAAAAATTGGCAGCTCTGCCTTACAAGCCTGAGAGATTTTTGGGCAGAGTTTGCCTTAAGGCTGAGACCAGATTCCCTTCTTGAATGAGAAGATTATAATTTATAGAGGAAGAAAGAGGCCATTTTGGTGCCCTTTTTACAAGTGACCCATGTGCCTTCTGAGCATTAGGGTGAGGAAGCTACTTGAAGATAATGTTGTGTCAGCCCCTGTCATGATTCAAAATTATGGGCCACACCATTTGTCTGCTCATCAATGCAAAATGAAGAAAAATGGGTCACGCTATTCACTATTACACCTCTTGATGATTGCATGGCAGGTACTATGTCAACCACCAAAATAACTCCTTAAATCGACACTTTCTTGTGCCACTTGGATCACTTCATCTACTTCCACGCTTTGCCATTTTTCCTCATATGGCTCCTTCTACTACTCCTTTGGCTCTTTAGTTGAGACCACATCCACTTCTAACATGTGTCACAGTCTGCTGCTTAGGCACTTAAAAAACACTTTAAAACATGGTCGCTGACATGTGGCAGCTTCCACTGAGCTGATAATGGGATGTGGCAGCATCTGCTTACCTTAGAGGGTCTTTTGAGAGTCAGGTAGAAGTTGACACATGGCCACTTCCACCTATTCTTTTTGCTTAACCTATAGGCTTTGGAAGTATATTTTTGAGATTTTTGTGGAAGGTGACATGTGGCCACTTCTACAAATCCTTTAGGTACCTTAGAAAAACTTTTGGGCCCTTTTCTAATGCTTGTTGATGCTGACACTTAAAATGCTTCGTATAGCTCTTAACAACCCATTTGGGCCCACCAGTCTTCTTTGAAGCCAACAAGAGAAACCCATGGATGTTGACACTTGGCAGCTTTTGTTGCACTTTGAGAGAGGCTTATCTTTGAAGCTTAAAATAAACTTGAAGCCTTAGACACAGACACTTGTCGCACTCTACTGAGACGAGTGAGGACACATGGTGGCATTTGCTTACTTTTAGGGTCTTTTGAGGGTCACGTAGAAGCTGACACATGGCCACTTCCACTTATTCCTTCCCTTTGATGATTCCTCTGCTGTGAAATTTGACATTTGCATGCCTGTCATTATTTAGCCTTGTTGTTAGACCTCGCCATTGAACTTGTTTATTCATTGAACCTCACCATTGAACCAACTCATTGAACCAAAAATGGTTTAATAGTTCAATTGGTTCAATGGTTCAACACTGGGTGCCAAGTCGATTGAACCATTCACTTGAACCACTCATTGAACTGGTTTAATGTTGCATGTTGAGCCCCTTGAAATAAGCTGATGAACTTGCCAATGAACTGATTGCGTTGAACTAAACCATTGAACCAATTCATTGAACCAAAAATGGTTCAATGTTACGCACCGATCCCCTTGAAATGACTAAGTGAGCCAAGTGATTGAACCCATTGATTGAACCAAGCGATGAACCAATGTTGAACCAAGTGCCGATTGAACCAATGAATGAACTAGTTCATGAACCAAGGCCGATTGACTTGTGCAACCTAAAAAATGACTGGCTCTAAAAATCAAGGGAAGAAGGGGACCAATTTTTGGCCTTTTGGGCAAAAAATGATCAACAAACCTATCATAAATTTCTACCTCTTTCCTAACATCTAGGTTTGCACCCCAGACCTTAACCACTAAGGAGAAGAAACAACTTGTAGTCCACACCATCCCCTTCCAACTCATAGAGGGGGAGCTATAAAAACTAATTAGGGATGAAGTCCTACACCAATGTGTTTTAGAGAATGAATGAGACTCTATCTTATAGTAAGTACATGAAGATAATATAGGAATCCATTGTGCTAAAGATGCAATGGTGCACAAGGTATTGTAGTCAAGCTTATGGTGGCCAATCTTGTTCCAAGATGCCAAAGAGTATGCTAAGGTATGTCAACATGCCAACACACTAGAAAACCCAACCATCAGGATAAAATGCCTCTCATTCCCACTCTTGCCTAGGCCCCATTCAATAAATGGTCCATTGACTTCATTGGGTCAATCACTTTCATAACATGGTGCATAGGTACCAATTATGTTTTAACAACCACTGACTATTTCACCAAGGTGTCAAAAGCCACCAACCAAAAACTACATAACTATGATGGTCATGTGCTTTATATGAGAGAACATCATAATATAATATGGGTGCCTATTAAGTTTTACTAGTGATAGGGGTACATTTCATCAATGAGATGGTGAGTATCCTTCTGATTGAATACATGGTGGTGCACCAAGAAACCACCCCATATCATCCTTAGGCCAATAACACAGCTGAATCCTTCAACAATATTATGGGAATGTACCTAATAAAGATATGTGACATTGGTCACAAATATTAGGATGATCATGTTTTAGTGGTACTTTGGGCATACCACATGAAATATAAGTGCCTAACTAAGGGCACACCATTTTAAGTAGTGTTTGTCACTGAAGCAATTTTTCCCATCGAATTCATGGTGACCTCCTTATGTATTTCATGGATTAGTCACTTATATGACCAAACATCTTTAAGTGCAAGGTTAGATGACTTAGAATGCTTAGATGAGAAGTGCACCCAAGCCAAATAGAGTCAATAGGTTGAGAAGGTGCACTAGAAGTGCTAGAATAAGAAGCATATCAAGCATAAGGAGCTAACTAAATGATCATTGGTGCTACTTTATGATTCTAAGTACTTTAAAAACCTAGTAAAATTGAAAATATGATGGATGGGCCCCTACATCATCTACCATATCTTAGAAATAGCCACATGCAAGTTATGTACATTAGGAATTTTAATGGCAACCAATTGAAGCCATATAGGTATAAGGATGGCATTCATACTATGGAAACACAAACTTCTTGGTCACAAGTTGGTTTGGAGTAAGATGATCAGGAGACCATTTGGTATAAGCCAAACCATTATTTTAATTTTTTTATTTGTCCTTGTATAGTGTATAGAGGTAGTGAGTCATGTATGGTGACCACAAGAACTTATGTGTTATAACTTCATGCATAATTATAATTGGATGAGTCAATAACTTATTCCTATATGCATAGGAGGCCAAACATCTAAGTACTGGGCACTTAAATCTTACTAGATGTAAGTACGAGAAGCACAAGATACATATGTGCAAGATGAATAGTGAAGGGCATTTAAAGGCCTAAAACAAACCACTCTAGCACTAATGTTATGAAAAAAATTCAATAAGGTGCATTAATTGATCCTACACCAGTGATCAAAAAAGATAGTGAAGATGCTTAACACGGTTGAGCACAAGGCAAGAAGTGAAGACACTCAACTTGGTTAAGTACAAGGTAGATAGTAGAAATATTGGAGTTGTTGCTAGAATCTGGATAAAGTGAGTGCAATGGAGACATGATCACACAAGATGAACAAGTGCACACCACATAGATGCTAAAGAAATTTGAAATTCACATAATAAGATAAATTACACAAGACAAAATGGAGAAAACCAAAATCTGATTAGCATGGAATGGCCAAAGTGAGGACTACAAATAGGAGAGTACATAAGTAACTCCACAAAAGGTGGACAAGGCACCCCAAGAATAAAATGTAACTCCTCCATGAAAGGTGGTGATAAGGTGCTAAGAATAGAGAAGTAACTCCCATCAAGAGAGTTACTTATGACATTCTTATGACACCTAAGACACATCTATGACACACACCTCCACATAAGCTAGCCTATCCCACAAATGTAGGAAAACTCCATGTATGCACAAGAAATACAATTTCCCTAATTAATAAATAGGGAAAATAGAAACCTACACTAATACCCCCCATAAGCGTAGCTTAGGTGGGAAGTGCGGAAATATAAGATGGGTCCCGACAACTAGGCCTGATGAGGTACCCATGTACAAATGCAATCTCTCATAAGATAGAGAAAATGAGAACCCGTAGGAAAAAACTTTCCCCCAAAAGAGAGACATAAAAGAAAAGAAGAGGATAGAAGGCCCCCTTAGAAGATGATGCTACTGTAGATGTGGAACACACCCCAAGAAGAGCTCGTAGATGAATGAACTTGCTCTCAGTGAAAGGTTTGATGAAGATGTCTACAACTTGCTCCGAAGACTGGTAAAATATCAAGTCAATGACCTGACTATGAATAAGCTCCCAAAATAATGCATGTGAATCTCTATGTGCTTGGTTTGCTGGTGCTAAACTGGATTCTTGCAAATCTATATGGTACTCTGGTTGTCACAATAAATGATGGTGAGCTACCTAATAGGAATGATATAGCAATAGCATTTTGCTTCTTGATAGACCAATTGATAGGACCAGAACCTAGAGAGAAATTGTAACTAGAAGTGGACTTACGAGTCTGTGAATCACCAGCCCAGTCTGAATCTGTATATCCAACCAAGTCAACCTCTATGTCAAATTTGTAATGAATCTTGTATCTATGTGAACCTTGTATGTAATGCAAGATCCCCTTAGCTGCTTTCCAATGCAGCTCATGGGGTTCCTGCATGAATCTAGAGACAAGTCCCACTGTATATGAAATGTCAGGCCTGGTGTGAGTCAAGTAGATGAGACTACCAACAAATTGTTGATACTGAGTGGCATCAACCAATGGTGAAGAACAATCAGTCTCAAGCTTGAATCCTAATAGAAAGGGAGTCGGAGATGGCTTATAATCAGCCATGTGAAACCGAGCCAATAAGTCAAGAGCATACTTAGGCTATGCAAGTGAAATCCCTAAATTTGACTATGAGATCTCGATGCCAAGGAAGTAGTGCAACATACCCAAGTCTGTCATGTCAAATCTATCCTGAAGAGATGCCTTCACCGTTGTAATTGCTGATGAATAACTCCCAATGATCAAAAGGTCATCAACATATAGAACCAAAATCAAGAGCGAATCATCTTACCACAAGAAGTAGACATTAGGATCAAAATGGCACCTAGTGAAACCTGTTGTGAGAAGAAAGGAATCCATCTTGGCATACCAAGCCTGAAGGGCCTGTTTGAGGCCATAGATAGATTTCCTAAGTCTGCATACTAAGGAAGAATCCTAAACAAATCTTAGTAGCTGCTCCATGTAGATCTCCTCCTCTAGGTCTCTATGAAGAAAGGCACTCTTCACATCCGTCTGATGCACATCCCAACCATGTGGTGTGGAAATAACCAAGGTGAGTCAGATAGAAGTCATCTTTGCAATGGGTGTAAAGGTCTCTGAGTAGTCAATGTCTGCCACCTGTGAGAAACCCTTGGTGACCAATCACGCCTTGTACTTATCAATCGACCCATCTACTGCAAACTTGGTCTGATATATCCACCTATATTGAACCATCTTTCTTCTTTTAGGAAGTGATGTCAAGTCCCAAGTGTGATTTTTGATTAAGGAAGAATATTCTTCCTCCATAGCATTATCCCACTCAAGTACCCCCGATGCCTCTCAAAAATTCTGTGGATCCAAAACTGAAGCATAGAAGGCATGTGGATCTCTCTAAAAATCCCCCTAGTACGTTTGTCATCTATGAGATCGCCTGCCCAAGTGCCAACATTCTCAAGTGTTTGTCTAGCCCAAAGTGGCCCGAAAGTGGGCGAGTCAGGTGCTAACTCCTCATCTATTGACTAACTAGAGGTGGATGACTCTGCATCACTATCCTCACTGTCTGAACTCGAAGAAGAAGAAGATGACTCTGGCTCAAGAACCTATTGTGGTTGATCTGAATCTGATGAGGGAGAAGAAGTGTCAAGTGTTGAGTCTCTAGAACTCTCCTAAAAATGGACACTTCTCTTGATAAACAAATCATGAGTGACTGGATCTAGAAGGTGATATCCCTTAATACCATCCAGATATCCCACAAAGATGCAAGACTTGGACTAACATTCCATAGCTTTGTGTTTCTTCTTTAGAATGAGAGCCATGGCTGGGGATCTAAAAACCCTGAGGTGCTCAACATCAGGTTTCCTTTTATGCCAAGATTCAAAGGGTGTTATCCCTTTCAAATCTTTATGAAGAACCCTATTCTAAATGTAGGAAGCACAATTGATGGCTTTGGCCCAGTACTATGGTGTTAAGGATTTGGAGTGAATCATACAGCTAGCCATCTCTTTCAAGAACCTATTCTTGCATTCTACAACCCCATTCTATGAAGGATTATAGGTGATTGTGCACTGCAAATCAATCCCCTATGTGGTGAAAAACTACTCAAACTTAATGTTGGCATACTCCCCTCCATTATCAGTTCGAAGAACCTTGATGGATTTCTCACTCTGTTTCTCAACAAGAGCCTCGAAATCTAGAAAATTTTCAAACACTTAAGACTTTTGTTTGAGAAAATATATCCAAGTGTACCTAGAGAAATCATCAATGAAAGTGAGGATGTACTTGGCCCTTGTGAAAGATGGTTTGGGAAAGGGTCCCAATACATCACTATGGACAAACTCCAAAGGTCGTGAAGCCCTCCAAGCTTTGCCTTTGTCAAATTTTTCTTTGGGATGCTTCCCAAGGGAGCACCCCTCACAAAGTCCTTTTGAGAATTGGACACGAGGCAAGCCAATGACCATGCCATTTTTGTAAAGTTGCTCAAGGTAGCGATAGTTAAGGTGGCCAAACCGCTCATGCCATAATTTTCTAACTCCATCTAAATGAGTCAGCAATGTTGTTGGTGAAGAATCTGATGCAAAATTTGAGAAGGTGTATAACCTAGCTTGGTGATCTGCCCTACCCATTGCCACTGTAGTATCACTATGCAACTCCCTGATAGCCACTAAATTTGGTGAAAACTCAACTCTTAGACCCCAACCAATGTGAGTGATTTGGTACACTGATAGGAGATTAGTTGAAAGAGAAGGAACACTAAGAACATTGTTGAATGTTCCTCCTTCCATTTCAACTGACCCTCTCCCTGCAATAGAAACTAATGTGTCATCACCCAAACTAATTGAAGTCATGCTACAAGGCTCTAAAGATAAAAACTTAATGAAGAGCCCATGTGGTGAGAAGCACCCGAGTCGATGACCCTTGAAGATGTGGAAGTTGTTGTAGCGACAAGGGCCTCACCCTTTTCTTTCTCCTTACCCTTGCCTTTTGCCTTAGTAGAATCTTGGGTAGATGAATTTTGCTTGATGGACTCAAGAACACCTATGTTGTTCTTCCTTAGAAGATGAGTTAGGTGATCTATTTATTTCTTCATGCACTTGTGTTCATAATGCCCTATCTTTTTACAATAGGCACACTTAACTTTCTCCTTCTTAGGTTTAGCATTGGAAGAGGAAGTCTCAGTGTTGTTTTTGGCAGGATTGGTGTTTTCTTTCTTCTTCTCTTGGTCTTTATTCTTTTTCTTCTTCTCCTTTGTTGAAGTCTTATCCTTTACCATTTCTAGCTATCAAGGCTTGGGGTTGAGTAGACTTAATTGTGCCCATCTGAATTAGCTTATCTTGCTACCTAGTCAAGTCAGCAATGAATTAATCCAAAGAAGACATTTTCCATGTAGTGCCAAGGGCACTTTTTGTGGCATGGAAAGTGGAGACAAAGATTGAATAGCTTGGACCTAACTTTGTGAGAATAGAAATGATGAGTTGATCATCTTTCTTCTCTATCCCACATTATTTCAATTGCAATCTAAGGGCCTTAAACTTAGTGAAGAAGTCATGTAGGGTGTCAAAGTTACTAGGACTTAGACTTATGAGTTTATTTTCGAGCTCATGACCTCTCATCTCATCAAGCTTCCCAAACAAATTTTATAAGGTGTCCCATATGTCATTAAGATTTTGAGAGGATTCTAAGTGGAAGAGAAGTTTTGGAGACACAAATAAGCTCAGTAATCCAAAGGCTTCATCACTACAGTTGTACCACTTGACCTTTTCAGCATCTGTGTTGGGTTCTACTTCTATACCCATGGTGATCCTATACAACCCTTTGCTTCTAAGAATGATTGACATTTTAAATTTCTATTCATGATAGTTGAAGGGTGTTAAGGGTTTAAGTTGAAAATAATCCATTTTTAGCTGAAATTAGGTGAAATTGTGTTGATTACAAGTTGTGAATGTATGCAGAAAGGATAATAAAAGCAAGTTGTGAAAAGTAATCACACCCCATAAAATATTGACCCCCCCCCAAATATGCAAGTGCACACTCAAAATACGTTAGACTCAGCTGAAAATGCATCTTAGAGCAATCAGTGCAAGACTAAAGCAAACAGGACATCAGACTCAGCCGAAAATGCGTCTCGAGAGACCCAAATTTTTGGCACTTTATAAACTAGTGCATTTTTGAAAAATAACAATTCTACACTATGGATAATTTAATTACAAGCACTTTTGAAAAAAATGGCACCCAAAACTGAGCTATCGTTTGCAAGATTTTAAAGTTATAATTTTCCTGTAAACTAGTGTTTTTGCAAGAAAAACACTAAAACATTAAAAATTTGCCAATTATGGGGAGAGAAAGTGGCCTTCCAGCCACTCATTGGATTTGACATGAAATAAGAAATCCAAATGAGGTCTTTATGAGGGGGAATTGGCCTCTCGCCAACCCAAGCCTCACCCTTCGTCTTCATAGGTCGAAGATACAAGTTTTAATTCAAACCCCCAAAAATTATCAAACTGTCTAAAAAATTTAATATTTAGTCAAATTGACTGATTTTTGTTTTATCAAGCCAATTTTTCACTAAAAAAATAAAGCAATGATAATTTGGACAGAATGGAAAGTGTCCTAGGGTGCCACATGGGACGCCAAGTAGGAAGGGGCGTCCAAAAGCAAACAGTCAAAAATTTTCTTGTACAAAAGACAAAAAAATAGACCTGCTGAAGGGCATTGTACGTTTGTTTTAGAACAAACCTGAAGCAAGAAAAAGAGTAGAGTGGCATGGCAAAAAGGCCTATGGCAACTTGGCACTTGGTCAGTTGAAGAAAGTGGCGTGCACTGTAGAAAGAACTGTTGCGTGGAAGCAGAAGTGGCGCAGCAAAGAAAATATTTTTGCAAAAAAAAACAAGATATAGTAAACATGGTGCTAGGTGCCATATGGCTAGCTTAGCACCTAGCAAATAGAAAGGACTATTGAGTTGTTGATGCTATAGAAAGGAGGCGCAGACCAGAAGAGTAGAAACTAGGTGCAGACTAGAAGAAGGTTGGCGTAGAGTTGCAGAATGCTACTCCTCCTTTTGTTGTTGAATGCTGCTCCTTTATTTTGTTGTTGAATGTTGCTCCTTTATTCTACTGTTGAATGCTGCTCCTGATGTGAAGACAGCCAAAACACCCAAAGGCCAAAGATTTCCAAGGAAACTACCCAGAAAAGATTTTGAAAGTTTTTTTAAAACTTATTTTAGACCAAATCTAGAATAAAAAAATAAAGAGAACTCCGCTCCTCTTGATTTTAAAATAAGTTAAAAGAATAATCACACACAATATTAATGGGTTAGCTCTGATACCATATCAGAGTTTTTGCCTGAATCCAGATAAAGCGAGTGTAATGGAGACGTGATCACACAAGATGAACAAGTGCACGCCACATAGATGCTAAATCAATTTGAAATTCACACAATAAGATAAATTTCACAAGACAAAATGGAGAAAACCAAAATATGATTAGCATGGAATGGCCAAGGTGAGGACTACAAATAGGAGAGTATGTAACTCATCCACAAAAGGTGGACAAGGCACCCAAAGAATAGAATGTAACTCCTCCATGAAAGGTGGTGACAAGGTGCTAAGAATAGAGAAGTAACTCCCATCAAGGGAGTTACTTATGACATTCTTATGAAACCTATGACACATCTATGACACACACCTCCACATAAGCTAGCCTATCCCACAAATGTAGGAAAACTCCATATATGCACAAGAAATACAATTTCCCTAATTAATAAATAGGGAAAAATAAAAACCTACACTAATAAGAAATACACACTCTAAAAGTGTGAAAGATAATTAGAAGATAAATTAAACACTAGAGGGCCATTGCAAGGGATTTTTATGGGGTAGAATAGGCCAATGCAAGATGACATGCGAGAAATCAACCAAAGTAGAGAAGCATGCTTGAAATAGGAGCATAGCTAGATGAAGAAGTCGAATTGAAGAAGTTGAATCATATACGTGTGAGGTGTTATAACAAATTTTCCATAAGGAAGGTGAAGTTCATACCAAAGTATACAAGTTTAGAAGGAGAATGTCTAAGATAGATGGCATCCACCCAAAAATAAGCAGGAAGTAACCATTTGAACCACATGCCACTTCACTAAAAATTTAGTTAGGAGCATTCAATGAAGTAGTGCCAATGGCACAAAGATACACATTTAATGCATATAGGACAATAAATTTTTGAAGGTCTCATATATTTTTCATGTTTTCCAAGAAATCAAGGTGCCTACACCATTATGCCTGCATTAATAATAGTAGTTGACAAGTGAAGGGTATAAATTGATCAATGGCAAACTTGTTTAGGTTAAAAAGTTTAAACTAAGCTAGATTTAGAGAAAACCAAGAAAGAGACTAGTGATATAAGAAAATAAATCTGTCATAATGATAATTCAACCAATTTAGGCACCTAGAGTGAAAGGAAGCACATTGAGAATAAGTGTGTTCACAGTGAAGCTAGTGTGAAACGTTGAAAAGGGAGATTTGGGTAGATAACTAAGTTGAAATGAGAAGCTATCACCTAAGCCACCATTAATGACCAAAAAATATTAGAGATGAGAGCATAATTGAATATCATATGACTATATAAGTGTTAGCTACCATTCAAGGCTTTGGAAAACCACACCTCCCTATATTCAATACAATATGATTTAGAATGGTGAAAAAGAGGAAGGTAGTAAGATTTATGCTAACATATCTGGAAACCAAGAGGGTGAAAATCATAGAGGAGATGCTAGCTTCCAAGACTAAGGCATAACTAGTCAAGATTATTAGCATCATTATGGTAGACATCAAGGTGCTACCAAGATGTCTTACCAATACATGCAGTATCCCCTAGATGTTTAGGTGGGGTAAATTTGCCACTCATTTTCACATAATTGATAGCTCAAGGAGTAAAAACAATTTCAAGTCACTTCCAAGACTTAATATAGGAGAGGATGATAAACATAAGGTTCAAGACCCCACAAGGTGATGCCCTATTTTATGTCTCCATTCAAGACAAGTTGATTGCTTTAGGCATAACTTAGCTCTATTAGTTGCCTTCCTTCAAAAATATAGAGGAAATTGTCTAGTTATTTCTCTCATATGTCCATGAGGATCATATATTTTTCATAAGATAGTGTATGAATATCTATGTGTAGATGATCAAAAGGATAACTTAGCTCTTAAACACTGATAGAGACATCCATCAACTGATGGATGATGTCAAATAAGTAGAGCACATCATAAAACTCCTCAATTATTTCAAGGGGGTTTTTAATTCCCCATTATTGAGTGTAAGGACCCTATCACAAGGTTGTAAGCATGCCTCATGAGTTCTAAGTTGTGTCCAAGTAGCTAGTGGATAAATGTGTCAAAGATGTATCTCTATGTGGCTTATCACATGGTACAAGGCATCTAATTAAATATTTCTAAGTTCATCATGGAGGAATTAGTCAAGAACATATTGTAGTGCCATAGCACCAAGGGTACCTTCAGGTGGGGCTCCATCCTCATCTTGATTATGATGGAGGAAATCAAGATCCCAAATGGAAGCAGGGATAATCCATGGGTGTTCCCACAACACCATGAATCCCCTACTTAAAAGTATAAAAACTACACCTACCTCACCACTTTCAACCCCAAATATAATATATGTATAAAGTACTAGTGTAAAAATTATATATAAATATTTGGACTGGAGTGGCATATTTTGCAAGGGCTTCCCCAAAACTTGTTCAAGAGGGGAACTTTTATCATAATGTAGCACTACTACATCATGCACATGGTGCTAAAGGACAGGAACAAGTCAGGATGGATAAATCTCCCCTTTATTTTCTTGATAGAATACTTTAGGGATGTGATACACAAAATCCTGAACATGCAAAATATGGACATTCCAGTTAAGGAACTAGATGTAGAAAGGTGAAGGTTGATGTGTAGGTTCTCCCACATAGATGGAAGAGCTATAAAAGATAAAGAAGATACCTCAGATTGATAAAACATCGATCCCATTCATGAGGTCATCATCTTTGTCTTCATCTATAGACTTTACTAGAAGATGAAGCCATGGAAGAAGGATTTCAACATTGGGTCAAGTGTTGAGTAGAAGGAAGACCCCCCAGTCTAGTTTGGGGATGAAAGAACCCCAGCACTCATATAAAATAAAAAGTTTCCAAAGAAGAAGAAAGGGGATATTTTGGAAGAAATTAAATAGTGGATCAAGCTAAAAATTTCTTCTAAATTAGAAACATCACCTTTGACCCTTGTGCTAAAGCACATACACATTGGGCCAAAGCTTTCCCCTAGTGCAAGGAAAAAGAAGAAGAAGAAGGCTCCTCATGTGGCATAAAGGATAACCATATCCAAAGAAGAGGAAGAGGAGTTGGAGGAATAAGAAGATGTGATGGGAACCTACATTGTACTTAAGGATGAAGAGTCCTCATCAAGTGAGCTAACCCCCTCCCTATCACCTCAAACTAAGCAAGAGAAGTGATGGTAGAGACTAAGGAAACTTAGCTTCAGTGAAGCCAAAATATAGAGGGTATAGGAGCTGTGAGAGATAAAATAATAAATAACTAACTAAAGTATGGGTGATGAAGGAAATCATTGAGATAGTGGAGGCTAAAAAGCAAAGAAAAGAGGAGTATAAGGTGCATTTGGGAGAAGGAAGTTAGGAAGGAGAAATAAGAAAAGAACATGAGGAGGCAACCTATTTAGGTGCACTGATGGAAGAGAAACTATAAAAATAGTGGAAGGATATGGGCCTTAACCAAAGTCATATTGACACGGTGATAAGATTACAATGCAAGCATGAGGAAATGAAATCCAAAGGCATGTCCCAAGCTAAGATCAATCAGCTAGAGGCAAAGGAAATAAGAGAGAGAAAATAAATGTGTAGCATAAACCATGAATAGGAAATCCAAAAAGAATAAGGCTCAAAGAGAGGAGGTAGAGAGAAAGGCAAAAGAGGAGAAGACCAATAAAAAGGAGAATGAGGAAAAAGTAGCCCAAGAAGAAAGGGAAATAATGATAAAGGAAAGAGAGGAGAAGAAGGTTACTGCTAGTAAGGAACCAAAGAAGGAAAGAACACCAGATATGGCACTGAGTACCCCCACTAGAAAGTAGAAGAGGTTGCACAAAAATCATGCCTTGGCTCTAAAGGGGTGCCTAGAGATAAAGAAGGTGCTTCTGATGCCTTAGAAAATCAAATAGAGATAGAGGCCCCATCAAGGCAAGAAGAGCAGAAGGATGGCAAAATGGAAGCTCATGATAAAGAGCCTCTACAAAAGAAAATGGATGAGGGGAAAACATCCACTAGAGAAACCCTATGAGAAGAAGTACATGATGGAGAGTTGAGCATCAAAGAAAGAAAATAAGTTAATAAGGGAGAGAAGTTTGAATAAGAACCCCAAGAATAAAAAGAATAAGGGAAAGAAGAGAGCACTACCACTAACACCAATGCTAACAAGGAAGAAGAGTTAGATGAGAATGAGGAGTATGAATCAAAAAAAGAGGGAAAGGGCACAATAATAATTCAAGGAGGATGAGGACTTCTACATGATGGAGTGCATGCCTATGAAGACTACCACAACCATAATGCACTAATATGTTTCTTAGGTACTGGATTGCTATATGAACAAGCCTAAATTTGAGGTTCTAACCAAAGAAATTTGGAGTTCCAAGAAGCTAGAAGAAGGGTATGAATACCAACTCCTCAATCTTCATGATATGAAATTTTTTCACTTAGTCAATGCCTTGATTAACATGGCCTCCATAGTAGTGTTCAATAACATCATCAATGATATTCACACCTATAGCTAGAAAAAAATAGTGAAAAATGTTGAAAAAGAGCTTAAGGTAACAAAGTTCAAGCTTTAATAGCTAGTGGAGTGTATAGAAGATGTCGACCCATCCCTCCTGGATGGTGTGGATACCTTGGAGATGAAGTAAGTAGACCAAGTATATATGTTTATGGAGTAGATACTCCCTAGGATAAGGTTGGTGCTTGAGGAGAAACAAGACCCTTATGAGGCCTTGTAAGGAGAATTGAAAAAAAAATTGGACGTGGTGGATGACCTCTTAACCACACTTAAAGAAGGTGTAGAATAATCAAATGTTATATATTACAACTTTTCTAGACAAGTAGTAGTCACTGATGTGCACCTTAAGAAGGAAATGGAGGAAAAGGATGTTTTTTTCTAACACTCTTTCATGGTTACCAAGATCGAACACGTTCAAATAATGATATAAGTCAAATCCTTAAGCACTCAACTAAAAAATAAATAGCAAGACTTAGAGGTGATAATCCATTCCTTTTAAATAAAGGCTAGTGAGTAGGGGGAGTTTTTGAATGGCAAGGTGAAACACAGGAAATAAAGGCTTGAAGCCTTTAGAAAGGAACTAGAAAGCGTGAGTATGCTTACTCTCGAGGTTGCATCCACTAAAGTAGATGGTACCATTGAATACATTAAGGGTGTTATCCAAGTTTTTTATAATTTCAAGATAGACTTAGAGTAGGGTACACCCAAGTTTTGTACACCTAAGGTGTTAAAAAACTAGTCCGGGGTGGACTAGCAATTTTGTATGGGGTAACGTTGGGCCCCCTTTTGTACCAACTATGTAGACCATGCCAACTAGACTTATCTCCATGTGAGTCAATATTTAGAGAGGTTACTCCCTTTTTTGTACATTTTGGTACTAGATGGAGGAGTCCCTGAGGATCTTGTGCCATTTAGCAAGAAATTATGTGGCATCAACTTTCAAAGGATACCTCTACCAAAACTTGTGCGTGGTAGATTGAGAAGCATGACTATTGGAAGAGTGGAGTAGGTGAGATTTCAACTTCCCAATTATAGCTCATCACTTGGTATGCACTTGTCTGACCTAGCAAGGAGATTCCCAATTTCCTATAAAATAAAACTTACATTTGAAGATTGACAGAGGTGATTAAGGTAGTGAAGTTTTGGTAAAATGGAGATCCAACCTAAGTATTTATATTTTTCATATGATAGGTTAGGTATTTTAATGTATATCCAAGCTCTCTTATGAGCCTTTATCATGAGTAGTGATATGGAAGAGCATATGCTCTATTTTATAACTTGAAATTTATATATTGAACTATAAGATTAATGAAGAATGTGGTTAAAAAACCAATGTGTTGATTCTTGTAATATAGATAGCACAATATCATGTTTATAACTTAGTTTTATATAGTAGTGGTATAGTTCTTCACTTAAATGTATTATGATATCAAGGTTCAACCTTGGTCACTCATAGTGTCCTTATGCCATTTAGTGACTTTGGCCTACCTAAATAAACTAAGTGTTGGAACTGAATTGTGTTAAGGCCTTAAGACCCATGCCTAAGCGCTACCCTAAGGATGAGTATTTAAACACAATCCATCCATATGACTTGTATAACTAACCAAATGACCCTCTACTATTTATTCCCTTAGTTTGTGCCATTGAGATCCCTACCTAGCCAATCATGAACTTGCTCATTAGGGCTTGTACCCTTAAGAAATTTTGTTCCTAATGAACTTCCCTTGAATATCCTAGTGCTAGAGGCCACCTAAATCCCTCTAGCCAATGTATTAACCCCATTGAAACCCAAGTTTCACCATGTTCCAACTAGCCCAATGTGAGCCCTATCCCTTTGTTATTGCTCTTTGGGTGAGTGCACAAGGCTTATACCTTGTGTGAAACTGATGCCAATGCAATCACTTGATTAAATGTTCTACGCTAGACCTTATTATGTTCACACCTAGCTCCATCAAGTCTAGAATTGAATTAATTTAATATCTAAGAACATGAATAAGAACAAAATCTAACTTAGTGAACTTTTTTATAACATGTTTCATAAGAAAGTCTTGATGATTAGCTTGATCAAGAGCTTCATTAAGTGTTTGGGGAACAAAGGTTCGAACCTTATATTGGAGAGTAGGAGTTAAAGATATGATAAAGAGTTTGAATAAGTTATCAATATTCATGTTATGATTAGCTTTATGAGATAAATATTTCCATCTTTTAATAAAGTCATGAGCTAATTCAGTTGAAGATTGCTTAACATTGATAAAATGGCTAATGCTATTTTTGGAAAGATCATTGTGTTCAAAATCTTTAACCAATGGATTAACAAAATATTCATGTTTCCAAATAGAATTTTGGGGTAGTTGATTATACCATTCCAATACATCACCAGTGAAATTTTTGACTAAGATTTTAGTAGTGGCAAAGGTATTAGTTTGGATCCACTCTTTGTAAAGGTTTCCAAAGGATTTAAGAAAAGAGGTAGGGTCCTTAGTCCCATCATATTTGATATTTGGATATATGTTACCAATATCAATGGAAAAAATGAAATGAGCTAAAGGCTCATTTTGAAAGGTTTTAAGCATCTTGTTATTCAGTATGGGATGAGGAATAACATTACTCGAGGCATCCCTAAGAGGTGGAGGAATATAATTATGATTAGCTTTAGGATGAATAGTTATAAGTTGATTAGCCATATTGATTAAATTTGCATCATTTGGTTGGTATTACAATTTTCATAATGTTCATTTATTGAATGACTTGGGCTAATAATTGGGTTGTATCAAGAGGTGAGTTGGTGTTTGTAGGAGCACTTCCCATAATGGTATTAGGGGGAGGATTTCTAGAATAAGGATTAGTAGGACTATTAAGTAAACTTGTATCAATCACTCCCACATTAGTTTGAATATTTTGAGAAGTTTCTTGGTAAGTATAGAAAGTATCAAATCCATCAACTTCATCTTCAAGTGTTATTTGCACCATTTTACAGTTCATATATGAAGGAGGAGAAGAGGTGCCCCAAGAGTGATGGTGCTCTTGGGAGGAAAAGAGAGCAAGAAATGAAAATCCCATATAATACATAAATAGATTCAAGCTATCCAAAAATATTATGATAGGAGATTTCATTCTGAGTAAAGAGAGATGAACAAAAATACAAATTTAGAAGAATAGAGAGTTATATTGACAAATAGGGAAATTAGGAAATACTACAGGGTTGATTGGGTCAATCCAGTATAGAAATTAGAGCCTATAAACTATACAAGGTCAACTAGGTTGATCTAATATAGTGAATAAAGGTAGTAAAAAGATGGAAAAGGATCTATAAACTATACAAGGTCAACTAGGTCAATCCAATCCAATATAGTGAATAGGGGCTGAAAAAGATGCAGAGTTGATTGGGTCGATCTAGTATAGTAGGTAGGGAGAAAGAGTAAGATGATAACAAGTTATGAATTGAAAACAAGATAATGTTTATACCTTAATCTAGGAAAGTAAGAGCTAAAAATAATAATCAATTGGATTAACACTAGCAAATCTAATTGAGGCACACCAAAAAAAATCTTTCACTAATGTTAGCTAATATATGTTTTTTCACACACAATGAACAAAGAGAAAGCAAAAAACTTGAAAAGTAAAGCTAACTAATTGGTCAACCTGATTGTTAATTAGATTATTAAGAATTATTTTAAATGTGATTAGAAGTTGGCTATAAGAAAGGTACTAGATAACAATATAAGGATGGTTTTAGGTAGTTTAGGATAAAAGGGGATGTAGTGGTAATGATATAGGCTTGGTATTAGGGCCTACCCCCTCACTTCACACACTGCAGTGATAAGGGTGTCAGGTCCTTAGATATAATATACCATTAACCATGCTTTATATTTGACTAGAGTATCAAGTTAGCTTCCCCCTTGGTGATGAAATGCAAGTAGGTTGGCTTAGGGTAGATAATATGTTAAAATGATTTTTTATGTTCTTTGATTTGACCATGTGTAAATAAAATAGAAATAGTGAAACTAAGCAATAAATTTAAAATCCCATAATTACACTATGTGAATTATTCTAAGCATGCAAGCAATAGAAAAAGAAAGTGTGAACTAATTACTAATAGATATGAGGTTAATTATAGCTTTGTAAAAAGGTATAGTGTGAACACCATATGCACAAAATATAGAATAGGGTTGATAGGGTCAAACCTATACTGCAAAAGTAAAGTCTAAAAATGAACTAGGTCAGTAGTATTAATCCAGTTATTATAGATAGCACACAAAACTAGGTCGGTATTGTAGATCCAATTGATTTTGCAAGTGAAATTTTAAAGACTATAAACTATGAAATAAAAGACAGAAAGGAAATAAATAGATAAGTATAGAGGAACCTTGGTGGACCAAATATGTAATGAATAAAATTGTTGGTCTAAAACTTTGAAGTATGCTTGAGAAACCTATAAACTAGGTTGATGGAATTGATCAAGCTATGTAAGAACTTGCTGAAAAGTGCTAAAATTGTAAGGGGTTGAATGTGTTGACTTAGTAAGCTAAATTGGGTGTATGAAAGGTTGAAAACCTATTCTGGATCAATTGGGTTGATCTAGTTTCTTGTTCTTGAAACTTGTACATAAATAAAAATAGTTGGGTTGACAGAATCAATCCAGAATGTCAAAAATATATGACAAAAATGATAATAAAAATAATAAAATAAGGTATAATTTAAAAAATCTTGTAAGGGTTAGTTCATGTTACGTTCACCAGAATGTATGCAATTAGAAATGCATCATGTCTATGGATTAATCCTAGATTAGATAAGATAGATCACACCTACACTTCTGATTGGGGATACACTTGTTAAGTAAGAACATGACCAATATGGGGATCTGATATGCCCAATTAGGAGATCACTTGTATCACTTTTCACAACACATCATGTTAGGAAGGGTTCCAAAGCCTACAGTCTAACATAATCATACAACAACCTTAATGGAGTCCTAAGGTTTTAAATGTTCATTATATTATCATAGAAATAAAAGTAAAATATAATCAAGTGCATAGAAAATCTTGTGGCACAAAGTGGGGGTTTAGAAATAATAAAACAAACATGTATAGGGAACTTCAATTGAATTAAGTATGAGTATCACCCTAATATATAAAATATGAAAGTATTATTCAAGCTAACACTTATAATACTTCTATTTACTAAAATCGAGGAGAACAAAGTTAGAATATACTTATCTAAATCTGAACCCATCGAGACTCAATCTCTCCCTTGGACAAAGAGGATTTTCAAAAGGTTGTTGTGGTTTGTAATGATAACTAAGAAAGGCCAAAGCATCCAAGACTTATCCACAAGACTAGATTTTCCAAATAAGAAACTTAAGCTAAGTCTCCACAAGTAGAATGGTGGAAGAGTAGATTTTGAAGAAGCATGAGTGAATAATAAATCTTGATTGCACATATGAATAATGACTAAAATTATCTTATATATATATATATATAGTTAGATCTTACCCCAAATCCTTCTAGGAACATTGGCTATACGGGGTCAACCTAATTGACCCAATGTGTTTTTGGTTTTTGGGGGTAATTTACCAAGTATATGTATATATATATATATATATATATATATATATATACATATATATATATATATATATACATATATATATATATATATATACATATATATATATATATATATCTATATATATATATATATATATATACATATATATATATATATATATATATATACATATATATATATATATACATATATATATATACATACATATATATATATATATATATATATATATATACATATACATATATATATATATACATATATATATATACACACACACACACACACACACATAGTTAGATCTTACCCTAAATCCTTTTGGGAACATTGGCTATACGGGGTCAACCTAATTGACCCAATGTGTTTTTGGGGATAATTTACCAAGTCTAAGTTGGGTCGGCTAAAGGGATAAAAAGATAAGAAAGTAAAGAATACCCCTCAACTATATTAGGTTGACCCAATTAACCCATTGCAAATGATAGTCCAAAAGGAGTTTAAGATAAGAAAATGAGGAATTAAAGAGGAAAAGACTGGAAGGATACTCAAGGGAGGAGAAGTAGCTTAGGGAAAGGTTTTATGATCTATTTAGATTGGTAATAATTTGGCAAAAAGGGATAAAAATTATGAGAAGCACCAAAGGTCTACCCAATCCTTTCTAATTGCTCCCCTTAGGGAATGCGCTTAGAGAGATTAAGTCTTGATGGGTTTTTTCAAGATGTAAAGCATTATTATTTGATCAAAGTTAAAAAATATTATGTGTATATAATAGGAATGTCATTGTCAGGATGTTTGTGAAAATAAGGCTACAAAGAAGCTAGGAGTTATGAGATGAGATGAGAGATCAAAAAGTTTTAATCTTTAGGTTGATCTCATCAGGATCATCATCATCAAAATCTAAGAGGTTAGGAGGAGTTTTCCCAATGAGTTTGGGATACTTGTTGTAACCTTGAGTGGAATTGATAGGAAAGTTGAAATGTTACAACTCACAGAATGGAACACAAGGAAAAGTTTCAAGAGTAAGAATCTTGAAAACACCATGGTCTTGGAATTATTTGAAATTATAAGGGTTAGTATCACCCTGAATCCTATAAATGACTCCATTGTGAGGCAATTTAATGCATTAGAAGGCAAAAAAAGAAATTAATTTCATACAGTGAGTCCATGACCTACCAAGAAAGATGTTATAAGAAAAAATAAATTTAAATATCATAAGGTTTACATGAATGGTGATAGGTGGGATAGTAATGGGAATCCATACACAACCTAATGGGGGCATTTTCCTTCTATCATATCCTTATAACATGCTACGTGTGGACTTGACATTGTATTATGAATATCCAAGGTTTTTGATAAAATCAAGAGAGGTAATGAAATTACCTAAACACTCATCAATTAATGTATGCTTGACTATGATATCACTTATTTGGAAATTAATGAATAAAGGAATATCATTTGCATAAAGTAAAATCTCATCAAGAATCATAGAAGTGATAAGGAATTTTATGGAAAGAGAAGTGTCCATTGTTTTATCAACATGGATGGACATCTCTTCACATTGTTGTAATATGTTATCTTTAGATCTAGATAAGGCTTATTAACATCCTACTAGGGGAGGATGAGGGATGTTCATTTCAAATAATAGTTACATAAGATGGTTTCTATGATGTGGAGAGGTCCTCATAATTTCAAGAAATGGAATTTGGGATGGGAGATTAGTGAGCTCCATAATGGGATCCCACTCATCATAACCCATAATAAGTTTATTATAAATAGGTGCATAATGATTAAGATGATCCTCAGAAGGAGAAATCAAAGTGATTTGTAATTTGTGTTGATAAGAAGGAGAAAGTTTAGAACAAGGTTGTAAATTATGTTATGAAGATGAAGCAGTTGGTTGAAGTTGATGTTGAGAATTGGTAGAAGAAGTGTTATTAGAAGTTTGATTATCATTATTATTAGAAGATGGAAGAATGGTAGAAATAGAATGGGAAGTGTTGTCTAAGAGAAAATTTGGAATCAGATCATCAAAGGTTATAAGGTCATCTTTCCCCAACTCATTTAAATGAGTTGGAGAAGAATCCTAGATAACACATAATTTTTAAGACAATGGAGGAGTGTAGATAGGTTGGGAATCAATAAAAGTAACAATGTTCTACATATTAGTCATGTTAACCACATTCTCTTTAGAATCAGGGTCAAAAATACTTTCTAGAATGTTGGTGGAAGGGGTGGGCTTGTTTTTAGGATCTTGATTAGGTTAATGATTAGGAAGAGGGTTTTATAGATGGATAAATGAGGATTGGATTGATTTAAGGATTGATATTTATTATGTGATTCATGAGCCTTAAAAGTAATTTCATAGGCTTGTTGATGCTTTCAAAAGATATAATTGTGATAAAAATTAGGACTAAGGATAAATTCCATAGCTAAATTAAGAATTTGCCTACATATCTCATGAGAATAACCCCAACTAGAATGAAACCAAAAAAACTTGTTGGGATCATACCAGGATTTCATAGGATGAGTGGGATCAATTTCTCATGGTAGAGGCCTAGGTAGACATTTAAGTAATTCATTTCAGGATAAGATTTTGTGAAATTTAATAGTATTTGGTGAAGATAAATGAGGATTGGTATATTATTGATAAGAGGGAGTTGATTTCAAATATTGGTTAGGAACAATAAATTGAATGGTGTGAATGGTGTCATAAGAGTATATAACACCATCATTGGTAGCATTATGATTCTTATTCTTGAGTAATATGTGAGGACCCACAAAAGTTTGGGGTGGCTTGAATTGATGCATAAGGAAATCTTGATGTTGAGCTTGGTCAATAGCCACCTCCAAAGTACATGGAGAGAGAGTGAACCAATATTGTAACTTGGGAAAAAGAGCATTAGTAAAGATATGGAAAAAATTATTATCAGCCATGTTATGTTAATTTTTTTTAAAATTTTTTCCATCTTTTAACAAAATCCTAGGCAATTTTGTTTTCAAGTTATTTACAATTTATGAAATGGGCCAAAGTGTTTTCAAGAAGATCACTAGTTTTAAATTATTGAACTAAAGCATTCACTAAATCCTCCAAACTATCAATATAATGAGTTCTAAGTTGATTATACCAATCTAAGGCATCACCCATGAGGGTTTTGGCTAAGAACTTGGTAGTATCAAAAGTGTTCAATTTGACCCAATCCTTATAAAGATTTCCAAAAATTTTAAGATGAAATGTAGGATCAGTTGATCTATTATAATAAATTATAGGGGTGATACCTCCTATATCAATATTAGCAATTTGAGTGGTAAGAGGATCATTTTTAAGATACTTAATGATTTTGTTGACCAAAGGAGGTTGAGGAATGAGCTTGCATTGGTAATATTGAAGAGGAGGAGGGGGAATGTTTTTATTATGCATGCCCCAAGTCATTGATTGAGGATGAGTTTGAAGATGAAGGAGGTAATTTTGCATTCACATCATTTGATTTATTTTATGAGCTTGAAATGTATTCATTTGATTAAGTGTTTGTAACAACAGTTGGTGGGTTTGATTGATATTATTCTCATTATTTGAATCATTAGATTTGGTATTAGTGGCCTGGGTACCACTATTGGAATTGATAGGAGCTTGAGATGAACTATGAGAATGAGAGGCACTAGTGGAAAATTTTTCTTGTGAAGCAAAAGTTGGACCAGTGACTGGATGAGAAGAGGAAGCACTAGAAGCATGGTTATCTTGGTTTTAAAATGATGCACTAGTAGAAGGATTAAGGATAGTGGATCTTATAAGAGTCCCACTAGATGTAGAACCTACCATGTTAGTGTATATACTAGGCATGGAGGTGGAAGAAGTTAAATAACAAGATGTCATGCTATGAGAATAGGTCATAATTAAAAGAAGAGTCTGAGAATAAAAGAAGGTGGTACGCCTAAATACATTTGAGAATGTGGGAGTAGGTGAATGAGGCTCTTTAGTTTAACCATTAAGCATAAGATGGTAAATGGTAGAGGGATATTTTCCTTGATGTTAAGGAAATTTAGAGATAAAGAAGAGAATTTCAGGGGTATACTCTAATTCAAGTTGGTCTTCTAGGGAGAAGAGAGGATTATGATGTGAAGAGGTATTAGGAGGGGTCCCATAGTTCAAAGTGTGAGTGGCTATGTGAAAATTACTCTCTTCTAAAAGAGGATCCCTATTCTACATATGGGAGAACCTATGAGGATTGGTAAAACTCATCATGTTTTTTAAATTCAACTCAGTGTTGTCTTCAAATATAAAATTCATGATGAAGGAAAAGGACTAGAACCAAGCAAGAGAAAATTAAAATCAAGGAAATAAGAAGTGAAAAAAATACAAGTTTGATTGGGTTGAATTAGCATAAAAAATAGGACCTACACATAGTACAAGGTCAACTGGGTCAATTGAGTACAACAAATAGAGGCTAAAAAAGTGTATAGGGTTGATCCAGTATAGCAAATAGGGAATATTAGGTAACCTATAAAATACTGTGTTGACTAAAATGACCATGTACTAAGACAAGAATAATTTTTCAAGTATTTTTAAAATTAATAACTCAATGGAAATAAACAATCAATTGGATCAATGAGGGTGATCCAATTAAGGCACACAACACAAAACCTTACACCAATACTAGCCAATGCAAGTTTTTACAATACAAAATGTAATTGAGTAAAGAACAAGCAATAAAATTGAAAAGTAAAAGATAACTAGATGGTCAACCTATATGTTGTTAGACTATTAGAATATAATTTTAAATATGATGGGAAGTTGACTGTAAGCAAGGAAATAAAAAGCAATCTAAGAATATTTTCAGGATGTTTGGGCTAAAAAAGATTTGTATTGGTAATGGAAAAGGATTTTTATTGGGGCCTACCCCCTCACTTCACACACTATAGTGATAAGAGTGTCGAGTGCTTATCTATAATATACCATTAACCACATGCTTATAATTGTCCATAAAACCAAGTCATCTTCTCCCTTGGTGATGAAATCTAAGTAGGTAGGCCTTGGGTAGACAATTGTTAAAGTTCTTGTTTAAAATTTAATGATTTGGTCATGTGTGCATAAAATAGAAACTAGTGAAACTAAATGGCAAATTCAAAACCACCTAATTAGAATATATGATATATTCTAAGCATGTAAGAAAAAAAAATTGAAAGTGTGAGCTAATTACTAGTATATAAAGGTTAATTCCAACTTTGAAATGTAGTATAGTGTCAATGTAGTCGATAGTGTATGCATAAAATATAGAATAGGGTCAAAAATTTTGCCTCTATACTATGGAAGCAAAGGTCTAAAAATGAATAGGGTCAACAAAGTCAACATAGTTATCTAGATAACACATAAAATATAGAAATGGGTCGATAGGGTCAATTTAGTTGACTGTATAGGGGTAATTTTTAAGATTATAAATTGTGAAAGGTAAGACCATAAAAAAAGAAATAAAGGATAGAAGGAACCTTAGTGAGTCTGAAGATGCAAATAAATTAGATTGTTTTCAAATAACCTTGATAAATTCTTTCAAATCTTGTAGAAAGAGTTGATTAGGTTGATCCAAATTTGCAAAAGCCTATTGCAAAGTGCTTAAAATGTACAAGGTCAATAGGGTCAACATAGTAGTCTAAAAAACTATACTAGGTCATCTGGGTTGATCCAGTAGCTTATACCTAAAAGTGAGCCTACACAAAAATAATAGAATCATTTGTATATGGCTTTGTGTTGAACCTATGCACAAAATTTAGAACTTTGTCATTGTAGTCAACCTAGTATGGCAAATATATGATAAAGATAATGAAAAAATAAGTGAAAAAATATTGTAAGGGTTAGTTCATTTTAGGTTCACCAAAATGTATGCAATCATTAATGCATCATGTTTATAAATCAATTATAACTTAGAGAAGATAGAACATACCTCAACTTATGATTAGGAATACATTTATTAAGTGGAAGCATGACCAATATGATGATCTGCTAGACATAATTAGGGGATCTCTTATCACAATACAATATGATAAAGAAGGTTCCAAAGCCTCCAATATAACACAATCATGAAATAACCCTAAGGGAGTCTTAGGTTTTGATATTACACCTAATCTAATAACAAGAAAAGTAAATCTAATCTAGTGCTCACCAAATCTTGTGGCACAAAGTGGGGGTTAGAAACAATAAAACTAAAAATGCATAAATACATATACTCATGTCAATGTATATATAATCTCAATACATGGAAGAGAAGCATAAATTTATTATTTATCTATTCTTACAAATGAAAAATAAAGTTAGGAATGCTTACCTTTGAAGATGAACCCCCAAGCCTCAATCTCTCCCTTGGCCAAGGTGCTTTGCAAGAGGTTGTTGTTATATGTAAGGATGAAAAAGACAAATTAGTTCTAGGATACACAACCTATCGATTCATCCAAAAGAATTATCCATAAGATGAGATTAGTATCTCCAAATAAAGTATGGAACTCTAAGCTTTAGTTTTCAAGTAGAATGGTTAATAAGAAGATGTTCATTCGCTTTTACTTCTTTTCGCTTCTCATTGATAATTGATGGAAATGAATTTGTCTATATAGGTGGATCTTTCCCTAAACCCTTCTAAAAATATTGGCCAACAAGGTCAACCTAGTACAATTCTAGATAATAATTCACTAGGTCATGAGCTAGGTCGACCAAAGGTTAACTAGCTCCTAAGTGAAAAATACCTCAAAACTATACAGGATCGACCCAGTCGACATAATATAACTAACTAACAAAAGTGGATTTAGGTGAGGAATAGGAGGATAAAATATAAAAAATGCCTATAATGGGTATAATAGAGAAGAACAAGATTAGGGTAAATTTTTTTAGGATACAAGTGTGTAGGTAACAAGTGGAAAAAAGAGACAATAATTTTGTGAAACACCAATGGTTTATCCACCCCTTTCTCGATGTACCCCTTAAGGCATGCACTCAGAGAAATTGAGACTTGATAGGTTCCTTTTAGATAAAAAGTGTCAGTAATCAATAAAAATTTAAAATATTATGGGTATACATATGCCCCACTCCAATCTCATCATGTGTCAGGTGAGTGTAGCATAGGATGGTTCTTTGGGAAATAGAACATGATAACACATAACATTGATGTTTAGTAAGATAAATCAAACAGCAAATACGATAAATGAAAGGAAATAATTAAAAAACACATAACTTTACTTAACTTAGTGATGTAGATAAATAAATAGACTGCAAGAAAGATGAAGGCATCAAATGTGAAGAACACTAGGCGAACATATACAAGTTAGTGTAAATAATAGCCAAAAATTAAAAAAAATGGAAGATAGGCATATGGTAGTGGAAAAGATTCTCTACATCATCATGATTCCATAACATTTTATGATTCTAAAAGTGTATGGGTAGAAACAAAGATAGAAACAAAAAAAGGAATCTACCAAAAAATAATTAAAATATTTGAATTCCGAAAAGTTATTTTAAATAAGGTGAAATGAAAGTCATTTGTTATTTTTGACTTGTAAAGGAGAGAAAAATAACTCTGAGAGACCAAATGAGATAATATGGTGAGGAGATGATAGGCTAGATGAGAGGGACCCCTAGAGGCAACAATAGGTGTAGGACAGGTAGGCAACTAAGAATATTAAGCTAATTTTTTAATATTTTAGTGTTTTAAGTGTATTTTTAGAAATTCATCTTTTTAAGAATTTTTAAAAATTAAAATGAAACCAAATTAGATTCTATGGGTAGTAAAAACTATTTAGGAAAATGAGTTTGAAGTTATTGGGGAGATAACTACTAGAAGAAACTTTTTCATAGAATGTAAGCGGTTAGCAGGGAAAAACAACCCAGTTAACCCAATCGACCTAGTAGGCTAAAATTTGGCAAAATCCACACTATTGACCTAGTAGGTATGTGTTGACCCTGTATATTTTGCAGATTACAAACCTAATATAGTTTTTCAATTGAGAAAAAAAGGCTAGTATGATAATATAGTACTAGGGGAAATAAGAGGGTTGACTTAGATTTTTAAGTCAACTAGGTCAAAAATAGGGAAACTTTGGTCAAACTAGTTTGACCAAAGTACCATAATAATATATAAATGCATGCAAGTAACCAAAAGAGTGTTAAAATGACCCAGAATGACCAACTAAGGGATAAAAGGGGCAAGTATGCTAAAAATAGGTTTAAAATGAATAAATTAAAATGGTTTAGGCTTGTTTTTTATTAAATGTTTTTAAAAAGAATGTATTTTGACTATACATAACATGGAGGACCTTATACATATTTTAATTTTTCTTGATTGTAGGGGCGGCCCAGATTCTACCATTTGGTAGATGTGTCATAGCTACTAGATATAGTAGAGTGTCTGATGATAGAGGATAGGGTGAGATTGATCTCTATAGGCCTAGGTGGCATAGCAGAGATGTGTAAGATACCCATAAGTTCAGATTTGTTAGTCATATTCCTAAGATGTTGGGAATGATTGACTAACACCTTCAAGTGTTAGGTGGAGGGGAATATGATAGATGTGGGCATCACCCTAGAGAATGTACATGCCATCCTAAGATTATAGATAGCAAGGACACCTATGACTACTAAGATACTTGATAGTGATGAGCATATGAGAGCCTTAATTATATGGGCTATAGGCTTATAAATGATATATTTAGGCCAGAGATTGAGTATGTTTGACATGTATACATCATAGGTTATGGATATCTATGAGGCTATGTTATGACTTGTGATAGCATGAGTGCTATGTCATAAGTCAGAAAACAAGGTACCACTTTTTTTGATAGCCTTGAGATAGATGATGTAGGAGACAGTGTTATATAATCTAAGATCTATCATCTACATACATCTCATTCACGATATGTATAGAGTTCTATTTAGAGGGTAGAAGCTGATTAGACTGGTCATATTATTGATGGCATGGGTCTATAAGAGGTTTCCCATGTATCAACCAATTGGGTTTCCCCATGTGGTTGTTGATACATCATTATGAGTATAGAGATAGAGACAAGACCAGGTAGCATAGGCCATGCCCCACATGTTATCATTGTGGTTAGTGATATGGGTAGATATAGTATGGCAACTGTATGGGCACATTTCTACTACATGGCCTAGCTAGGACATAGTTACACTAGATTTAGCATGGATGAAGGTGATAGGGCACTACCCCTGGTGGATAGAACTACAGCTAGTGGCATGAGTACTAGGGTATATAGGTTTTCCTCACCTAGTGGTATCAATAGTGGTGCCCATGTTTTGGGATTTACATGTTAGAGAGCCATGAGGGAGAGGAGGACTAAGGCCACTAGTGGTAAGGTTAACACTTAGGCCATGGCATGAGAGGCCATAGATTGGTTAATCATGATAGGAAATAAAGTGGGAGAAGATGGGTGTGGAGGTAGGAGAACCAAAGGTACCACCACCATATCTACAATAGGATTAGTAATGATCACCAAGGACACAATATCGATGGAGGCAGTAGGAGTAAGAGATAATAGAGACCATGGATATCTCAGATGAGCTAGTATGTGAGCCAAGACAGAGCTAGAATATAGAGAGGCCACTCAATCATAGGATGAGATAGACTCAATTTATATCTGGAAGATTTATTTTTAGGAGGCAACCTATAAAGGAGGTTCTCAAAAGTTTCATAGATGATGAGACTATACTCGATGATTACATAGATGGGCACATAGTGGTGGCTAACACATAGGTAATAAAAGATAATTAAATTATTGATTAAGTTTATTTTCAATATACTAGATATATATATATATATATATATATATATATCAATGATCTAATTATCTATCTGGTTTGATTTTTTTGGGTGTAGTAGAGGATGAGGAGATTAAATGGGGGTACCTAGTGAAGAGAGAACTCCATGATGTCCTAGATGAGGCATAGATGTCATATGACTCACTACACTAAAGGACCCCAGGGAACCATCTGTTTGAGCTTAGGTGAGCTAGTTTAGACTAGTTGGAGAGGTAATAAGGTAGATATGAACATATAAAGAGGGGATACATCCACCAATAGAGATGGGTTCAAGAGAGACACAGGCATGAAAGGCCTTGGCTGAGGAGAGAGCTACACATCTGGCTACACTAACATATATGACATAGGCACATGCCTAGGATATGATACAGGTAGCTGACCTTTTTGTAAGATTGTCTATGATGTCTCTAAGGTGACCAAGGTTATTGATGAGGTGTCATGTGTGTTAGATTGACAATGATAAAGTGTGCTTCAATGTGTTTCAATGTTCTTTCATGGTTATTCAATGTTTCAATTTGTAAGGCAATTAATGGATGATATTGATGGTATGGACATGTTACAGAGACCTTATGGGGTGTTATGAGTGCTTATAATACTTATGTAAGTGAAAATAATTCATCAAAGTAGTCATTTGAGTGTCTAGATTCAAGTAGTCATCTTGATAGATAAAGCTAAGTAGTTTGATGACATAATATCTCACACATGTGAAGGTTTCAAGAGCATATTTATATATGATATATTCCCCTATGTGAGGAGATCATATGGTTCAAATTTTAGATAATGATATTGAAAGTAACAAAAGTTATTAAGGTGGAAAGTTGGCTTCTCAAACAGAATTCACTAAGTGTTGACACTTGGATTTGCACCCTTGAGAAGATGCTTAGTTCTCCTCATCCAAGTGGCACAATGGAATCATCTCTCTTGTTTTGGGTGACAATTATATTGATATGAATCTCTAGATTAGGGGCTATCTCCCCTTGATGCACTTTTGAGCTCTTTCTAAACTAACAACTCAAGAAAATGAAAAGGGCTAAAATAACTAAAATTTAAACTTTTTCTACTAGGGTGATGCACCAAAAGATTTTCTCTACTCATACCCTAAACATACACTTGAAACAAGGACAAGTTACAAATACACTTCTCTGAATATTGAATCACTCACATCAATGTTTCAACATGGGGTCTAGGAGATGGCATAGATTTGGGAAGGCTTAAGCAATAGGAATTCCAAGACACCATATTGAATTAGTTGTTCACTATATCTACAATATCTTTAGACACTTCTTGTTAACCTACAAGAAGGAAATAATAATACACCAAGTAATGATGGAATTAACATATGAAGGTAAATAGAGATTACACTTGCACATACTAAAACCAAGCATGTACACTTAATGCACTCTTTGAATGAGGTAAAACACTTGTCTTTATTGATTCAAGGTAAAATATTGGGAGGCTTCACCATACCAAGTAGAGAGATTTTTTCAAATGAGCCAAGAAAATACATATATATATAGTCTTGAGAAAGAGATCGAGCAAAGGGATTTCAAAGGTCATTTGGACATGTATCAATCTTGAAAATAGCAATAATTAGGTTGCATTTTGTAATAAGCTTCCAATAGTTATACTAGTATAATGAAGATGTCTTGAACTATGTTTTTCTATAAATGGACTTAGCT
Source organism: Torreya grandis (assembly GCA_037957365.1). Taxonomy (NCBI): domain Eukaryota; kingdom Viridiplantae; phylum Streptophyta; class Pinopsida; order Cupressales; family Taxaceae; genus Torreya; species Torreya grandis. Next base: position 2,417,282 of record JARHVA010002023.1, read on the forward strand.
ATTCAAAGTTTGTTTGGATTTTAGTTATTCCTTATTAGCTTGCCAAGTTATGAAATGGCATAAAAACTCACTCTATCGACCTGCCTATTTCCATTTTCTTGTCCACATATGTTTAAGATTCTACCATGTGTCACTTCCATATTTGTTTTTTAATTCCCACCAAACTCCTTTTAAACTCCAATGTCTATTTCCATAGTTTTAAGTTCCTTTGTTGGAATCCCAATGACTAATTTTCATAGTTTGAACTTAAAGTTTTGAGGACTATCATTCCTTAGGCATTTCTTCAAACTTTTTATCTTCAACATTTTTTCAATTTTTTTTATCTTTGGCATTTTTTGGAATTTTCATTTGTGGCCACTTTTCCCAAAAGAATTCATTAAGCCTTTTGTTTCCTTATTTTATTTCAAATTTATTGATTGCCCCATTTCCTTCAAAAAAAAATTCTGAAGGAAATCTTATCTTCAGAATCTTCTTCTCAGACCATTTCTCTAGATAAAATCTCTAAAGTAATTTGGTCTTTTGGGTTCATCATAAACTTCCTTTAGATAAAAATTCTGAAGGAATTCTTTCCTGTGCAAATTTCCCTTTGGTATTTTTGAAAAGAACCCTTCGGCTTCTCTAAATAGTCTCTTTCTCTTTATCCTTCTTGTGGATACCCTTTGAAAAAATTGACATACTCTTCAGAATTTTGAAAAGGTCCTTTTCAGTGTGAAAGAGTCCTTTGGAAGAGTTGTTACCTACCCTTTGAGAAAATTACTTTAGATAAAAAGTCTGAAATAATTTGATAAATACTTAGAATAAAAACCAAAATAAATATACCTTAGAAAAGGACTTAGCTAAAATACTAGAGAACAAATCTTTCAAGAGGAAAACACTTGGGTTTTTACATGTAAAAGACTTTAGCTTTGTGTGAGAACACTTCTTGCATACTAGACATGAAACCTGCATGTTGTATTTGGACAAAGGTATGGACTCGGATGTTTTGTAAATAGGGGTACCCAATTTTAGTTTGAAAGGCCAAAATTTGGTTAATAAATTTGTGACTCACAGGGGTAGTATTCTTGTTATACTGACCAGACCAGTAGCCTAAATAGTCTATTGGGCATGGTGTCAATTAAGGACTAAACTAAACTATAAATCTTGACCATGATTCAAAACTTGATCAATAGACAACCTTTGAATACCTCAAACACACAAACGAAAAAGACACAAAACAAATACCAAAACAAACACACATGTGCTACTTATCACTTAAGAAAAGACAAGATCCAATAGAAAGAAAACTAATTATGTATAGCTAATCAGATATGCTCTTTCTTTCCTAAATCAAAGGGAAAACTTCTTAGGTCTCTTTCATGACAAGATACCTCATGATGCCAAACAAGTGGTTGGTTGGATTATGAGCTTAATGACTCATTTCTCTTGTTTACCACCTTGATTTGCATGTACCCAAGTGGATCAAGTTCAAACATGTCTCCAATATACATGTACTCATCTTACTCTTTGATGCATGTCTCATGTTGATCCTTCATGCTAGTGTAGTCTATCAATGGATCAATGGTTGTTATTTCATCATCATAGGGTTTATTTCGCTCATGGCCCTCTTGGTATGCATCATAGACCAAATCATTTTTTTTATCTCTTTGAGAAGCTTGTCAAACTGATTTCTTACTTCATCATGGCTCTCTTGAAGAAGGGTGGTTGGTGTGATGTTTGAGATGAGATAAAAAAATTCTAGATCATTCCATAAATCATCATTTTCTCACTCAAGAACTCCTTCTTCAAATCCCTTGTCAAAATAATTAGACCTCTCTCCTTTTTGCTCAAAAACAAAAGTCTTACCTTCTCAAAAACATACTCTTGAACCTCATTCAACTCAAGTCCCATGGCTTGGTCATTATGTTCATCAAAGAAATAAGAAGTTTCATCAAACAAAGGGAAAGAGAGCTTATCATTCTTACATTCTTCATCATCACTTACTATGGATTGTTCACTATCTTCATCATGACCAAAAGGGAGTTCATCAAGTAGATATAATGAAACCTCATCATGTCTACAACGCTATATACATGTTACCTTCTTTACACTTAGATTATCTTCTTCACCTTTGAATTATGAAATATTATCTTCCACCTCACACAAACCATTCTCTCTTTCCTCTAAAGAGAGGGTGGGAGGGTAAGAAACATCCTTAGCTAGTTTTAAAAATAGTGGGACATTTCCATGATCTTTTTTCCATCTTGCAATCACCATATCAAATCTTGGAAAATTTTCATCACTTGAACCTATTTTAGATTGAGGAGTAGGATAATTACTTACCAACATATAATATTTATCCACAAAAGTCTCATCAATCTCTTCATTCCTCTCCTCTTTAGGTTGTGTTTGCATTTGAATAACATCTTTCCAACATGTGAAACCAATAGGCATAGTTTTTTATATCTTTTATTCTTCAAACTTTTAGGATAATGCATGCTGAACACTCTTCTAAATTGAAATCTTAACATCATGTGTCTCTTCTTGATGATAGGTAGTAACTTCATTCTCTTTCTCAAGGCCTTGAGCTTGATCATGATAGACTTTTATCCAACTTTCGATCTTGACATTAGATTGAAGGGCTTGAGGAGGTTGAGGGAGACTAGGAAGAGTTTACATATAAATATGAGTATTTGTTTGAAGATAAATGTGTTGATAAAGTAAATGGGATGGCTTTCTTCTAATGGGGGCTCACAATCTAGGAATTTGGAGTAGTTAATTTCCATAGAAGGTTGACCCAATATCTTTTGGTGTTGAAGTGATAAGTGCAAAGGATTAATAGTAGGAGTAAATTTCTTTGACATAGGATAAGATGCATTATATGGGCTAGAGGGTTGGTTCATTTTAATTTTATGAACAAGTTCTCTTTGATAGAAAGTATTTGGTGTAAAAATGGATGGTTTATTTTTTATGGGAGAAGGCTTTCTTGGGATGAAAGAAGGTGTACAAGACTAACTACCTTGAGTAGGTTGACTTCTCAATCTTATTAGATTCTCTTTCATGGATTGCATGGTTTGATCTTGCCTAAACAAGCATCTTCCTTATACATAAACTCTTGCTGATATCTATTTTTCTCACTCAACCTATCTATTTCCAACATCTACTTTTCAAACTCCAATATTATCTCCTTAGCACTCTTGGATTCACTAGGACAAGGATAATTAGTAGGGATACTTGAGGTGATTGCATAAACAACATGAGATTGATAAAAACTATATGAAGTAACATAAGATCCATACTACTCAATAATGGGATTATAAAAACCAAATATGATTTCTTGATGCACTAAGGCTACTTGACCAGTTGATTCAACTCAAAGTCACTATTGGTGTTGATTGAAATGCCTCCAAAAGGTTGATTGATTAAATAACACACCAATAATTCTTTAAATACTTAGATAAAGTATCCCATTGAGTGTGCCAAAAAATATTGATACTTGGATTTTCACCTTTGATAAGATGCTTAGTTCTCATCATCCAAGAAGTATAATGGAATCATCTCTCTTGTTATGGGTGACAATTCTATTGAGATGAATCTCTAGATTAGGGGCTAGCTCCCCTTGATGCACCTTTGATCTCTTTCTAAACTACCAACTCAAGAAAATGAAAAGGGATAAAATAACTAAAATTTAAACCTGTTCTACTAGGGCGATGCACTAAAATATTTTCTCTACTCATACCCTGAAAATACACTTGAAACAAGGACAAGTTACAAATACACTTCTCTCAATATCGACACTCTCACATCAATGTTTCAACATGGGGTCCAAGAAATGGCATAGATTTAGGAAGGATTAATAAATAGGTGTTCTAAGACACCCTATTCAATTAGATATTCACTATATTTGTAATCTCTTAAGACACATATTATTGAATTATAAGAAGGAAATCACAATACACTAGGTACTAATGGAATTAACATATGAAGGTAAATATAGATTACACCTGCACAAACTAAAACCAAGGATGCATACTTAATGCACTCTTTGAATGAGGTAAAACACTTGTATTTATTGATTCAAGGCAAAATCTTGGCAGGGCTTCACCATACCAGGCGAAGAGATTTTTTCAAATGAGCCAAAAGAATACATATATATAGTCTTGAGAAAGAGATTGATCAAAGGGAGTTTGAAGGTCATTTGGACATGTGTCAATCTTTAAAATAGCAATAATTATGTTACATTTTGTAAGAATCTTTTGGTGGTTATACCAATATAATGAAAATGTCTCAAACTATGTTTTTCTATAAATGGACTCAACTATTGGAAGTTCATTTGGATGCTAGTTATTCCTTATTAGCTTATTGAGCTGTGAAATGGTATAACAACTCACTCTATAGACCTGCCTATTTCCATTTTATTGTGCACATATGTTGAAAATTCTACCATGTGTCACTTTCATATTTGTTTTTAGGTTCCTACCAAACTCCTTTTAAACTCCAATGGCTATTTTCATAGTTTGAAGTTAATGTTCTATGGGTTGTCACTCATTTGTTTGAATCCCAAAATCTAATTTTTGTAGTCTAAACTTGACATTTTTTGGACCGTCATTCCTCAAGTATTTGTTTAGACTGTTTGTCTTCAGCATTTTTTTAGACTTTTTGTCTTTGGACTTTTTTTGTGGCCACCTTTCCCCAAGGAATTCATTCAGGCCTTTTATTTCCTTATTTTATTTTGATTTTGTTGATTGGTCCATTTCTTTCAGATAAGAAGTCTAAAGGAAATATTATATTCAGAATATTCTTCTTGAAAATTTTCTTTAGACACAATGTCTAAAGGAATTTGGTATTTTAGGTCCCTTGTAAAATTCCTTCAGACAAAAAGTCTGAAGGAATTCTTTCTTTTACAAATTTCCCTTCGGCTTCTCAAAAAGGTCTCTTTCTCTTCATCCTTCCTATGAATACCCTTCAAAAAAAGTAACATACCCTTCATAATTTTGAATTATCCTTTTCAACATGAAAGATTCCTTTGGAAGAGTTGTCACCTAGCCTTCAGGAAAATTACTTCGAACAAAAAGTCTGAAAGAATTTGATAAAGACTTAGAATAAAAATTGACATAAATATACCTTAGCAAAGGACATAGCCAAAAGACTAGAGAAAAAATATTTTAAGAGGAAAAACCTTGGGTTTTTACACGTAAAATACTTCAACTTTGTATGAGAACACTTCTTGCATATTGGACATGAAACTTGCATGCTAGATTTGGACAAAGGTATAGACTCAGATGTTTTACAAATAGGGATGCCCAATTTTAGCTTGAAAGGACAAATTTTGGTCAAAACAAAGTTCCCATAATTATCCATATTTTTAGTATTTATTATCTAAGGTGAACATTTAATTAGTTCATAGATATAATAGTAAAGATTTAATCCTACTAGATAAGGATCTAATGGAGCACAAGATCTTGTTAGTAGTGATCCAATGGTGTGTATTTATTCAATATGTCAAAGAGTCTAAGATTGCATGCATTGGTAACAAGTATCACAATATTGAAGCTTTGATATAAAATTAATGGCATGTGGTTGCTTTTACAAATGGAGATCAATGGTATAGATCAAGTCAAATAGTCAATATGCTTAGAAGGCATGTAGAGCTACCAAGTGGCACAATCATGGAAGCTCAGAAAAAATATCTATCATGAACATTGAAATATAAAGATTAAGATACTTCTAAGGAAATTGATGGTGTGTATTTTTTCAAAGTTACTAGGGAGCATGAGATGAGGTCAAAGTGTCTGATGTTTAATGTTTACATACTGATCGTTGGCATTTTAATTTAATAAAGGAAAAATTAGTGCTTAGTATTTTGCTTATATATTTTGATCTAGGATGAATTTATTGATGTAGTAAAAAAAATTATATAGGACTTCAATTCACATCCATATAATGAGTTATAAGATTTGAATGTCTATATAGTCAAATATATTAAGCTCCAAAGTTGATTAGGTGTTTGACCATGGTCTGTAAGTGATCCAAGAAGTATATTTGAGCTATTATTGATAGTATTTTGATGTTTCAAAATGAAATAACTATTAGAGAGTGTTTTATACTCCATGAATAATATCTATATGGATTTGATAGGTTTGACCAATCCATCTTCAGTGTTAACAATTGCTTAGAAGTTGATTATGTTTGTCGTATCCATTGGTAGTTTGAGTGACCATATTGAAGAGGTAAGTTAAAGGTGTTCTAAGTAGAATTAAAGAAGAAAATGAACATGGAGATGTTCTATAAATATCTAAGTCTTATGATAATGCATTGGCTATCATAGTTTACCCCTGATCAGTTATGGAGAGTCAAAATAGCTTGACTATATTTTGAATGTATATGACCAGTCTAAGTGGTCATTCTAAGAGAGTTGATTTAAGTGCTTATAGCTTGTTTTAAAGTGTTTGAAGCATATGGAGGTGTAAAAAATTTCTTGAATGGTTAATCCATGTGATATACTCATATGTATATATGAAATACTTGAGTGTTTGCTTGAAAATTTTAAGACTATGTTTTATGTGTATAAAAGCTTGAAGAGCAAAAAGACCTAATTGGTAGGTTCAAGTGTTGATTTGGTGTTCTAGGTGGAATGGACACATATTGGAGTAATAAAGGTTCTATTTAAATAGGTTTTATGTGTTATAAGAATTTTTAAAGGATGAAGGTGGTCAACTTAAGTCTCACATGTAACATGTGAGTATGAAAGCTTAATTGTTTTAGGTCTCAACAAGACCCAATGGTGGTTTGGGGCTAATGATTTATTGGCCGACCTATGAAGAGTGTTGTTATCACATGTATAATTTTTATGGAACTATTTTAAGTGTGGTTCAAATATATAAATCATCTTGGTCGACCAAGATGGGTTAAAAGGAAAAGTGTGATATGTGTACAAGAGTTATTTAGACTAATTATGCTAGTTGTGGCTATGTGGATTCAAGAGAAGAAGAGAACCTTTGAAAGAGAAGGTATTGGTTAGTTAGGACCATCAGATCATGAGGAAGATTATACATTTTTATTTTATTAAATTTATTTAGGAGGACTCATAGGTCATTAAACATAATGAGCCTAAAAGAGGCAGTTTGAGCAAGTTAGTCCTAGAGGTAGTTTGAGAGAGATTGGAGGTGAAGAGTGTATATAAAGGTGATCATCATCATTAAATAGTATAAATAGGTATTCAAGGTGATATATTTAGGTATCTGAGAGGGTGATTGGTTTCCTAGGGGTTTGGTTCCTCTTTGCAAGGTAAATCTTGCTAAAGGTCTAGTTATTATGGGTGCTCAGCTAGACAGGGGCAATAGCTCCTTGTGGGATTGGTGTCTCACTAAACTAAGAGGTGGGTGCTATTTAATTATTTGGTGCTATTCTAAATGTTATATCTTATTTTATAGGACTATAGTCCATCTTATAGGGTTCAGTGGATTTTATCCCCCAAGAGGGTTTTCCACATATATGATGTGTTCATATGATTTATACTTTAGATGTAAGTGATTTCATGTTTACATTGCTTGATCAAGTTTATTTATGTTAATTTTTTAAGATATTGGAATTGTATAAGATTATCTTGCATCACTTATTCACCCTCACCCCCCTCTTAATGATTATACCTATAATAGCTAGTATCATACAATATGGCTAAGTAATTGTAGAAAGAGAATAAAGAGTTAAAAGCTCAAGTGGAGGTTTTTATTCATGTCTAAAATTAGGTAAAAAATTTGAAATTATCTCAAGGCACTATTTGAGAAGTACAAAGGTAAGTTGAGTGATTATGATCAGAAGAAGATCATGGTCTCAATCTATAAGGATATTAAGGATGAGTGTATCAAGATAAATTAGGAGATATAACCCTTGAAGGCAAGCTCAAGATAAAAATATGATGAATAAAAGATCAACATTCTTGAGGATCAATTAAGGGTTACAAAGACAAATCTAAGTTCAAAAGAAAAATAATGTAGACATCTCAAAACTCAGTTAGAAGAGACAAATTCCAAGTTGAGTTCAAATCAAGTGAGCATGATGAGTTGAAGTCTAATCTTGATTCTATAAGTATTATTGAAGAGTAAGCATGTATATGGGAGGATGACATGACTAAAGAAGCTAAGAGGGATAAAGAGACCATCCAAGATCTTAGAATTCAATTAGAGACTGCAAGTTCAAGTATGAGAGATAAAGAGGATGAGAGTGTTCAATTGAAGACCAAGCCAGATTCATTAAAGGATGAACATGAGCAATTTGTTGTCAAGATAAAAAAGACTAAGAAAGAGAAAGAGAGGTTAGATCAAGACAACAAGGTGAAAATATTGATTAGGCAACTAAACTCTATAGGGAATGAATTTTCATTTCATGGTAATTATTTTGCATGTAAAATTTTTTATCATATTGCAAGAAATTGCAGAAGGAAGAGTAGTTGGCTAGCTAGAGGTATGGATCATATAGTCTGCTATAATTGTCATGACATGGGACATATTTCTAGATTTCACCCCAAAATGCATAGGAAAAGACTAACCCATGTTAATTATATTCATCAAGATGGTATGTTTGTTGAGATTCATAATATTCATCAAGTAGAAGGTATGAATGATGCCATTTATTTCTATTGTCATCAAGTTGGTCACATTGCAAGATATTGTAAAAGTAATCTCTCAGGTCATAAGAAGGTGCATAGACATCCTAGTGTGCTAGAAAAAGGTGAATCCTTAGTATGGAATCCTAAGGAAGTGAATATCAAGAAAACTAATTTAATTAAGCTAAAAGATCAAGGTGGAATGACTACTAAAGAAAAAGAGGAATTAGATATGAAGAAGGTTCAAGAATTCCAAGAGAATGTGTCATCTATTCAGATAGAAAAGGAGAATCAAAATTTAGTTCAAGTTGAGATCAAATAAAAGACCAAGGTGCTAGTTGAGGCTAGTTTTGAGGTGTGTATGGATACAAGTAAACATTTTGCTATTGTTGAGAAAGTTTTATGTAAATAACATTACTTGTCAATGCCTAGTGATGAGGTTTTTTCTTTAAATGAAATGTCATGAATATTTTTTGTCTCCATGTATTGTCAATTCTTTCTTAAAAGAAAAGGAGAATATTGTAGTGGATGAGAAAGTTGATTCTCTTAATCCTAATAAGAAGAAGAATAACTATCAGTATCAAATGACCAACAAGGAAATTAATATGAGGTTTTGTGGGTAATTCCTAGCTTCACATTATTCTAGGACATTATGGGTTAGGGTGTCTTTATATAAGCTTCAAAGAGACACTTGATAGTAACATGAAGCATGGTGGATGCTAGTTGAGTTTTGGCTTATGTTTTAAGACAAGAAAGGTCATAAGAATATGTGTTTCTTTACTGTGGAAGGACATGATAAGATATATTCAAGGATAGTGATTTTGAAGTCAAAGTTTTGATCAAATTTGAAGGATGGTCTAGTTGGTTAAATGGTGAAGTATGAAGATGTTGGTTCTGAAGGTTTGTAGGTAGATAATGAAGATCTCTAGGTGTTTAATCAAGGATGTTATGTTATCAAGATATTATATTTAATAATAAAGTATGTTGATCTTGTTCAAATGTACTCTAGGTGTGTTCAGGGTTTTTGGTCTTAAAGGTAAAAACTTGTAAATTCTTGCTATTTAAATTGATTGATCAAATGCTAAAAGATTTAAGACAGGTTGATATGGAGTATGAAGATAATGTGTTATCATATATTTGATATCATGGTGAAGGTCTTAGAGTTGTGTAGATGAAAATTTGTGTATAGCATGGAGTTAAGGGGAGCTAATTCAAATAGTTTAAAAGGATTGAAGAGCTATGCATGATATGAGGGGGAGCATATGTGAAGATGTTTGCTACAGTTGTGATTTAAATAAGATGGATATGATGACTTGATCGAACAAAGTTATGTGTTTTGACAAGGTATTGAATCTTCATGCATGAACAATAAGATCTCATGAGTTCTATAGGTAAACAAGTCCAAGGACCATAGAATCCCAAGTTCAGATTGGTCTATGGTTTTATAATAGATGACATGAGATGTATCTTGATGTTAGGAAGAGATTTCTAAGCTTTGTGAGTAGTTTTTTAGGTTTTAGGTTCAGAGGATTGTGTAGTAAAATTTGAGACAAAAGGTATAAAGGTAATTATGTTGATTAATATTTATTGTAAATGGTTTGAAGATGCTTAAAATGCTTTCTAATCTCAAGTGACTCATGGGGATTCCATCTTGATGTTTTCAAGGTAAGTTCATGTAGTTTCTAATGTTCATGTATATTTTGTCTTCATGAAAGCTATGTATGATCAAATAAGAGTGTAGTCATGGAGCATGTTTGAAAAAATCAAGGTAAGAAGAGGTATGCACAATGTTAGGGGGAGTATATATCATCTCTTAGAGGTGGTCCTTTCATATTATTTTTCTTTGAAGTATTTTTAGGTCCATAGGATCAAGAGTTGAGCCCACTGTCTCATTGTGTTAGAGGGGAAGAAAGTGCTTGAAGAGAAAGACAGAGTCTATGCATAAGATTTATACTAGTGTTGACATCAATGATAAATGGGGGGATTATTGGAGGTTTATATATGATCTCTCCAAGGTGACCAAGGTTGTTGATGAGGTGTCATGTGTGTTAGTTTGACAATGACAAAGTGTGATTCAATGTGCTTCAGTGTTCTTTCATGGTTCTTCAGTGTTTTACTTTATAAGGAAATTGATGGATGATATTGATGGAATGAACATGCTAAAAAGACCCTATGGGGTGTTAGAAGTGCTTATAATGATTATGGAAGTGAAATGAATTTATCAGAGCAATCAATTGAGTGTCTAGGTTCAAGTAGTCATCTTAACAAATAAAGTTGAGTAAGAATTTTTATGATGTCATATCTCACACATGTGAAGGTTTTAAGATAATCTTGATATATGGATAGATTTCCCTATGTGAGTAGATCATATGGTTAAAATTTTAGATCATGAGGTTGATTGTAGCAAAAGTTATTAAGGTGTAAAGTTGGCTTCTCAAGTAGAATTCACTAAGTTCCCATACTTAGCCAAATTTACAATATTGAAGATCTATAGTGAGAATTTAATTGGTTTATAGATCTAATAGTGAGCATTTAATCTAAATATATAAGGATCTAATGGAGATCTTGATTTTTTTAGTAATGATCCAATGGTGTTTATTTCATCAATATGACAAAGAGTCTAAGATTGCATGCACTAGTGATAAGTGTCACAATCTCAAAGATTTGAAAGAAGATCAATGACATGTGGGTGCTCTACATATGGAGATTGACAATGTGGATCAAGTAAAATAATCAATGTACTTAGAAGGCACATAGAGCTATCGAGTGGCACAATCATGAGATCTCAAATTGAAGATCAATGGTGAGCATTGTAAGATAAAGATTAGGTTACCTCCAAGGAGATAGATGGTGCATATTTGTTCAAATTTTATAGGAAGCACAAGATGTGGTCAAAGTGTCTGATGTTTAACGTTTACACAATGACTATTGGCATTTGAATTTAACAAAGGAAAAACTAATGCCTAGTATTTTACTTATATCTTTTGATCCAAGATGAATTTCTTGATGTAGTAAAAAGAAAAGTTGTAGAGGATTTCAAGGTGCATCTAGATAAGCGAGCTAAAATGTTTGAATATATATATAGTCAAAGATATTAATATCCAAAGTTGAATGTGTGTTTGACCATGGTTTGTAAGTGATCCGAGAAGGATATTTGAGTTGTTCTTGATAGTATTTTGATGTTTTAAGATGAAATAACTATTTGAGAGTGTTTTAGACTCCATGAAAACTATCTATATATATATATATATTTTTGAGGTTTGAACAATATATATTTAGGGTGAAAAATTGATTATAAGTTGACTATGTTTGTTGAATGCACTAGTAGTTTGAGTGACCATCTTATAGAGGTAAGTTGAAGGTGTTCTAATTAGAATTGAAGAAGAAAATGAGCATGGAAATTTTATATAAATCTATAAGGATTATGAGAATGCATTAGCCATCACATTTTTCCCCTGATCAATTATGGAGATTTAAAATAGCTTCACTATATTTTGACTATATATGACCTGTCTGAGTGGTCTTTTTGAGAGAATCGATTTGAGTGCTTATAGCTTGGTTAAAGTGTCTAAAGCATATGGATGTGTAAAAAAGGTCCTAAAGGGTTCACCCATGTGATATAATCATATTTATATTAAATTAATTGAGTGTAACAAAACACTTGAGAGTTTGATTTAGAAGTTTAAGACCGTGTTTTTTGTTGATGAAGGCCTAAAGAGTAAAGAGACCTAATTGGTAGGTTCAAGTGTTGAGTTGGTGTTTCAAGTGTAATGGATCCATATGGGAGTAATAAAGGGGACATTTTAAAAATGTTTGATGTGTTTAAATAATTTTTAAAGGATTAAGTTGGTCCAAATAATTCTCACATGTAACATGTGAGTATAAGGGCCTAATTATTTTAGGTCTCACCAAAACCCAATGGTGGGTTGGGGATAATGCGGTATTGAAAAACCTATGAAGAGTGTGGTTCTCACATGTAACATTTGTATGGACCTATGTTAAATTTTATTCAACTATGTAAATAATCTTGGCTAACCAAGATGGGTTAAAAGGAAGAGTGTGATATATGTACAAGAGATATTTGGACTAATTGTGCTAGTTGTGGTTGTGTGGATTCAAGTGAAGAAGAGAACCTTTTAAAGATAAGGTACTAGTTATTTATGACCACCAGAGTGTGAGGAAGATTAGACATGTTTATCTGATTAAGTTTATATAGGATTACAAATAGCTCATTAGACCTAATGAGCCTAGAAGAGACAATATGAGCAAGTTATCCCTATAGGAAGTTTGAGAGAGATTGGAGGTGAAGAGTGAAAACAAAGGTGGTCATCATCAATTAAAGAATAAAAAAGGTATTTAAGGTAAACTATTTAGGTATTTGAGTGGGTTCTTAGTTACCTAGGGGGTTGGTTCCTCCTTGTAAGGTAAAGCTTGCTAAATTTCTCGTTGTTGTGGGTGTTTAGCTAGACAAGGGCAATAGCTCCTTGTTGGATTGGTGTCTCACTAAACTAAGGAATGAGTGTTCCTTGATCAATAGTGTTGTTCCCAAAATCCATCACTCATTTTTGGGGACAACATATCAACTATTTTGGTCCTACAGGCCAAAATTCTCTCTTCCCTTCTAAAAAAATGTTTTAAGTGCTCAAGTTCTTCAATTATTCAAGAATTTTCAGCTAAGGAACTCACAGGTTCAATGAGTTCAACAAATACAATAGGTGGGCTCTCATAAAGGAACAAGTTCTAAACATAGGCATTTCAAGGCTGGTTCAGTGTCGAAGTTCAACCAAAATGTCCATCGACAGACTTCAAAGAGTTAAGCACTTCAGCAAGTTCAAAGTTAAACCACTTCAAAAAGTTTAATGGCTTCAAAGGACTTAAAGAAAAGAAGGCTTTGAAGAGTAAAGGTTGAACCATTAAACCTTAAACCAAAAGAGTTCAAAGTTTAAAGGATCAACAAGTTTAATAAAGTTTGAGAGACTTAGAAGAACAAAGGATTCAAAGAATAAATAATGAACCATTGAATTGTTGAACCTTGAACCAAAAGATTTCAAAGTTCAAAGGTTCAATGAGTTCAATAGAAAGAAAAGGATCCATAAAGTTCAAAGGACCAAAAGATTCAAAGAAAGAGAATGAACTGTTGAACCTTGAACCAAAATGGTTCAAAGTTTAAAGGTTTAAAGGTCCAAGTAATTTCAAAGTTCAAAAGGAAGCTTTGAGCAAAGGAAGGAAGCAAAAGATTCCAGAGAAAAGTTTGAAGAGATGGTTCAACTGAAGAGGAAAGAAAGTGATTGAACCAAGGAAGCGATTGAACCAAGGAAGTGATTGAACCAAAGAAGCAGTTGAACCAAGGAGTCGATAGAATCGTTGAACAATTGAACCAATGAATTCTCATGGTTTAAAGGTTCAAGGTTCAACATGGTTCAAGTGACCAAGTGACCAATGACATCCCCATGAATGTCAAATTTAAGGTAACAAAATGCCCATTTATTTTCAAATGTGGCATGGACCTGAGAGCAAACTCAATGACCAACTGAAGAAGTAGTTGAAAGAGCCATCAGAAAGGGAAGAGATAGCCTAAGATCATAGATCATGAGGAAGAGATAAAATGCATTAAGAGAAGAGGGAATAAGTGGGAAAGACTAGAAATATCTGTGTAGGAGTTATTTCTAGTTGGTGAAATAGTCCACTAGGTGGACATCAAAGAGCATGAGCACTCAAAGACACAGCATGTTTTTCTCCATCAAGTAAAGATGAAGTAGATAGCTGTGCAAATATCAAGAATAGACTAGATGACCCATGCTTGGGAGAAGAAATTCAAGATGATTATGTACACCAAAGTCAATGCTAATGCCCTGTTCTAGCATGGCCCCTTGACAGAACTAAAAATGCATTCAAGGCATTGAATGCAGTGTGGGCCATTTTATGAAACAAAGTGCCAAGTATTTCTTTGCTACTATATATTAGAATCTCTCCTCTTATGCAAAGGAGATCCCTCTGTTATAGAAGCAAAACTCTACCCAAATTGAAAGGGATTTCCTGAGACTTTGAGCTTAGATTGTAAATCATATTTCTTTATTTGAATGAGAAAGCAAGTGACTTTTTAGACTTTGCATTGAGATAGATTGTGTTGTTTAGGGAATTGTTCTTATGTTTTGTTTCTTTAATACCATCTTATCCATTTAATTAAATAAGCAAAACTAGTGGAAGTAATTTGAAAGGTGTCCTGAAGCCAATTGTGGGAGACTTTGTGCTTCAATAATTGTCTTTAGCATGTTTGTTTTTCTATTTCTATGTAAAGGATCTTGGGTTGACTTTGTACCCCCATTATCCTTCATATATTTCACTCTTTGACAGTTGAGGTGGAGACTTTGTGCTACATTTCATCCTACTATGTTATTGTGCCCTGTTACATTTACTTGTCACTACCAAAAAGATTCTTGTTGTTTGTTGAACAAGACTTCTGAAATAAGAGAAGTGCCTTCTGTCATTTCACCAAAATTTCTCCTTTGATTTGTGAACATCATATCTAAAAAAAGAGAGATGGATGGTGTTAACCTACCCCTGAGTGTTATTTTCTGCTTATATATATAGTATATAGCACCTTATAGTTATAGGGAACCTCCCCTTGATGAGAGGAGAGATTTGTCCCCTTTTGATGTGGTAAACTTACACATTTGGCTGACTAATCTCCTTATGCAATGGTTGAAACAACCTATTTTTTCCATCAGTTAGGTGGTGACAAAATATTCACCCAATAGTTTTTGGTAACTCCACTAGGGAAGAATGAGTAGTTTCAGTTCTTTTCCTTATCCATTTTCTCTGCTGGGGACACAACAATTTTGTGCAATTTGAAGCCTCAATATTCAGATTGAAGCATCACCTATGTCTTATCCATTATCATTATAGCCTTATCCATTTACATTATATACTCTGAGCTACAAAACTAGAGACATTAGAGATCGAGCATTTCATTTCAAAAGTCAATTCTCTGCTAGCTCCATGCCAATAATTTTTTGGTGACTCCACTAGGGAAGAATGATCAATTTGGAACCTCAAGCTCCAAGATAAACTAGGGCTAGTTATTTTCCATTTTTATTCTACAATGGCAGCTCAAGGCCTCTAGGGTAACTCTTTTGACCCACTCAATATAACTCCATCTCTACATGAACTACCTCATAGTTTCAGGAAGAATTTCCCCAAGTTCTTTGGTGATGGGAGAGTTCATCCAAATGAACATATTGCAACCTTTAGCATATCCTGTGGTGTGATAGGCATGGAGTATGAGGATGTAGTACTTAGGCTATTTATAGAAACATTACAAGGCACTACTGCAAAATGGTTATATCATCTGCAGGCCTAGACTGTGACTGATTAGAACACCCTCAAAGCCAAATTCGAAGCAAGGTTCAAGCCTATAAAAGATGCACATGCCCTATTGGACCAACTCACATAGATGAAGAAGGAGCCTCATGAACCTATGAGGGACTTCATATCCAAGTTTGACAAGCTGAGGAATAGGATCCTTGTAATTACTCAGCCAACAGCTGAGAACCTTAAATATTTTTTCATCAATTCTTAGCTTCCAAAAGTGAGTTTTCTACTGATATGTGCTAGCCACATAGACCTTGGTGTAGCACAAAATTTGGCTACTAAGGTGGAATATGATCTCATCTTGGTGGGAAATATCAAGAGATATCCTAACAGAGGTAAATCTTCTTCATCTTCTGAATATCCATCTACAGGCACCACTAATCCAATGTTGCAAAAGCTGGCAAATGAGATACTAGCTCTCAAGAAGAAAATGGTGCAAAGGATGTTTTTTGCTCCTTCATACAGAGATGTACCAAGGAGGACATTCCCTAATCAATCATACCAAGGCAACGCTGCTAGGAATCGAGGGCAGCCAAATCATCTTCCTCCCCCATAGGGGAAACTTGCTATTGAAACAACTCCAACCAATTTAATAGTTAGATATCTTGAAACAGAGTCAAATTTCTCTTTCCAACCTAAGTTAAACCTATAAGATGACACTGATCTCTTTGTAGCAGACCAAGATGAATCAACTTGTGACTCTATCATTAGTTTCTTGAATTGTCAAGATGAACCTAGAAGTAAAGGTGAAGCATTTGATGGATCATACACTGTATTCACCTGGTCCCAAAACCAATCAGCCTAGTAAGTTGATAAGAAAAAAATAGAGGAGCATTCTCAACTAGAAATTTCAATTGCTAAGGAGGGAACCACTCTGCCTTTTCAATCAAAGGACCCAGTGATTGCTAAAAAGGTAAGTACATCAAACATTCTTGCACCTTCTACTTCAAATTCATAGACTAGTACCACCCCTCCTAAAAACTAGAAGGGTGGACTTCCTTCCCCTATTCCTAATTTGTTTTAGACATTTGACATAATCGACCATGTCAAGAAAACCAAAATTCAAATGTTTGAATTTGAATTCCTGCAATCTAACCTTGAACAGCTGGACACATTGGTTGAGTGTGTAAAGAATAAAGTTATCCTTGTAGGACAAGATGTTAAGAAGGTAACTCATGATCCCCCAAGGAACATGTCCATCCCAAACAATCTTGTCATTACTCCTCATACTGACCCTAGGAAAATAGAGCCCTTTTACATTTTCTTGTTGATAAATGGTCACAAGCTAAGCAATTACATCATTAATTTTGAAGCTTCAAACAACATCATGCCTACCAAAGTGGCTGAATCCCTTGGTCTCACACTGACCAAGACATTTGGGAGATGTTTCTCTATGGAGAAAAAATAAGTGCCACTGTTGGGACAAATTAAGGATGCCCAATTTGCATTTGCAGCATTCCTGGATAAAAGGATCAAGATGATAGTCCTGGTGGCTGATGTCCCAGCCTCCTATGGCATCCTTCTTGGGCAAAATTTTTACAAGGATGTTGGTTGTGAGCTGAGCATGGACATGTCTGAAGTGAGGACCTCAATCAAAGGTTTCATCCAGAGATTGCTCCCTGAGAAGGAGGAAAAATATGTTGTCACTCAAACATCAATGCCTAAAGCTCAAATTCTATTTGAGTCTTCAGGTAGGGGTAATTATTTTTTGTCTATTGAAGACATTCTTATTTTATCTGATTAAATTCTTTTAGGTGACAATCCAAAAAGTTCAGATAGGACATCAGAAGAATTGGTAGGGTGCAGTACAGATGAAAAAGGATCTTCCCTCTCTAATGAAGAAAAATATGATAGAAGATCAGTTTTTGATGATGTTTGGATCCTAGAATTTGATGGCAGTTGCTCTTCTACCAATTCTGGAGCTAGGATTGTGTTGATATCTCCTCAAGGAGATATTTTTCTTTCTTTATACAAGTTGCAGTTCAGCAACACCAATAATATGGCTAAATACAAATTATTGCTACTCAGAATGAAGGCCACTCAAGATAGGGTTGTCAAACTCCTTCATGCCAAAGGAGATGTTGAACTGATGGTTTGTTAGGTGAGGAACCTATGTCAAACCAAGAACAAAAGATTGTGCCATTAACGCAATCTGGTATGAGACTGTATTGAAAGTTTTGATGCTTTCAATATATCTACAATGCCTAGAGAGCTTCATAGTTGTGCAAATTCATTGGCTATCCCTGCAACCTTCATGATTCCTCACCCTAATTTCAAAGATAATAGGCACACTATCAAACTAGTCTTTTGAGCAAGTGTGCCTGATAAGCTAACCATTGGTAGGTGTTTGATGTTGACAATCAAATTATGTGTTGGACTAAACCAAAAGAATAATGAATTATGGTAATGGACCATACTGCTATGCACCAAAGTTAGGAAAAGAAACTCTTCGCCAAGAGAGTAAGGATTTATGGTTTTTAGATTGGAGACCATGTCTTGCCATGGGGAAAGAAGAGAGAACCAAAAGGAGTGCACAAAAAATGTGATTTTTGGTGGAGAGTACCATTCACCAATCATCACTTCTAGGGAGAAAATGGTTTGTTGCTGATATATCAAGATAGAACAACATTTTCTCTGCCTCATAGTGGGTAACATCTATATCACTTTAGTTCTTGAAGTATCAAATAAGATCAGCTTGTATATATGTATAATTTTTGTATAGTCTTTAGTTCTGTTTGGTACTTTTTATTTTCATATATTTTTGGCACCTTTATTTTTGGGTAGCATGACTCCGTAGCCCAATGGCATACTTAAAGGCACTAGAGATTTTGGATTTTACTCCCTTTAATTGTTTTCACAATCAATGGAAGTTCCCCAATGGGAGCCAGTTGTTGTTCCCAAAATCCATCACTCATTTTTGGAGACAACATATCAACTATTTTGGTCTTGCAGGCCAAAATTCTCTCTTCCCTTCTAAAAAAATGTTCTGAGCGCTCAAGTTCTTGAATTATTCAAGCATTTTCAGCTAAAGAACTCGTAGGTTCAATGGGTTCAATAACTTCAACAGGTAGGCTCTCATAAAGGAACAATTTCCAAACACTTAGGCATTTCAAGACTAGTTCAATGCCAAAGTTCAACCAAAAGCTCCATTAGTAGACTTCAAAGAGTTAAGCACTTCGGAAAGTTCAAAGTTTAACCACTTCAAAAAGTTTAATGGTTTCAAA
Source organism: Torreya grandis (assembly GCA_037957365.1). Taxonomy (NCBI): domain Eukaryota; kingdom Viridiplantae; phylum Streptophyta; class Pinopsida; order Cupressales; family Taxaceae; genus Torreya; species Torreya grandis. Next base: position 2,436,458 of record JARHVA010002023.1, read on the forward strand.
GGACTTAAAGAAAAGAAGGCTTCGAAGAGTAAAGGTTGAACCATTGAACCATTGAATCTTGAACCAAAAGAGTTCAAAGTTTAAAGGTTCAATGAGTTCAATAAAGTTCAAGAGACTTATAAGAATAAAGGATTCAAAGAATAAAGAATGAACCATTGAACTATTGAACCTTGAACTAAAAGAGTTCAAAGTTCAAAGGTTCAACGAGTTCAATAGAAAAGAAAAGGATCCGGAAAGTTTGAAGGACCAAAATATTCAAAGAAAGAGAATGAACCATTGAACCTTAAACCAAAATGGTTCAAAGTTTAAAGGTTCAAGGAATTTCAAAGTTTGAAAGGAAGCTTCAAGCAAAGGAAGGAAGCAGAAGATTCTGGAGACGAGTTCAAAGAGATGGTTCAATTGAAGAGGAAAATAAGTGATTAAACCAAGGAAGTGATTGAACCAAGGAAGTGATTGAACCAAAGAAGAAGTTGAACCAAGGAGCTGATAAAACTATTGAACCAATGAACTCTCATGGTTCAAAGGTTCAAGGTTCAACGTGGTTCAAGTGATCAAGTGACCAATGATGTCCCTATGAATGCCAAATTTAAGGTAACAAAATGCCCATTTATTTTCAAATGTGGCACAGACCTAAGAATAAACTCAGTAACTAGCTAAAGAAGAAGTTGAAAGAGCCAGTAGAAAGGGAAGAGATATCCTGAGAGCTCAGATGACAAGGAAGAGATAAAATATATTAAGAGAAGAGGGAACAAGTGGGAAAGACTAGAAATATCTGTATAAGAGTTATTTCTAGTTGGTGAAAGAGTCCACCAGGTGGACATCAGAGAGCATGAGCACTCAAGGATGTGGCCTATTTTTATCCATTGAGTAAAGATGAAGTGGATAGCTATGCAAATATTAGGAACATACTAGATGACCCATGCTTGGGAGAAGACATTCAAGATGAATCTATACACCAATGTCAAGGCCGCTGCCCTATTCCAGTATGGCCCCTTGACAAAATTGAAAATGCATTCAAGGCATTGAATGCAGCATGGGTCATTTTATGAAACAAAGTGCCAAGTCTTTCTTAGTTTTTATATATTAGAATCTCTCCTCTTATGCAAAGTACATCTCTCTGTTATAGAAGCAAAACTCTACCCAAATTGAAAGGTATTTCCTGAGACTTTGAGCTCAGATTGTTAATCATATTTCTTTATTTGAATGACAAAGCAAGTGACCTTTCAGACTTTGCACTGAGATAGCTTGTGTTGTTTAGCGAATTGTTCTTATGTTCTGTTTCCTAAATACCATCTTCTACATTTAATTAAGCAGAACTAGTGGAAGTAATCTAGAAGGTGTCGTGAAGCCAACTGTGGGAGACTTTATGCTGCTACAATTGTCTTTAGCATTTTTTTTTCTATTTCTATATAAAAGATCTTGGGATGAATTTGTGCCCCCATTATCCTTCATATATTTCACTCTTTTTCAATTGAGGTGGAGGCTTTGTGCTACACTTCATCTTATTGTGTTACTACACCCTATTACATTTACTTGTCACTACCAGAAAGATTCTTGTTGTTTGCTGAATAGCACTTTTGAAAGAAGAGAAGTGCCTTCTGTCATTTCACCAAGATTTCTCCTTTGATTTGTGAACATCATCTCTAAAAAAAGAGAGATGGATGGTATTAACCTACCCTTGAGTGTTATTTTTTACACACACACACACACACACACACACACACACACACACACACACACACACACACACACACACACACACACACACCCGCACGCGCACACACACACACACACACACACACACACACACACACACACACACACACACACACACACACACACACACACACACACACACACACACAGTTATAGAGAACCTCCCCTTGATGAGAGGAGAAATTTTTTCCCTTTTGATGTGGTAAACCTGTACATTTGGCTAGCCAATCTCCTTATGCTTCAGTTGAAACAACCTATTTTTCCCATCAATTAGCTGGTGACAAAATATTCACCCAACAAATAGGTGTTGGTATAAATGTTGGATCTTTTTTTATAGGACTATAGTCCATCTTTTAGGGTTAAATGGTTTTTATCCCCAAAGAGGGTTTCCCACATATATGATGTGAAATATGATGTATGTTCTTATGTATGCTTTAAATGTATATGCTTTCATGTTTATATTGATTGATCAAGTTGATGTATGTTGAATGTTTAAGAGGAGTTGGGAATTGAATTAAATTATCTTGCATTACTGATTCACCCCCTCCTAATGATTATATAGGTAAAAAATTAGGAGAGAGTGACACCTAAAAGCAAGCCTAACCCATATGACACAAGTACAGGAGTAGGAGAGCATGACACATCTGGTAACCCTGGCCCAATTGGCATAGGTACAGGCTCAAGTGTCTCATATATAGGGTTAGGTGTTAGGACTGATATCTTAGATATCCTTGTTACATCATTGTGTTCAAAGGGGTCAGACCAAGGCATCTATAGGTAGCATGGCTAAGCCATGAGATAGATAGGATGGGGCCTAGCCATAGAGCTGGAGTATTGTATATGATTATATTTGTTGTATCAAAACTCATTAGATATATGTATGGATCATTTTGGCATTTGATTGGATATTTGATGTATGTGTTATCATTATGGTTATGGTTATTGATTTTATGGATATATTTATTTCTAGCACAAGTATGTATCTATTGTTGTATATTCTATAGGAAATATATGAGGTGTGGTTTCTTTTCTAGAACTATGTGGGACACATGCATTATTAAAAATAAATAGGAAAAAAAGGACTTGGTAAAATATAATCAATCAAAAATGTACTACACACTATTACAAGTTGGAAAATGTGTAATAATAAGAAAATGACTAAGTATAAAGAACCAAATGGTGGTAAACAAGATGGTAAGAAGAAATTTGTTTTCAAACCAAACAAAAGATTGGCACCAAATTAAAACAATTAAAATCATACTAAATCATGTTGGGAAGAATGAAGATAATGTAATAAAATGGAAATCATATTTAAATGAACAAATGGTATAAAAACAAATAAATTAAGTTAATCAATCATACTAAATCACATTGGGAAGTATAAGATAGAAATAAAATTAACAAAAATTGGTCTTAAATTTATCACACTAATTCAAGCTAGGAAGTATGACAATTTAATAAATGGTTGAATTCTTACGTGCACTCAGAAAATAAGAAGATAAAAGTGAGAGAGCAATGAAGTAAGCATAAAAAATACTAAACAAAGTTGGGAAGCATGTTAATGATGTTTACCTTCATGATCAATCACATCTTATCTCATATTTGACACATGTAATTTTGATTGTGACTTGGATTATTGAAAAAATTTGTGAGGAAGGTTAGGTCCTATCTATGGCCTTACATTACAACTCATAAAGGGAAAACAAATGAGGTGGAATAAATGTGAATATTTGATAATAAAGGATGTGGGTAATAGAAATGTAAAATTATGGTAATTTGTGAGGAATGCCAAGTCTTATACATGGTCTTACAATGCAACTCACAAATGGAATCCTAAGGGGAGTGATCAATGAATAAAATAATTTTATCAAGAAGAAATATGAGGAATTTAGGGAGTGAAAAAGGGAATTATTAGATATTTTTATCCCACACACCAATCTTGTGCCTAGATGGATCAAGTTGATAATGGATGAGCAAATAGACAAAAATTTTGGATGGAATGAGTGATCCAAGGATCTCATTTTACCTACAAAGATTTTGAGACACTATAAGTTCACTTAAAGTATAATTTTTCAATTCCTAAAGGATGGGTCTAAAGTGTTTCAGAGACCCTATGGGATGTCAAGAGTGCTTAGAATGAGTATGGAAGTACATATCATCCATCTTGTTCTTCATTATGTTCATTTATACATTTTGGGTCTAATGGTAGAAATTTTGAGTAGGCAGTTTGTTGATGTTGTCATTGCCACATGTGGATGAGTCAAGGAGAATTGGTCACAGGTCTAATCAAATTAGTCTCAAGAACATAATCCAAGTTTTAGGTCATCTAACGAAGCACATCAGAGGATTTGAATATTCAAAATTGGCCTCTTAGACAAAATTTGCTAAGTTTCCATATATATCCAATTTGCAAAGAAGCTCAGATAGAACCAAGTGAGCATATTTATGAGGCCATATCTTTCATGTGTGGTAGTCTCAAGAGAAAATGATCATATGGGCTTGTTCATTTTTGTTCCCATAACATACATGCTAAATTTTAGGTCATGAATCTAATCACAATAAAAGTTATCCATGTTAAAATTTGGCTCCTCAAACATAATTCACTAAGTTTCCATACTTAGCCATTTTTTACCATGATAGATACACACTTGTCATGAAAATCACATAGGGTAGCTCATTTGAACGTTTTTTAAAATCACATAGAAAGCTCTTAGGACCAATGGATCAAATGGGTTCATACCTTTTAGTATCAAGAACATCTCCTAAAAATTTGGTACCTCCATGACCTCTTTACTTTGAGATCCAAGCCTTCAAAGTTGGTCAAAAATTGATTGACATTTACACTAACATCAATATAAATCTTGAGAAAAACCAACTCTTTTGAGATTAAATTTGGTAGTCACATGAATTTCAATGACAATCACATGAACATCATTTTATGAGAACATGGATGTCAATTTCAATCTTGTGAAGTAGTCATTGGTTTTCAAATAGTGAGTCCCAGTAGATCTAACTGTCTACATTGCATCATATATCTAGATTCGATAGTGTGAGGTAATTCAAAAGGTCAGAGAGATTAAGAGGTTGACACATGGCATAAGCATGTGACTCTATAGATTGGCAATGAATTTTGAGAACTAATTTACATTTAACATATGCATCAACTCGGATAAAGTTGACAAGTCAAGGGCAGGATCAATAGATCTCACTCAATCATATAGATAAAAATCAATGGAGTGAGATGATTCAATAATTCTATAAGCTAAGTTAGTTTATAAACAACCAATGAGAAAAGTGCAAGCCTAGGGAGCATCCACTTAATGTTGAAAGAGCCATTTTTTACCAAGACATAAAAATATAAAGGAACCCAACTCGAAGCATGGTCTGGGCTGAACTAGATGGACATCATGAGATCTAGCATTGTCATTAAGGCTCCATAAGGACAACATAGGTATTTAAAACCTAATATAGATAAAGGGTCAATAGTTTGAATGATGAAATGGGACCAAGCATTGCCATCAAAGCTCCATGGAGGCAAAATGGGTCTTTCAAACCTAATATAGACCAAAGGGGGTGACAGCTTATTGTCAAATCAAGAACATGCACCTATGAACTTATTTTTTTGATAAAAACTATAGGAAAACTAATAATCTTATATTAATTTTCCATCTATAGGATGAAACTATGATTCAAAAATAGATCAAATATGTGATTAATGCAAAGGGTCCTCATCCTTCAACATGGCCATATTTTTTATAAGTAGCCACCTAAAATACACAAAGTCATGTTTCTTTCAGAACTATGAGCATAAAGTTTTTTTCTCAAGTGAGAGATGTCATGAAGGATCAAATAAAAGGTCTAGTGTTGGGAACTACAACTAAGGTTATTCAATACATCCTCAAAAACCTTTGGGGACTTCTTCACTCAACAAGCCATGGGCAATGTCCTAATTGATCAAAAAATTGGCAAGGATGTCATTGGTTAAAGAGTAAAAGGTGGAAGCTCAAGCTCAATTAATGACCTAGGATGGTGGTTCCTTCTTTGATGGCATGATCCCACATTATTTCTCTCTTTATTCTCCTATATATCCTGGTCTCATTCCCATTGAAGGGGTTCTCAACTCTTAGAATTCATCATTCTTTTTGGGACTAGAATACTCATCAAGACTCTTGAAAAAGTGTGCTCATTTTATATGGTTAAACCATATCAAAATATTGTAAGAAATACCTTTTAAATTAATAGGATCAACTCTTTGGCTATCTCTTGTCTTTAATCAGTGTTTAGTATGCTTGTGTGTGGTGAATTTATGAAGGAGATTCTTCCTAGTTTATTGTCCTTCTACTTGCCTCTTTAAAGGTGTTTTCAAGATAACTTGTAGGTCTATATTAGTGTGCTACTTGGAATTTATTCTATGAAATATTTATGCAACTAGTGAGATTGTGAGATTGAACAACCCATAGTTGTCTTTTGTTGATCCAACGTACATTCAATATTATATGAGTGTCCATTTAACATTGGTGTATCACCCTTTTCGAATTATTAGGAGCCATTATCCTCTTTATAACCCTTTTCCCTATGAATCATTAGTTTAGCATTAGTTTAGGTGAACATCAAGAGTAATATGGCCTTTTGTAGAGGTTCAACCTCATCATAGGTGACCCATAGCTTAGGGTTGTTCCCATTGTGTAGCTCAATTGTAAAGGGATTAAATAACCCTCTCCAAGGGTGAAAATTGAGCCTATAAAAAGAATGAAAAAATCATAATTTAGGCATCTTATGAGAATACCTTAGGAGATAGGAAGCATACTAAGGACATGAGAAGACACTAAGTGACTAGTGACCATCAACATACAAAGGAAACTTGTTCTCTATAGACACAAAGTTGTGTAAGAAAATAAGAATGATACTAAGATAAATTCATGAAGGCAAATTGGTATATAAAAATTACAATAGACCTAACTTCCCACAATGTGTTTCTCATTCTTCACGACCCCTTATAGAGCCATCGTTCTACTATGAAGATTGGGTACTTGCATGAGAGAGTAGGCAACACTCAAAGATTTTTTTATTCTCTTTTTATAATCTACTAGCCTACTGTATCCAATAGATGTTGGCTCTAAATTGAAGCCAAATATGGAGTTTGAGCTTCAAATAGAAAAAGGAGATGTGCTTTGAATCATGTATTTTAGTGTGATTTGAATTTTAATAATTTTGAATGTTGTTACCTTTTGTATCATTACTTTTTATTTAATGATTTAGATTTTGCATAGTTTTATGGCTTTTATGATTCCTCCTCCATATCAACTTAGAATGATCAATCATGAGAGATATAGTGATACACACAAATGATATATAATCTTAAGCTATGGGAAGTTAAGTAACCAAAGATAAGACTGACTAGGCCATTTAGGCTTAACAATTAACCAACATGTTATCTCAAGTCTCAACCATGTATATGCTTAGTTTTCAAAAATGGAAATAAAGGGGAAAATGAGATCCAAAGTAGATCAGTGAAAGGATATTTTAATGAGATTAATTGTTTGTTAAGTGATCACATGGTAATAGGAAATGTCTAAATGGAACTAGGTTTGTATAACCAAGTCATAATGACAATTATCCATGAAAAATAGATATAAGAAAGAAAACAATCATAAAGATACAAGAAGGGAATAATAAATAAAATGTAAGAAGAAAAGAGAAAGAAATGATAAAGAAAGACATCCATAAGTAAACATAAATGATAATATAATCAATATAGGATGCAAAAGTAAAGTCACCATGTGATATAAATAAGAGTTTGATACAGTGTTGTTGTTCCCAAAATCTGTCACTTACTTTTGCAGACAACATACTGACCATTATGGTCCTACAGACCAAAAATCTCTCTTTTCTTTCTCAAAAATACTCTGATCAGTTAAGTTTTTCAAATATTGAAGCCTTTTCAGCTAAGGAAGTCGCAGGTTCAACAGGCAGGCTTTCTTCAAAGGAAGTTCAAAACACTTAAGGCTTTTGCTTAGTATTTTGAGGATGGTTCAACACAAATGTTTGAATAAAAGACTTAATGTCCATCTTCAAATAAATATAATGAACCACTTTGAACCATTGAACCATTGAACCCCGCCTTTAAAACGTTCAAAATTTTAAAGGTTCAATGAGTTCAAAGGTTCAACAACTTCAGCGGGCTTAAAGAAAAGAAGGCTTCAAAGAGTTAACATTGAATCATTGAACCATTGAACCTTGAACTTTGAAAGGTTCAAAGGTTCTTAGGTTCAAAAATTTCAAAATACTTAGAGAATAAAAGGATTTGAAGATTGAACCATTGAACCGTTGAACTTTGAACCAAAAAGAGTTCAAAGGTTCACAGGTTCAATGAGTTCAATAAAGTTTGACAGACTTAGAAAATGAAAGAATCCAAAGAGTTCAAAGCTTTAAAGGATTTAAAGAAAGAGAATGAACCATTGAACCATTGAACCTTGAGCCAAAATGGTTTGAAGGTTCAAAGGTTCAAAGGATTCAAAGAGTTCAAAGTTTGAAAGGAAGCTTCGAGTGAATGAAGGAAGTGGAAGATTCTAGAAAGAAGTTCAAATAAATGGTTCAAAGAAATGGTTCAACTAAAGAAGAAAAAGAGAGAATGTGGCCCTTCATAAAACATTCAATCACCAAATGATTGAACCAATAAACCATTGAACCTTTGAACCAAAAGCATTTGAGGTTCAAGGTTTAAATAGGTTCAAAGTGACCAGTGATGTCCCCGCAGATGTCAAATTTAGGGTGATGTAATAACCATTGATTTTCAAAAAGACCTAAGGATAAGCTCAGCAACCAGCCCAAAAAGGATCCAAAAGAGTAGCAAAAAGTGAGAAGATATCCCCGAGAGCTCAGATCACCAAGGAAAGACAAAACATGGCAAAGAAGGAGGGAACAACTACAGGAAATCTAGAAATATCTGTATGAGAGTTATTTATAGTAGGTGTAACAGTCTACCAGGTGGACATCAGAAAACACAAATATTTAAAAGCATGGCCTATTTCTCTACATTAAGTAAAGGCAAATGAATAGTCATGTAAGCATCATAAAGAAGACTAGACAACCCAAAGTCAAGGTTGATGACCTGTTCCATCATGGCCCTTTCACAAATATTCAAGGCATTAAATTCAACATGGGCCATTTTTATGAAAACAAGCACCCAAGTCTTTCTTAGAATGTTATATATTGTAATATCTCATTTTGTATAAGAGGGATCTCTCTGTTATCAGAAGTGAAGCTCTGCCCAAATTGAAAGGCATTCCTGAGACTTTGAGCTCAATCTGTTAATCATATTTTGTTAAATGAATTAGAAAGCAAGTGACCTTTCAAAATTTGTGTTGGAATAAGCTTGTGTCATCTAGGAAATTGTTCTTATGTCTATTTCCTAAATACAGTCTTTTTCATTTAATCAAAAAAGTAAAACAAGTGGAAGTAAGTTGGAAGATGCCGTAAAGATGATTGTGAGAGACTTTGTGCTGCCATAATTTCCTTTAGTCTGTGTTTTTTGTAAAGGATACTAGAGAGATTTTGAGTTACCCTTATCCTTTGTAACCTTTTACTCTATTGTAGTTGAAGTGGAGACTTTGGGCTACTCTTCAAACTATTGTGTTCTTTTGTTTTAATCATTAGGAGAGACAATGAAAGACTTTGTGCTTTTGTTGGTTTCTTGTATTTTCTGTTACTACCTAGGAAGAACCCTGTTGTTGGCTGAATATCACTTTTGAAAGAAGAGAAGTACCTTTTAGTAATTACACCAGAATTCTCCTCTATTTTGTGAACATCATCTTTGAAAAAAGAGAGATGGATGGTATGATTTGACCCCTATGTCTATTTTCAGCTTATATATATATATATATATATATATATATATATATATACACACACACACACTATAAATTATAGGGAACCTCCCCTTGCTGAAAGAAGAGATTTATCTCATTCTGGCTATGGTCACCACAACCATTTTTCCACATAAATATCCTTCCATTAGTTAGGTGGTGACAAAATATTCACCCAATAAACTTTGGTGACTCCACTAAGGATAGAACATGCAGTTTGAAGCCTCAAGCTTTACATTGGAGCAATTACAGTACTTTTCCATATCCATTTTAGCACTCTAGTAGATCCACCATACACATAAAGCCAGAGAGCTCAAGGTATTGTTGACCCTATATTTGAGCTTATGCAGCAAAATAATTTTGATCTTTCCCCTCCACAAACTCACCTTCAGTGAACTAAGAGTTTTCCTCCTACAAACATCAAGTCCCCAATACCAAGTAAAGCTTCTCTTTCCTCTACTAATAGAGCTTTGTCCATACATATCCCACAGAGATTTTTTATCCTTCCTTTCAATAGCCATATCATGGTAGCTCGAGGCCCATAGGGTAACACTTTTGTTCCCCTAAATCTAACCTCTACATGAGCTACCCCGTAGCTCAAGGAAAAATTTCTTCAAGTTCTATGGTGATGGAAAGCTTCATCCTGATGAACATATAGCAGCCTTTTGCATAACATGTGGTGTAATAGGCATTGAATATGAAGACATTGTAGTTAGATTGTTTATGGAAACATTGTAAGGCACTACTGCAGACTAATTTTATCATTTGCAAGCACAAATAGTGACTAACTAGAACACTCTCAAAGCCAAATTTGAGGCTACATTCAAACCTATAAAAGATGCATGCGCTATGTTAGCTTAGCTTACACAGATGAAGAAGGAGCTTCATGAACCCATAAGAGACTTTATTGCCAAATTTGATAAGCTAAGGAATAAGATTCCCATAATTACTCAGTCAATGCCTAAAAATCTCAAATGCTTCTTCATCAATTCTCAACTTCCTAAAGTGAGTTTCCTGTTAAGGTGGGCTGGCTACATAGATCTTGTTATAGCTCAAATTTTGGTGACTGAGGTTGAATATGATCTTATCTTGGTAGGAAAGATAAGAAGAGATCCTAATAAAGGTAAATCTTCTTCATCTTTTGAATATTCTTCCATAGGCACCACTGATCCGATGGTGCAAAATCTAGCAACTGAATTGTTAGCTCTCAAAAAACCAATGGCACAAGGGATGTCTACTCCTCCTTATCATGATATACCAAGGAGGACATTTCCCAACTAGTCATATCAGGGCAATGCTGCCAAAAATCAAGGGCAACCAAATCGCCTTCCTCCCCCACCAGGGAAGCTTGCCATTGAAGTAGCACCAGCTAACTCAGTAGTTGGTTATCTTGGAACTAAATCTGATTTCTATTTCTAACTTGAGTTGAACCAAGAAGATGACATTGATCTCTTTATAGAGAACCAAGAAGAATTAGCTAGTGACTCCAACATTAATTTCCTAAATTACTAGGATGAACCCAGAAGTAAAGGTGAAGCATTTGATGGATCATACGTTGTATTTACTAGGTCCTAAAACTAGTCAGCTCAACAAGTGGATAAAGAAAAAATAGAGGACTAATCTCGACCAGCAATTTCAATTGCTAAATGAGGAACTTCACTACCTTTCTAATCAAAGGACTTGGTGAGCAACAAAAAAGTAAGTACCATAAATATTCCTTCACCTTCTACTTCAAATTTGCAGACAAGTCCTATAGCTAGCAAAAACCAGATTGATGGACTACCTTCCTCTATTTCAAATTCATTTCAATCATTTGATATAATTGACCATGCTAAGAAGACCAAAATTCAAATGTCTGAATTTGAATTCTTGCAATCTAACCTAGAGCAGTTGAATAGATTAGTTCAAAGCATCAAAAATAAAATAGTCTCTGTATGACAAGAAATTTTGAAAATAACTCTTGATCCCTCCAAGAATACATCCACCCACAATAATCTTGTGATTACTCCTCCAGCTACCCCTGGGAAGACATAACCATTTTATGTTTCTCTGTTGATAAACAGTCATCAGTTAAATAATTGCATTATCGACTCAGGAACTTCTGACAATGTCATGCCCACCAAGGTGGTAGAATCTCTTGGTCTCACACTGACTAAGACCTTTGAGAGATGTTTTTCCATGGAAAATAAACAAGTTCCTCTATTGGGACAAATCAAAGATGCTCAATTTGCATTTATGGCCTTCCCAGATAAGAGAATTAAAATGACAATCCTGGTGGCCGACGTCCTAGCCTCTTACGACATTCTTTTTGGGTGAAATTTTTGTAATAATGTTGGTGGAGAATTGAACATGGACCTATCTAAAGTGAGGATACCTATCAAGAGCATCATGAAAAGGTTTCCTCCTGAGAAGGAAGCTAAGTACATTATCACCCAAACATCAGCCCTTGAAGCTCAAATTCTATTTGAGTCTTCAGGCATGGGTAATTACTTCATGTCTACTGAAGACATTCCTATTTTAGTAGATAAAAGTTCCATAGGTGACAATCCTAAAAATTTAGATAAGACATCAGAAGAATTAGTAGGGTGTAGTACACATGAAAAGGGATCTTCCCTTCCTAACGAAGAAAATTTTGAAAGAAGATCAAAATCTGATGATGTATGTATTCTAGAATTTGATGGTAGTAATGCTTCAACTAGTTGTAGAGCTAGAGTTATTTTAATATCTACTCAAGGAGATATTTTTCCCTATGCATATAAGTTATAGTTTAGAAACACCAACAACACCGTTGAGTATGAATCATTGTTGCTTGGATTAAAGGCTGCTGAAGATAAAGGTGTTAAACTCCTTCATGCCAAAGGAGATGTTGAGCTAGTGGTTTGTCAGGTGAGGAACTTGTATCAAACTAAGAATGAGAGATTATGACATTATCACAATCTGATATGGGACTACATTGAAAGCTTTGATGCTTTTAGTATTTTTGTCATGCCCAGAGAATTTAATAGCTGTGTAGATTCATTGGCTATCTCTGCAACTCTCTTGGTCCCTCGCCAATATTTCAATGAAGATAGGTACACTATCAATTTGGTCTTTTGACCAAGTGTACCTGATAATGTTGACCAATAGGTATTCAATGGTGATAACCAAATCATTACTTTTATAGAACAAAGAGAGCTTTGAAAAGCCTCAATTTGAAGGTAGTGAATCTCCACCATGAGAATTAGTTCTAGAAACAAATTTAAAAGCTGATAAAGAGTTCCTTTAGCTCAAAGGGAATAAAATTCTAAAAGGATCAGTTTATCTTGAGAAAAATTTTGACAAACATAATAGGTTTATCAAGGAACAATAAATGGATTCAAAATCCTCCAAGGATTTTGATCAAATCATTTTGAGTACAGAAGACAATCTAAAAATGGTCAACATTGGGAATTGTTGCACTCCTAATGAGAAACTCAAATTCATTACAGTGCTTCACCATTACATTGATGTTTTGGCCTACTCATATGATGATTTGAAACCTCTTAGACTTGAAGAAATCTAGCACAAAATTCCTCTCAAGATTGGGTCATTGCCTCACAAGCAGAAGCAAAGGCAGTACAACCCCAGGATATTAGGCACGATTTTGTCTAAGATACAAAAAATATTGAATGCAAAGATTATTTTCCCAATCCATCATTCCACCTGGATTGTGAACATAGTCCCTATGAGAAAGAAGAATGGAGAAATTCACCTATGTGTTGATTTCATAAATCTGTATCAGTCATCTTTAAAAGACAACTATCCCCTACCCATCATGGATCAGCTACTACAGACAGTGACTAGTGTTAAGATGTTATCAATGCTAGATAGTTTTTTAGGATATAATCAAGTGAAGGTTGGTGAAGCAGACCAACATAAGACTACTTTCACAACACCTTGGGGCACCTTTGCATATCATAGAATGCCTTTTGGATTGATTAATGTTGGTGCCACCTTCTAAAGAGTGATGGATCTTACTTTCATAAATGAAAAGGGGAAGTTTATTGTGGTATACCTTTATAATTTGACAATCTTTTATAAGCATCATCCTGATCATGTGCATCATCTATAACAAGTGATGGAGTGATGTAAGTAGAATGGTATTTCTCTTAATCCCAAGAACTCAATTTTTAGGGTTATAAAAGGTAAATTTCTCAATCGCACTGTGTCTTAAGAAGGCATAAAGATCGACCCAAAAAGGGTCAAATCCATTCAAGAGATTACTCTTCCTACCAATAAGACTACAGTTCACTCTTTCTTTGGAAAGGTAAATTTTTTGTGAAGGTTCATTCCTAAATTTATAGATAAGACTCGCCACAGTGTCAATATGATGAAGGGCAAAGCTACTTTCAGCTGGCCTAAAGAAGGCAAATCAGCATTTCAAGATATCAAGGAAGCTATCACCCATGCCCCAATTCTAGTTTGTCCTAACTACACCAAAGACTTCATGATGTATAGCTTTGCTACTGAACACATGCTTTAAGCTATCTTGGTTCAATAGAATAAAGAAGGTGTGGAATCTCCCATATCTTTCATGATTTGTCCTCTCAAAGCTCATGAGTTGAAGTATTCAAACATGGAGAAGCATGCTTATGTTGTGGTAAAGGTGGTAAAGCATTTCCATTTTTACATCTTGAACTCACACATTATTACTTTGGTTCCTGATATAACAGTCAAATCCATACTAACTCATCAAGAGTTTGGAACCAAAAGGGGTAATTAGATTTCTAAAATCTAGGAGTTTGATCTTGTTATCAAACCAATGAAACTCATGTAGGGAAGGGGTCTATGCCAATTAATTATTGATAACATATCAAAAAAAGTAGGGCATAAAGAAGCAGAGGTTGAAGACATGCCAATAATTCTTTTTGTCACCACTACGAATGAGTGGTATTCAAATATTGCTCATTTCCTTACCTATGGTGAGTGTCCTGCTCACCTATCTCATAAAGAAAAGAAGATTGTTAAGTTGGAAGTTTCCAACTTTGTCCTATGGGACAATGGTCTATACAAGAGGAACTCTGATGGGGTATTCCTTCACTATGTGGATAAAGCGCAATAGAATAAACTTTTGGAGTCTTTCCACAATTTAGCTTGTAGAGGACATTTTTCTACACCTATAACTTCCCATAAGATTATGTGAGCTAGGTACTATTAGCCTACTCTATTTCTAGATTCATATGCTTGGGTGCATAGATGTGAGCTATGTCAATAGTTCACTGGAAAACCCAAGTTAGTTGCATTACCTCTCAAGCCTGTGGTGATAGAAGAGCCATTTAAGCAATGGGGGATTGATTTCATTGGCATTGTAAATCTTTCCTCAAGTGTTAGACATGATTATGTCCTCACAGCCACAAACTACTTTACCAAGTGGGTGGAAGCCATTCTAGTCAAGCATGCTACTTCAGAAGTAGTATGTAATTTCCTCAAGGAAAACATTATTTCTAGGTTTGGAGTCCCAACCAAGATTTTAATAGATAATGTAACCTATTTCTCTTCACATGAGATTATCCAGTTCTATTAATATTATGGGATTACCTCTCCCACTCTTCTGACTATTATCTGCAGGGAAATGGTCAAGCAAAATCAAGCAACAAGAACCTGGTGACCATTATCAGGAAGCTAGTAGATGACAATTAGAGAACCTGGCATAAAGCATTGCTTGATGCTTTATGGGAAGACATAATTACACCCAAAAGGGAATTGGTATGTCCCCATTCCAACTTCTATATGGCCTGAATGCAGAGATACCAATCACCCTAGAATTACCATGATTAAAGTTATCAAAGGTAGTGGAAGATTCAACTTTTGAAAGTTCCATCGACAAGAGGATCATCTGCTTGACTGAACTCAATGAGCAAATAACTATGGTGGTGGACCAAATTGTTGTGCATCAAAGTCTGGTAAAGAGACTCTTTGAATAGAAAGCAAGGATCCATGACTTTCAAATTGGAGATCAAGTCTTTTTGTGGGACAAGAGGAGAGAACTAAAAGGAATGCATGGAAAATTTTATTCCTTATGGAGATGCCCATTTGCCATTCATCGGTTAAATGGTGAAAATAGTTTCTTCTTGAAATATCAAGATGGAACGCCATTTTCTCTGCCTCATAGTGGGCAGCATCTGAAGAATTTCAATCCTTAAAGTATCAGATAAGTCCATTTGTATATATTTATAGTATTTTTTTTTTCAATTTTTTTGGCACTATTGGTTTTTGGTGCCTTTCTTTTTTTGGGTAGCATGACTCTGTAGCCCAATGTCATAGATGAGGGTACTGAGATTTTGGATTCTACTCCCTTCGATTGTTTTTATTTTCAATTGATGGAAGTTCCCCAGTTAGAGCCAACTATTGTTCCTAAAATCTATCACTTGAGTTTGTGGACAACATACTGACCATTTTTGTCCTGTAGACCAAAACTCTCTCTTTTCTTTCTCAAAAATATTTTAAGCAGTTAAGTTTTTCAAATATTCAAGCCTTTTCAGCTAAGGAAATCGTAGGTTCAACAGGAGAGCTTTCTTCAAAGGAAGTTTAAAACACTTAAAGCTTTTCCTTAGTGTTTTGAGGATGATTCAACACAAAGGTTTGACCAAAAGACTTAACGGCAGGCTTCAAACAATTAAGAATGAACCACTTTGAACCATTGAACCATTGAACCATTGAACCCCAGCTTTGAAATGTTCAAAGGTTCAACGAGTTCAAAGGTTTAATGGCTTCAGTGAGCTTAAAGAAAAAAAGGCTTCAAAGAGTTAACATTGAATTGTTAAACCATTGAACCTTGAACTTCGAAGGTTCAAAGGTTCATAGGTTCAACAAGTTCGAAAGACTTAGAGAATAAAAGGATTCGAAGAGTGAAGATTGAACCGTTGAACTATTGAACTTTTAACTAAAAAGAGTTTAAAGGTTCATAGGTTCAATGAGTTCAATAAAGTTTTATGGACTTATAAAATGAAAGAATCTAGAGAGTTTGAAGCTTCAAAGGATTCAAAGAAAGAGAATGAACCATTGAACCTTGAACCGAAATGGTTCAAAGGTTCAAAGGATTCAAAGAGTTCAAAGTTCAAAATGAATCTTTGAGAGAATGAAGGAAGCATAAGATTCTAGAAAGAAGTTCAAAGAAATGGTTCAACCAAAGAAGAAAAAGAGAACAAATGTGGCCCTTCACAAAACATTCAATCACCGAATGATTGAACCAATGAACCATTGAACCTTTGAACCAAAAGAGTTCAAGGTTCAAGGTTCAAAGTGACCAGTGACATCCCCATAGATGTCAAATTCAAGGTGGTGGAATAATTATTGATTTTTAAAATGCCCTAAGAACAAGCTTAGTGACCAACCCAGAAATGAGCTGAAAGAGCGGCAAAAAGTGAGAAGATAGCCCTGAGAGCTCAGATCACCAAGGAAAGACAAAACATGGCAAGGAAGTAGGGAATGACTACAAAAAATCATAAATATCTATAGGAGATTTATTTCCAGTAGGTGGAATAGTCCACCAGGTGGACATCAGAGAACACAAACATTCAAAAGCATGGCCTATTTTTCTACATTAAGTAAAGGAGAATGGACAGCTATGTAAGCATCATAAATAAGACTAGACAACCCATGCTTAGGAGGAGACATTTGAGATGATTTAGAATGCTAAAGTCAAGGTCGATGACCTATTCTAGCATGGCCCTTTCATAGATATTCAAGGCATTCAATTCAACATGGGCCATTTTTATAAAAACAAACACCCAAGTCTTTCTTAGAATGCTATATATTGTAATCTCTCATTTTGTATAAGGGGATCTCTATGTTATCAGAAGTGAAGCTCTGCCCAAATTAAAAGGCATTCTTGAGACTTTGAGCTCAGCCTGTTAATCATATTTTGTTAAATGAATGAGAAATCAAGTGACCTTTTAGACTTTGTGTTGGAATAAGCTTGTGTCATCTAGGAAATTGTTCTTATGTCTGTTTCCTAAATACAATCTTGTTTATTTAATCAAACAAGCATAACAAGTGGAAGTATGCTGGAAGATGTCCTGAAGCCAACTGTGGGAGACTTTGTGCGTTCATAATTACCTTTAGTCTATGTTTTGTGTAAAGGATACTGGAGAGATTTTGAGCTCCCCTTATCCTTAGTAACCTTTTACTTTGTTGTAGTTAAAGTGGAGACTTTTGGCTATGCTTCAAACTATTATGTTCCTCTGTCTTAATTAGTAGGAGAGATAACAAAAGACTTTATGCTTTTGTTAGTTTCTTGTCATTTCTGTTACTACCTAGGAAGAATCCTATTGTTGGTTGAATATCACTTCTGAAAGAAGAGAATTACCTTTCAGTAATTACACCAAAATTCTCCTCTATTTTGTAAACATCTTCTCTAAAAAAAGAGAGATGGATGTATGATTTCACCCCTGTGTGTATTTTCATCTTATATATATATATATATATAATAGTGAACCTCCCCTTGCTGAGAGGAGAGATTTATCTCATTTTGGTTGTGGTCACCACACCCATTTTGCCACATAAATCTCCTTATGCTTTGGCTGATGTAACCATTTTTCCATCAATCAGCTGTTGACAAAATATTCACCCAACAAGTGCCAAATGATATAAAAGATAGATAAAGATAAAATTGGAGCACATGTCCAATCTAAATGTAAATGTAAAATCACCATGAATGTGCTCATAAATACTAATAAATATACCCACACATATTATCTAAAACATCGAATAGATCTCTATGGAGTTGTATACGAAATATTTCTAGAGTCTCATCTATCTTCAATGAAAACTAGGAAATTACTTCTCATCCGATCTCCTCAATATAAAAATTAGGAATGCTTGATGGATCACACTAAGGAAGGAAATTAGGTAAGGGATGCTCAGGATAATCTATGGGAGTAGGCTCTATGGGAGATGTAGGAATCACCAATAGAGAAGGATCCATGGGTGAGGGACTCATGGGTGGAAAAGGATCCACAAGTGAGAGACTCATGGGTTGATAAGGATCCATAGGTGAGGGAAGGTCCATAGGTGAAAAATTCATGCATAGAGGCACAAAAGGTGATGAAGGGAACATAGGAGGGGATGGAACCATAGGAGGTGGAGCCATGGGAGAAGAAAGAGGATCCTTCTTATGGGAATGACCTATGGGAGGAATGGTATAAGGTCTAGAAATATCTATAATATGATCTTTAAGATGTTGCTAAAGGATGCAATAAAAATCAGTATGATGGGTGCCACATTAGTGCCATAAACAATACACCTCTCCATACTTAGACATATATTTAAGAAGTATATTTATGGGAGGCATGGCTTTATCTAAGGATTGAGGGGAAGAAGGATGTAAAGTATCAATATATTATTATAGCTTGCAACAATGGGTAGATGAATGATTATCTATGCCATGGAAGAAATAGTACGCTTGTGAGTGGTCTTAGTGGAAGCACTCATAGGAAGAGGTGTAATAGGAGTGGAAGAAACTAGGGAAGGCTCATTAGCCCAATTGGTAGCCAATGGATCAATTTGAGGTAAAGGAAGAAAACCATCACCAAGGTAAGGTAGTGGTGGGGAAGGAATAGAAATAAGCTCAATGGAAAGAGCAATGGATCAAAAACATGGATAGACTCAACAATAATGAAAGATGGAACATGCTCAACTATAGTGGGAGAAATAATGGGCTCAACTATAGTGGGAATAGGAGTGGGCTTTGATGTGAGTTCCATTAAGGAAGGGGTAGGATCTACAAAATAATGAAGAATGTTAGCATGCATCTCAAGGAGAAGTAAGCTATAGGGATCAGGCTACCTAACAAAGTGGTAAGGCCCATTCATAGCATGATCCATGAGCATAATCTTATGAGTTTCCTTTGAAAATGAAAGTGTTAACACCATCTCTAACCTATGATAAAGAGGAAAAATAATAAAATTAGGAATTATAAATGAGTAAAAATGGGAAGATACACAAGAAGACTCAAACAAAGAAGAATGATAATGAATAATCTCAACATCACAGGCTTGAACAAGACCACCTAGGAATTAATCATCTAAGGAATAATCATCATCATAGGTAGGTATATGAATATCAGTGATGTAAGTAGGGATGACCTTGTCATCCAACAAAGTGTGGTGAATATAAGGTCGAGTCTCGGTCAAGACAATGGGAATGTCATCGTAAGGAGGTTTGTGAGAATGAGGATGTAAAGAATCTAGAAGCTATGAGATGAGATGAGGTGAGAGATCATAATTTTTTTTATTTCAGTTGACCTCATTAGGCTCATCATCATCATAATCTAATAGGTTAGCAAGAATATTCCCAATGAGTTTGGGATGCCCATTGTAACCTTGAGTGGAATTGACAAGAAAGTTGAAACATTGAGACTCATGGAATGGAACACTGTGCAAAGGTTCAAGAGTAGGAATCTTGAAGACACCATGGTCTTAGAATTATTCAAAGGTTAGTGTCACCCTAAATCTTATAAATTTCTCTATTATGAGGGAATTAAATGCATTGACAGGTGGAAGAAGAAGTTGTTCTCATACGATGAGTCCACGACCTACCAAGTAAGATGTTATAAGAAAGAGGAAAGTTAAATATCACCACCTTAACATGAACAGTGATAGGTGGGATACTAATGGGAAGCCACACACAACCTAACAAAGATATTTTCCTTCTATCATATCCTTGGCATGTGTTACGTGTGGACTTGATATTGCATTCAAAATATCCAATGGTTTTGATAAAATCAAGAAAGGCAATGTAAGTTCTCGAACCCTCATCAATCAATGCATGTTTGACTTGGATATCACCTATTTAGACATTAATGAATTCATGAATAATCTCATCATGAATCATATAAGTGATAAGGATTTTAAAGAAAGAGAAGTGTTTATTGTTTCATAAACATGGATGGACATCTCTTCACATTGTTATAATATGCTATCTTCATATCCAAATAAGGATATTTCACATCTTGCTAGGGGATGACAAGGGATGTTCATTTCAAACAATAATTGCATAACATGGTTTCTATAATGTGGAGAGGTCCTCATAAGCTCAAAAAATGGAATTTGGGATTAGAGATTAGTGAGCTCGATAATGGGATCCCACTCATCATAACACATAATAAGGTTATTAGATATAGGTGCATAATGATTAATAAGATCCTCGAAAGAAGGAGCTAAAGTGCTTTGGAATTTATGTTGATAAGAAGGAGAAAGTTTAGAATAAGGTTGTAAATAATGTTGTGAAGATGAAGCAGTTGGTTCAGGTTGATGTTGAGAATTGGTAGAAGAGTTAGTAGAAGCTTGATTATCATTATTGGTAGAATATGGAATAATGGTAGAAATAAAATGGGAAGTGTTATCCAACAGAGAATTTGGAATCAAATAATCAAAGTTTATAAGGTCATCTTGCCCCAAGTCATTTAAATGAATTGGAGAAGAATCATCGATAACACGAAATGTTTGAGATAATGGGAGTGTGAATAGATTGGGAATCAATAAAATCAATAACCCTTTGCATATTATTCATGTTAACCACATTCTCTCTAGAACTAGGGTCAACAAGACTTTCTACATTATTGGTGGAAGGGGTGGGCTTGTCTTGAGTGTTTTTATTAGGTTGATTATTAGGAAGAGCATCTTTTTAGATCGCTAAATGATCATTGGCTTGATTTAAGGCTTGAGATTTAGTATGTGATTCATGAGCCTTAAAATCAATGTCACAGGTTTGTTGATTCTTTTGAATGATATAATCATGATCAAATTAGGACCAATAATAAAATCCATAGCTAAATTATGAAGCTACCTACAAGTCTCATGAGAATGACCCCAACTAGCATGAAACCAACAAAACTTGTTAAGATCATACCAGGATTTCATAGGATGAGTGGGATCAAGTTCTCATGGTAGAGGCCTAGGTAGACATTTAACTAATTTAGCTGAGGATAAGGTTTTATGAATGTTCATAGTAGTTGGTGAAGATAAATGAGGATTGGTATATTATTGAGCAGGGGGAGTTGGTTTTTAAGATTGGTTAGGAACAATAGCTTGAAAGGTGTGAATGGTGTCATAAGAGTCCATAACACCATCATTGGTAGCATTACTATTCTTGTTCTTGAGTAAGATGTGAGGACCCATAGAAGGTTGAGATGGCTTGAATTGATGCATAAGGAAATATTGATGTTTAGCTTGGTCAATATCCTCCTCCAAAGTCCATGGAAAAAGAGTGCAAACCTGATATTGTAACTTGGGAAAAAGAGCATTAGTAAAGAGATGGAAAAATTATCATCAGCCATGTTATGTTCACACTTTTTTGACAAAGTTTTCCACCTTTTAACAAAAGCCTATGTAGTTTCATTTTCAATTTGTTTGAAATTTATGAAATGGGCCAAAGTGTTTTCATGAATATCACCAGTTTGAAATTCTTGAACTAAATCATTCACTAAATCCTCCAAACTAGTAATATAATGAGTTCTAAGTTGATTGTACCAATCTAAGGCATCACCCATGAGGGTTTTTGCTAAGAACTTAGTAGCAGTAAAAGTGTTCAATTTGACCCAATCCTTCTGAAGATTTCTAAATGCTTTAAGATGAAGGGTAGGATTAGTTGATCCATTGTAATAAATTGTAGGGGTGATGCATCCTATATCAATATTAGCAATTTGAGTGGTAAGAGGCTCATTTTGAAGATGCTTAATGGTTTTGTTAACCAAAGGAGGTTGAGGAATGAGATTGCCTTGGGAATATCAAAGTGGAGGAGGGGTAACATTTTGATTATGCATGCCCCAAGTCATTGGTTAAGGAAGATGAAGAAGGTGATTTTGCATTCACATCATTTGGTTTGTATTATGAGCTTGAAAGGTATTCATTTGATTGAGTGTTTTTAACAAGAGTTAGTGGGTTTGATTGGAATTATTATCATTATTTGAAGCATTAGGGTTGGTATTAGTGTCTTGAGTACCACTATTGGAATTGATAGAAGCTTGAGAAAAACTATGAGATTGAGAGGCACTAGTGGCAAAATTTACTTGTGAAGTAAAAGATGGACTAGTGAATGGATGAGAAGAGGAAGCACTAGAATTCTGGTTACCTTGGGTAGTAAATGATGCACTGGTAGAAGGATTAAGGATAGTGGATCTTATAAGACGCCCACTAGATGTAGAACCTACCATGTTAGTGAATATACTAGGCATGGAGGTAGAATAAGTTAAAGAAGAAGATGTCATGGTATGAGAAGGGGTCATAATCAAGGAAGAGGTTGAGAATCAAAGAATGTGATACCCTTAATTCCATTTAAGAATGTGGGAGTAGGTGAATGAGGCTCTTCAGATTGACCACTATTAATAAGATGGTAAATGGTAGAGGGATATTTTCCTTGATGCTGAGGAAATTCAAATATAAAGAAGAACATTTCAGGGGTATACTCTAATTTGGGTTGGTATTTTAGGGAGAAGAGAGGATTATGCTACAAAGAGGTATTAGGAGGGGTCCCATAGTTCGTAGTGCAAGTGGCCATGTGAACATTACTCTCATCTAGAAGAGGAGCCCTATTCTGCATATGAGAGACCCTATGAGGATTAGTAAAACTCATCATGTTTGTTGAATTCATCTCATTGGTGTCTTCAAATATAAAATTCATGATAAAAGGAAAGGACTAAACTAGACAAGAAAAATGCAAAATCAAGGTTACAAAAAGTGATAAAAATAGTATAGGGTTGACTGGGTTGACCTAGCATAGAAAATAAGTCCTATAAATAGTACAGGGTTGGTTAGGTTGATCTAGGACAACAAACATAGGCTAAAAAATTATATAGGGTCGACTGGGTTGATCTAGTATAGTAAACAGGAAAAATAAGATAGCCTATAATAGACTAAGTCGACTGAAATGATCTTGTACTAAGACAACAATAATTTTTCAAGTATATTAAAAATTAAGAACTTAATGGAAATAAATAATCAATTGATCAATGAGGGTGATCGAATTGAGGCACATAACACAAAACCTTTCACCAACAATAGCCAATGCAAGTTTTTATAATATAAAATACAATTGAGCAAAGAAAAAGCAATCAACTTGAAAAGTAAAATCTAGCTAGATGGTCAACCTAAATGTTGTTAGATTATTAAACTATAATTTTAAATGTGATGGGAAGTTAGTTATAATCAAGGAACTAGAAAGCAATCTAAGGATAGTTTTAGGATGTTTGGGCCAAAAGGGATCTATATTGGCAATGGTACAAGCTTGGTATTGGGGCCTACCCCCTCACTTCACACACTATAGTAATAAGGGTATTGGGTGCTTAGCCAAAATATACCATTAACCACATATTTATACTTGGCTAGAAAAACAAGTTGACTTCCCCCTTGGTGATGAAATCCAAGTAGGTAAGCCTTTGGTAAATAATTATTAAAGTGTTTATTTAAGATTTTATAATTTGGTCATGTGTGTAGAAAATAAAAAATAGTGAAACTAAATGGTAAATTAAAAACCACCTAATTAGACTATGTGATCTATTATAAAAATGCAAGCAACAAAAAATGAAAGTGTGAGCTAATTACTATCATATAAAGGTTGATTCTAACTTTGAAACATAGTACAATGTTGATCTAGTCGACATTGTATGCACCAAATATAGAATAGGATCGATAGTGTCACCTCTATACTATGGAAGCAAAGGTTTGAAAATGAATAGGGTTGACATAGTCAACGTAGTTATCCATACATCACATAGAATATAGAACTGGGTCGATAGGGTCAATTCAGTTGACTGTACAGGGGTAGATTTGAAGACTACAAAATGTGAAAGGAAAGACTATAAGAAAAGAGAGAAAGGATAAAAAGGAACCTTAGTGAGTTTGAAGATGTAGATAAATTATATTTTTGTCAAATAACCATGATAAATGCCTATACATTCTACTAATAGGGTCGATTAGGTCAATCTAGCTTTATAAAAGTCAGTGATTGAGTGCCTAAAATGTACAGGGTCGATTAGGTTGACCTAGTAGTCTGGACTAGATGTCTAAAAGTATGAAAAACTATACTAAGTCAATTGGGTCGATCCAATAACCTATACCTAAAAAAGAGTCATTTGGATGTGACTATGTGCTAAACCTAAGCATAGAAGTTAGAACTATGTCAACGTAGTTAACCCAGTATGGAAAATCTATGATAAAGATAATGATAAAATAATGAAAAAATAAGTGAACAAATCCTACAAGGGTTAGTTTGCGTCAGTTTCACCAAAATTTATGTAATCAAAAATGCATCATATCTAAAAATTATTCATAACTTATATAAGATAGAAAATACCTACACTTTCGATTGGGAATACATTTGTTGAGCGGGAGTATGACCAATATGGGGATTTACTAGACCTGATTAGGGTATCTCTTATCATAATACACTATGCTAAAGAGGGTTCCAAAGCCTCTAGTCTAACACAATCATTCAATAACCCTAAAGGGTCCTAGGTTTTGATATTTCACATAATCTAACAACAAGAAAAGTAAATCTAATCTAGTGCTCACCAAAGCTTATCACATAAAGTGGGGGTTAGAAATAATAAAAATAAACATGCATAGAATAAATATACTCACATTAATGTATATGGAATCCTAATACATGGAAGAGAAGTACAAATGCATTATCTATCTACTCTTACAAAGGATAAATAAAGTTAGGAAAACTTACCTTTGAAGACAAACCCGTCGAGCCTCAATATCTCCCTTGGCCAAGGTGTTTTGTAAGAGGTTGTTGTGGTATTTAAGGATGACAAAGACAAATAAGTTCTAGACTACAAAACCTATCGATGCATCTAAAAGACTTCTTCAAAATATAAGATATGTTTCTCCAAAGAAAGTATGGAACCCTAAGTTTTACTTCTCAAGTAAAATGGTCAATAAGCACATGTTCATTTGCTCTTACTTCTTTTTACTTCTCATTGATACTTGATGAAAATGAACTTGTATATATAGGTGGATCTTTTCCTAAACCCTTTTGAAAATGTTAGCTAACAGGGTTAACCTAGTTGACCCCATATAATTCTAGATAATAGTTTACTAGGTCATGAGCTAGGTTGGCCAAAGGTCAACTATCTCCTAAGTGAAAAATACCCCAAAATTGTATAGGGTCAACCTAGTTGACCTAGTACAATTGACTAATAAAAAGGGATTTAGGTGAGGAATAGGAGGATAAAATGTAGAAAATGCATATGATGGGTACAATAGAGAATAAAAAGCTTAGGTTAAATCGTTTTAGGAGACAAGTGTGTAGGCAACAAGTGGCAAAAGGGACAACAATATTGTGAAGCACCAATAGTCTTCCCACCCCTTTTCTAGTGCACCCCTTAAGGCATGCACTCATAGAGATTGAGACTCAATGGGTTCTTTCAAGATACAAAGTGTCAATAATCGATAAATTTTTGAGAATTTTATGTGTATATACACATGGTTATGGTCAAAATTAAATCATGAAGATCCCTTGTACATGTGTGAGATAATTTGCACTATTGGTGGATAGTACCCCCCACTTCAAGGATGGCACATTTATTCCTTATTAATGAAGTTTCCTCTCCTTCTCTCTCTTTCCCTCTCATTTATATAATTATGGGGCTTCTCCTTTGTAATATCATCTTTGTTAAATCATAAAACCCCCAATTTTAGAATTGAACTTGTGTTCAACTTCTTCCTCTTTCTTAGATGAAAACACAATGAAGGTATGAAATTAAGAGGATGAAATCCTTCCTAGTTTTATTTATGAATTTTAGGATTAAAACACTCTCATTCAAGTGATTTAATTCCATTCAGGAATTAAAATTGTGTTTCAAGAGATTTAAAGTTGTAGTGTGAAAGTGTGTGTGATGTGCAAAATTTCATGTTGGAGTTGTGTGAAGATTTATAGGCTTTCAGTGGATTTTTTTAAGTGTGTGTATTGAGAAGATAATGTAATAATTGTTGTTCCATAAGTATTTTTAAGTGTATGTTGAAGATTAATATAATATTTGTTATTCATTGGATTATATTCAGTGTTATTTGTGTTTGGTGCATTAGTGTTGGAATGGTCTTTAGTTGGAGTCATAGAAAACTAGATTTTTCTAAATAATCCTATAAGAGTTATTACACTATATATATCCTTTTTATAGATATTCCATGCATTACTATATGTATTACTTTTCATGTCACTTATGCACTTATTAACCTCAATTAGGCAATATGGTCTGACTTAGGATAATCAGGGCATTGTAATACACCATCATATACTTTTTTCATGGATTGAGTATCAATAAACTCAGCTCATTATTTCTCATATCATTATTTTAGATGTCATAGGTACATGTCATAAATATATATCACTGTACATATATAGTATATGCAAATCAATATGTAGATATCCACATATGCATATATTATCTCCACATGAAAGCCTCTGTTGGTATAAATTTTATCTGTTAATCATGTACATAATTATTTATATTTTGATAGGTATAAGTGTATCAATACATTTATTTCATTGAAAATTTCTCTAAATTAGATAATTAGTTGGCTAGATTATCATGTAAATATATATCACTATATATATTTCCTCATCATTGCATTATGATGTCTATATGTACATGTATCAAGTATAAATAATACATGTGACCAGATCAATAACTATATTAGAAGATATACAAATATATACATGGATATCACTATATTGAATGACTATGTACTTAGGTCACTTTATAAACTATATCATTGTTTTATTGATGATTATATATAAATTTCTCTTTTTAGATGTTTATATATAGTTCAGTCCCTCAATTGTATGATTTAATAGTTTATATACATTCAGCCTCACATAAATTCTTTAGTTTAATTTGGAGATCATAAGCACCATACAAATTTATATGTGTTTACAGATCATTCATTTATACAACTTGTTGCATATATACACAAGGTCGTTAATCATGGTATCTTCTAAATCAATGTTAATTAAAATAATTCATGGTTTGTTTAAATGATACGTGTAAATCCATAATTCACATGGTAAACATATTTGTTGCATACTTACATGAGGAATACAAGGTAAAAGCAATTCATTAATGGTCTAGGTAAACATATATTAGTTGATTAGTGCAAGGTCACTGCATACATGTAAAATGCTTTGATATACTTTAATGAATATATGTTCGCTATGCATATTGCTATCCATATGTTCGTAAACTATATACTTAGTATATTTCATTATTTTTAGACCAATAACCATAACTATTAAGGACTTCAATATACATAACTAAACAATAATTGTAATCTATCAATCCAATAACAATTATATGTGGCATAACTAAGCTATTATAATTGTTATACCATAATTACTTTCTAAACTTCAATATACATAACCTATAAAATTATAATTATTATTGGAATGTTATATTGTATACTAAGACAAGTTGATGATTGCATTTGGATGTTATAGCTATGTTGCTACACATTTTTTTAGGTGATATGAATAACCATGTATATTATATAATTTTCTATTTCTAATGATCATCATACATAATTTCATTATACTATACTCAATCCCATATTTTCCTAAAGTAAACCTTAAATATTAGCATGTAAAGAGAATCTTTGTGATCATGTTTTATCCTTAAAAAATTACTCTTGTATATTCAGATTGAATTCACCATTCTTCAAAATGGGATTAGTGGTGAAAGAGTGTCATGGTAAAAGTTTGAAATTTTAGTTTTCATAAGAAATACTTAGGTTGAAATTGTTAGGTGTGGAGCCTAATTGTATTCTAAGATCAGAGATTAAAATTCTGATTTTATTTCAACTAGGTTTTGGATCCCATTCTTTGTATCCTCAATGGCATGGGGGGTGTAAGGGGGGGAACCCCCATGCAGGGTCCGAGGGGGTTTTATTAAAATTGCCTTGTAAAATTGTAGTTTCATAGTCAATCTGGGTCATTTATTAAAGGTTTTTAGATCTGATGGTAGAGGTTATGTTTAGGTGTTTTTTTGTCCTAAAATGTATTGATACATGGCTAATATGAAAAAATAAAAAACATATTATATTGTACATAGAGAGAGGAGGTAGAGAAGGTAGAGAGGTGTAATAGGTTTTGTTGTAGGATTTGTTTCTCCCTTGTATTGCTAGAAATAATATACTAGACAAGTTTGGTGGATGTATCCCATCTTGGGTAAACCACGTTAAATCTAATGTCTCCTATTTTATGCATGTTTATGATTATTTTTTATATGTTTGATTGATTTACTTCATAGTTTCTCTTGTATGTGATTTGGGGATAAATCTATGTTTTATTTTATCCTAATAGAAACAACATTAGAACATGTCAAATATAATCAATGAGTTTTTAGAGCACCAGATAAGGAATTTAACCATATGATATACCTAGGGATTCATGAATGAAGTCGACTATTATTGACTTTTGGAAAAGATAATAGAAAAAGCATTTGATAATGAAAAGAGAAGATCAGGGAAATATATATCCATGCCTATACTCAAGGTTGAACCCCATCAAAGCTTTAGGTTCCAAGGAAATAAGTTGATTTAGATATTGATTTGTTTTTTTTACATGCTCTACATCCTTCTTCAACCCATGCTCTACTCCCCGTTTCACATCTCATACCTTTGATCCTATCCTCTATGCCTTCTTTCCCTTCTCCATCATGCCTACCTATTTTTTCCATCACTAACATATTCCGTTTAAAGCACACCTAACTTTCTTTCCTTTAAAGCTCTCTCTCTCTTTCTCTCTCTATCTTTATGACTTTCCTTTTTGTGTCTTTATTTTTTTTAATTTATGATGTTTAATGAAGCTTTTCCCATTTATATATTTTTCCTAAATGACTTAATATTAATAATTAACTCAATTTTTGTCTAATACATTTTATTTATTTATTTTATAGAAATCAATATATTTGTTAATTATAATTAGCACTTTGAATATCATCAAGAATTAATATTAATTATTAACTCATTAATCATTAAATTTGAATTTACTCTATTTACATGAATTTACATTTCTAAAAACATTAATAGTCATGCATATGACATAAATACATTCACACAAGATTAATTCCACATAAGCATTAAACTGCACTAACACACAACTAGTATGCCTAAACAATTATCTAAATACAACCAATCATCAGAAATGTACTAACACTAACAAGTCAAAATATGCATTTAATATGTAATATTTAACATGGTGTGTGCAAGGTTCTAGCCATTCTTCTGTCATCCCCCAACACCTCCATCTACATCACCCTCTCTAATTATTCTCTCTCTCTCTATCATGCTTTGAGGGATGAATCTCTCTTGTGTCAAACTCAAAATAAGCAAGTATTTAGTCCATAATATTGTGACATATATATCATAAAATACTTGTGAAATAATAAATCAATGAGATCACAATGTAAAGAATATACAATATAGCTAACTCATAGTAATGCAATTATGAAATCAAAGCATCATACATATGTCCCATAACAACATATGCCTTATAACTTAATCAAATCAAAATTTTAACTATAAATATCCATGGATAATCAGGTAAATTTTCTTAGTGAGAAATCAGAATGTAACATGTAGCCCCTTTAATAACCTAATATTTACATGTCTAAGTCCTAAATAGTTAAAACATCAATAGTATTTTTATATCATTGAGGAATTTGAATCCTTTATTGAGACATTATAACCTAAGGAGAAACGTTAGGATACCAATGGACTTGCAATAATCATCCCTTAGTTTGATAGGCCCAAGGACATCATAGAATACCAAGATCAATTTGTCAAATCAAAGATAATATTAGTTTCCCCAAGCAAATAAGTAAGTTGGTCTAGTCTTGATGATGATTTCCAAATTGCTCATTTCGTTTAATAGGAGACTGGTTTTTTGTTAAAAAATTAGTCACAGTTGCAAGATATATATGATGATCAGGCTGTGCAGTTGAATACTAAATGTATTAAGTTTCTATAATAGTGAATTGGTTGATGTGATGGATTTTATTATTACCTTTACATTTATTTCTAACAAACAAATTTGTGAATAGATGTAAGCAAACTACTTTCATTGTTATGTGGGTATGGTAAACCCTTCTTTTCAGTAGAAGTATTATGCTTGGTCCATTTTATATAATTCAACACAAAGGCCACATGGGGTGGCTCTACATTTCTTGGCAAGGTTTTCATATGTAATATTCATACAAATATAGTGGTGACTTTTGTAAAAAATCTAAGAGTGAAATTTGATCGATAACATCTTTATATGACATTGAGATCTAATACATATGCTCATTTTAATTTTATTGGTTGGGGAGTGGAAGTTTCATTGATAAAGGTGAGTCTTGATCAATGATATCCTTTGATGGCAAGTCTTTACAGCGAAAAGTAATAACATTTACATTGTGGATTAGATATTGCATAATATATGCAAAAATAGTCAATGCTATATCACTTGGAACTTGGATATCACATAATGTTTAATATAAGATATCCTTATGAATAGTGGATTACTTTAGAAGTTCAAGTGTTGAGATATCAGCATTTTTGTTACTTAGTTGGTTAATAAGGGCATCTCTTTTAGATTTGAACATGAGTTTAGGTTTAGGAGGAATTTGCTCTAGTGCATTAAAAAAGAATTAGAAATAGATTAAATGTTTCTTTTGTTTTAAAACCCTCTCATTAAATTGACAAATTTGACTCTTAATAAATGATAGACATTGAATGATAAGTCTGATTAAGCAATTATAATAACAAACCACAACTATAAGCATAGATTATATCCCTAAATGGGCTATAGATGCATCCATATTGGACATATTTGTAACAAATTGAAATATGATCTTTAAATTATAAACCTTGCTAAATTATAAATCAAGAATCAGAAAATCCTAGATCAAAATCTAGGGTTCTGAGGACCAAAAGTCAGGTTCACCAAAATTTTAACCCTAAAATAAGATGGGTCAATATAGTATAAAGTTAATAAAATAGAAATGAATAAGCACAAGGGTGATAAAATAGATCTATATCAAGCTAATTAATTTTCAAACTCAGATAAAAAATATTCTAAATTTGAATTTTGAGATATGCTAGAAATAAAATGTACAATGATTGATTGATATTATAATGAATTAGAAAAAAGAGTACTTAATTATTTTTGTCTACACGTGTAGATCTAAATTAGACAAGCTATAAGTATACTAGAACTAGATTCTAGATCAAACATTAGATTTTAGAAAATTATATTTCATGGCCTTAAACACTTATTTTAGACCTGGATAGTTGCATCGATTCTGGTGTTTGAGTTGGACATAGGTATCTACCATAGAATATTAATTAGATTTGAGTGTAACCACCTGTAGTATTTTGGTGTTTCTTTCATCTTTCTTTTTATGTGTTTAGATCATGCACATAGGTTGTTGCTCTTCGTTAAATGATCAAACCCTAACTTCCTTGACCTTAGAGTGACTGTGGGAAAAATAAGTTAGTGGGCACATGGTTTCGATTTCACCCAATGAACCCTCTATCAATGGGCATTACCTACATAATTACTATGCTAAAAAGGGCCTCATAATTATATAGTTCTCCCCTATGTGTTGGATTATGTGTGCATAAAGATGCATCATGTGATAAATAAGTACATAGAGTGACTTGGCTTGCAACTTAAAAAATATAATTCATAGAATGATCCTTCAATACATCAAACTTGTAGATGGGTTGTCCGTATGACTAATATGAAATATGAAAAAATAAGGAAGCTTTTCTCACTTGAATGCTTGATTGAATGCCTTTGGTAGGTTGCCTTATGAGTTGTTAGGGCTATGCTTGGTGAGGAATGAATGATGATTGATATTGTATATATACCAATCATTTTTGAAAATATCTCATATTGAAGACTTAGGATAACCATAAGGACACATTATAATTGTAAATTTATGACGACGACACTAGACACTTACTTTGGCATAGGACACTAACATTGGCATAGGTGTTTGCTTGGGACATAAGTGTTCAAGAAGCTAAAAAATAGGTACAAGTCTAAAACTTACAAAGGATGGTAATAAGCAAGTTTATAATATTTTGAGTAGCACATAAGGCTTGGTCATCAGAATAACATATGATTAGACTAAGAGATAAACAATAGGCATAAGATATAGTGGATGTGAGTCTTTCGATAATAAGGTCTAAAAAAATGAAGGGTCCAATTGTGAGAAGTATTTTTCAAGTATACAAGACCAAGGTTTTATATAATTTAGATATAGAGTCTACTGTCTTATAAGTGGATTGATTGGAAAAGGATTTATTTTAGATGCAACTAAATTATTTTTGCTAGTGTAATTTCACCTAGATTAACTAAATTTTTTATAAATTTAATCTGCATAATTTTATAATGATTTGATAAATTTAAATTCCCTACTTAGGGATACATTATGTGTTTGTTGTTTATAGTGTGTAGTCTAGGTTTTTGAGCTTCGTGTATTACAAATTTTATCTTTTCTATCATCTTTCTTTTGATGTGTTTAGATCATGCACATAGGTTGTAGCTCTTCATTAAATGATCAAACCCTAGCTTCCTCACCCTTAGAGTGATTGTGGAAAAAATGAGTTAGTGGGCACATGGTATAGATTTGACCCAATAAACCCTCTATCAATGGGCATTACCTACATAATTAATATGCTAAAGAGGGCCTCATAATTATATAGTTCTCCCCTATGTGTTGGATTATGTGTGCATAAGGATGTAACATGTGATAAGCAAGTATATAGAGTGACCTAGCTTGCAACTTAGAAAATATGGTTCATAGAATTCTTCATTAGTACATCAAACCTATAGATGGGTTATCCTTATGACTGATATTGAAATATGAAAAAATAAGGAAGATTTTCTCACTTGAATGCTTGATTGAATGCCTTTGGTAGGTTGCCTTATGAGTTGTTAGGTATATGCTAGGTGAAGAATGAATGATGATTGCTATTGTATATATACCAATCATTTTTGGAAATATCTCACATTAAAGACATAGGCCAACCATAATGACACATTATAATCATAAATTTGATGATGACAACATTAGACACTTACTTTGGCATAGGGCACTAACATTGACATAGGCATCTAACTAGGACATAAGTGTTTGGGAAGCTAGAAAATAGGTACAAATCTAAAACTTATATAGGATGATAATAATGAGGTTTATAGTATTTTGAGAAGCATAGAAGGCTTGGTCATTAGAATAACATATGGTTAGACTAAGAGATAAGTAATATGTAGAAGAGATAGTGGATACAAGCCTTTTGATAATAAGAAGGTCTTAGAAACTGAATGGTATAATTGTGAGAAGTACTTGTCAAGTATAAAAGATCAAGGTTTTATATAATTTATATATAGTGTCTATAGTCTTATAAATGGGTTGATTGGAAAATGATTTATTTTAGAAACAACTAAATTATTTTTGCTAGTGTAATTTCACCTACATTAACCAATTTTTTTAGAAACTTATTCTGCATAATTTTATAATTGATTTGATAAAGTTAAATGCCCTAGTCAGGGCTACATTATGTGTTTGTTGTTTATGGTGTGTAGTCTAGGTTTTTGAGCTTCATGTATTACAACTTTTACCTTTACCTTTTTTCTAGTTAAATATTTTTTGGATTAGTTTATATGATTTGAGTTTCATTTGTAATAATGAAATGTAGGTAGTTGTTCATAATTCCTTGAGAGCATTTATTTAACTCATGTTGTTATGAAGCTTGTACAACATTAAAATGAGAAATAAAACTACACTTTTCAGCTTGTCTTACTTGTAAACTATAGTCGATATGTGTTTACAACTGATTTGTTTGAAGCTTTATTTTACTTTATTTTTCAGGAATTGGGCATAGACATGGGAATAACATGGCAAGGAGAGTGTTTCAAAGCACTTAAGTTCAAGAAAGCTCCTTATAAGAAAACTACCTAAAACAATATAGTGGCCAAACCTATTGATATTTGGCGGAGCACTACAACCAAAACACCCACAACACTTTGAATATGCTTGGAGTTTGCAATGTAACTAGGTATTTATTCAAATAAAGACAAATACGTATGCTAATAAGATAGATGTCTGATCATAAATATTCTTGTGACACTTAAGAGGGATTATATGAATTGTTCAACTTTATAAAATATAATTGTTGGAATATTTTATAATAAATTATACATGCTTTGAATTATCTCAAAATAATTATTAAAAAGTGAGAACTAAATTTAAAATAGACATGGATCCTTACATAACATATTATGTTACCATTAAGGAAAGATAATTTATTAGACAAATAAATTCCTAAATATTTACAAATAAAAGATCAAAATGATTTATAAATATACTACTTTTAATATATATTATCGTATATCAAAAGAATCTATCACACCAATTGATCCCCTCACAACGACTATTGGTCGTCTTCCCATCGACAAGATTATTATCAAATAAGCCAAAATCCTAAGAGAGGATATGGCTAAAAACCAAAAACCAGTTGGATTGAAGTCACGGTTAAAGATATATATGTTCTTTTGGGTACAAGACTATATAATGCACGTCAATTATATTTTTAATGGTCCTGTGAAATTATTTAGCTCAATTTATTTTAAATTCTAAGGTTTAACACTTCCCATTTTTTATAATCAGGGGTGTACTATACTATATTGTTCTCATTGCACTTTTTATTCGACTGAAAAAAACAAACGGAAAAAAAACTATGAATGATATAATGAAGGCCTAACGACAAGTAGCAGAGACGTAGTTGTTTTTGAGTCCTCATGTGAAGCATAGTTTTTTCTGGAGACTGAGACACTGGCTTTTGGGAATGCCGTGTCTGAATTTCTTCTATTCCTAATTTTTGACGAAGCCTGACAACTTGTACGTGAAAATTTATGTATGCCAGCGAGGTTATGGGTTATAAAATCCTACGCTTTTGATACCATTTGTTCAATCTCAATAGAATCCAGCTGCGGAAATCATCCTCAAATTGTACTGTATATTTCATTTCAATTCCTTTCTCTCAATCGTACAAAGCATCAAATAGTTTGTGATTTGATATTAATTTGACAGGGAAATGCAGGGATTAGCGTCTAACAAAAGATTTATGTAAATCCAGCAGTCGGCACCGTCCAATTCAGGCTTGGAAATTTACCTTCTGAAGTTATTTTTACCGTTCCACCGACAGGCCATCAATGTTTACACCCTGAAAATTAATAAACCCTAATTTTGAACAGTTAAAATTTCACAACAGTCGACGATTAGCCCATACTTTCATAGATAAAAAAGATTAAAGATTTCGATAGATTTTTTGAGTGATTCCTATTTAAATGTAGGCAAAGCTATCGTCTCCGTTCATAGGCCTGTGGTTCTCAGATAGGTAATATCAATCGAGATGGGTGAAAGAAATAAAAAAATTCAGAAATCTCAACTTTAAAAGATCAAGTTGAAGTACTTGAAACTGCCACGTCAGTTTGTTACACCCACAAACCCTCTCAACGTAGACACTGTTTTCTTTATACTCCTTTTCTCTTGTTGTCTTACTAAATGTGATATCCAAATCATCTCAATCTCTACCTTTTAACTTGATTACCCTTTAGCTTGATTTCCCCTTATAGTAAGGGTACAAATATCTTACATTGAATATAGGTAATATGTCACCTTGCTCTATCTCATATGTATTTGTTTAATGAAAATATATAAGGTCCAAATTATTTCATTAATTTTATTTTATTTTATATATATATGGGGTTATAATGAATGTTATCTTTATATAAATGTATTAAAATAAAGTTATCTATTTATAATATTTGTTTTTTAATTATAATATGCATATTTTGAATATTTCAGGGGAGAGTTTTTTCACCTTCTTTTCACTTTTCTATGTACATCATATATATATGTATAATCTTTTATTTCAACATTTTTTATTTTTATATTAGTTGTATTTCTGAACTTGAAAATGCCACAAACATTGTAATCATACAAAATTTAAAAAGAACTCATTATTATATTTCTATTGGATGAGTTGTTATAAGAAAACTTAGCTTCTATCAAAGTTATATCCCGTTGTTTAGGCTTGACTCATTCCAAGCATCTTAGCCAAATTAGTGAGGCTTTTATTCAATACTTTTATTTTTCCATCCATTTGTGGATGATAGATTGAACTCAAATCCAACCTTCTACACAACTTTCTCCACCAAGTTCTCCAAAATTGCACATCAAAATTTGATATCCCTCATCAAGTCCATGATTTTCAGTAAACAATGTAATATTACTATCTCCTTGAAAAATAATTTGGTAATGTTTGTGCAATCAATTGTCTACTTATATTCTATGAAGTGTGCCCATGTGAAAATTTATCCATAAAAATGAAGATAAAGTAATTACCTGTTTGTTTTCTTAGTGGCCCAAGAATGACATCCATGCTTATGACCTCCTATAGTTTCTCCAATATTGGTTAAAAGGATTATACAAGCCTACATTATGATCCTTTCCCATGGCATGTTAGTAAACAATACACCATTGAACAATATTCCTCACATCAATACACATCCTAAGTTAATGGTAACTTTCACACATCAACATTAATGTTTAATCTGCACCAAAATATCTTGCTAGGCCTCCACTATACTTATTCATTATCAAGTTAATCTTCATTAATCCTTGAGGTATACACAATTATTGTTCCTTGAGCAATAAACCATCCTACAACAAATACTCCAATCATGGTATTTTATCGAAACTACTTGGATTCATGCACGCTACCCATGTATATCAAAAAACTAAATCTTCTTTGTCAATTCTCTCATAGAGTCAAACCTAAGTACTTCAAATCTCATTTCATTCATAAAAAGAACTCTTTTACTTAGAGCATTTATTGTTCTATTAGACTTGCCACTTCTATGCTTTAGCACAAATTAAAAACTTTGAATAAACTCAACCCATTTTATATTCTTTTGACTCAACTTACCTTGGGTTTTTATGAATATTACTGCTTGAAGATATATGTACAAAACAAATTCATTAGGCCACAAATAAGGCCTCCACTTCTTAAGACCCTATATTATATCATAAAATTATTGATCATAAACATAGTGTACTTTGAATGTTTGTTTCATTCAATTTCTCATTAAAGTAAGTAATGGGATTACTTTCTTGAATCAAAACCACTCCCACCATTATTATAATAGCATCAAAATTAGGTAAAAATTCTTTGTTGCAATCTTATAAATGATAAAAATGGTTTTCCTACAACTCTTTTTTTCAAAAAATATAAAACTGTGATTTACTACAACTTTTCATTTAAATTATTTTCTATCATCTTTCATTCTTTTCATAATCTATGCACATATTTTGTTAAATTTTATAATGAATTTCCTATAGAAACTAGCTAACCCATGAAAGATTCTTGCCTCAAACATACTCATATGTGATAGCCAACTGAAAATTACTTTTAGCTCTTTTGTTCCATTTTTAACACATTATGTTGTAGTGAAGATATGATCTACTATTATATGTTAGCTTGATTATTTATCCTATAACCTGTGAGGATATACCCTAAGAGATAGTTACCTAACATATAAACTATATGATCATTCACTTTAATTATCAATCTAGGGGCATACAACCTTGCAAGAAGTTTGCACTATATACACAACACTAAAATATGATGAGTACAAGGAGGCTAACTCACTCTACTAAAAAATAAACACACTTGAAATAAGTAAATGACACAAAAGTAATTTTTAGGAAATTAAATTTCATGAAATGAATCAATAACTATTTTGGAAGTTTCCCCCACGTTGTTGAATTGAAATTGCATAATTAGAAATTCTTATATGAGAAATAAAACTTGAATTCAAAGAGAATATGGTGTAACTACTCTTTAAAAAATGAAAGATACATAGACACAATGCATAATGAAATTTAACTAATGGATGATATTGTCACCACAATTCCTCTCCTCTGCTACAACTGAAATAATTTAAATCACTTCTATTACATCAATGAATCTATTACAATTAAAGTATTCCTACGCTCAAATTATAAAGTTATCATAACAATAATTACTCTTCAACCTTATACTATGTATATTATTTTTATATCTTGTTTCTTACTAAATGCATCCTATTTATTTTCTTTTGAATAGATAAGACAAGATTTTATTCAGATCGATAGTTATAACATAGTTTAATCTAAAAACTAGACAATGGTATAAAATATGAAGTACAAGAAAATAACACATTCATTTATTGCAACCACTTAATATAGATGATCCAATGAATCAAAATGATGACTAAACAATCTAAAGTTGACTTTCTCGTTTGCTCACAATGAGAAAATATCACAATCCTCAAATTGTGGGAGTTAATTTCTCAAAATCATCATATAATTATCAATCCCTCAAACTTGTGTATGCACAATGGTTACTATGGGTAACCTTGCCCAGTTACTACAGATAGCTCATCCAATTACTCTAGTCAATTTGCCTAGTTTCTATAGAAGACTTTGCCCAGTTGCTATTGGTAGTTCACCTAATTTATACAAGTGCTTGTTTACCTGAGGTTGCCTTAGGATCTAGAATTATGGGATTAGTGATAAAGTCAAAAATAGTAATAATGATAAAAGACACTATTTTATTTATAAATAAATAGTCCTTATGCAACACTCCAAATATATATGCAACATATTCATTAAGTGTTATATGAAAAAAAGGACTTCAAAATGAAACATAAATTTGAATACACTGATTATAAGAGGTTAATAGGGAAAGATTGACTAGTCAATCAAGGTCAATTCTTGAGCTCATCAGACCCCTAAGCTAAAATGGTTGATAGTCCTTGAGCAAATTAACTTTAATCATATGTTGGGTGCACAGTTTTTAAAAATCAAAGGGTTTAGATGAGCCATCTCCCTATGTTTTAAAGTAAAATCCTTTATTCCTTTCAAATTTATTCCATCCACTAGTCTCTATAACTTCATCTAATATGTATTTATAGAGTAATTTTTACTCTACGTCGTATTTAAATTTTGGGTCAAGCACTGCAATTTTGGTTCCCTCATACCTTGGACGTAGCGGTAGAGTTTTGGAGCAGAGGGTGGGTTCATTTTGCCTAAGTGTCAAAGTGTAGCGGAAGCTGCCAAGTGTCACCTTTCGAGCACGGGTCCTTTTCCCCTTTTTATTTCTTTCATTTCATTTTTGCCTAAGTATTGAATTCAGGAAAAAGCCACCAAGTGTCGCTCTCCAAAACACAGAGCTGGCCAGCTGGTGTCCTTCAAGCCCCTTTTTGTAACTTTTAGGAAGGCCATGGAATGTGCCACATATCCAGTAGTAGCTAAGAGAAACACACCACGTGTCAGCACCCACGTCCCATGTCGGCCCCTGCATTCTTTTTTTTTTGGCAAATACTTTCAATGATTTAAGTATCAAAGAAGCAAAAAGTGCCAAGTGGCAGTCGCAAAAGACCCTAAACTACCTTTTTAAAGAAGCAGCGAAAGTCATTGTGTGTCAGCATTCGAATACTTTGGTTCAATGCCTGGGTTCAATACTTTGGTTCAACACAAAAAGGTGCCATCTTATTTTGCTTAAATACCATAAAGCGATGGATGTTGCCAAGTGTCGCCCTTCGAGCCCCTTCTTACTCCATCCCCGGAAGAAGCGAAAGATGCCACATACCCCTAGCAGGAGAAGTGGAAGATGCCACGTATCTTCCCAGAAGCAACAGAGGTCATCACATGTCAACTTTCGAGAGACCATCTTCAAGCCTCATTGCCGAATAAAGATTGTGGTGGGTCCCCGAGGTTACTTCAAAGGACTATAGAAGTGTCAAGTGTCAACATGCAAAGACTGCCACATACATCCATCCCCTCCTAAAAAGTTGCTCGGGCAAAGAACACGGTGAGTTTTATTTTGTTAAACCTGCTAAGTATCAAAGAAGTGGATTGCGATAGGTGTCGAAGGTAGAGCATTCCTGAGCAAAATATAGAGAAAGTGAAATGTGCCAAGTGTCATCCTCTGGTGCCTTCTAGACCATAAAGAGAATTTTCATGAATTGACTAAGCGTCCTCTTCTGTTTCAATAGAACAGAGTGTATGTCTATCTGTTATAACAAAGATGGAGGGAAACTCGATGAGAGTTATTCTTGGTAGATAGAACAGTGCATCGGGTAGATTTTTGGGGCTTGCAAGCATTAAAGGGCCATCTATTTATCCCCTATAGGT
This sequence comes from Torreya grandis, assembly GCA_037957365.1. Classification (NCBI taxonomy): domain Eukaryota; kingdom Viridiplantae; phylum Streptophyta; class Pinopsida; order Cupressales; family Taxaceae; genus Torreya; species Torreya grandis. The sequence goes on from JARHVA010002023.1 coordinate 2,477,288, forward strand.
GGAGGTAGAGTAGATAGTTGAGCGACCAAATAGGTGATGGAATGAGAAATTTAGGCATGAAGGGAGGTACTAGACATGAATCACCATGCTACAGTCAGGGTAGTTTTTGATAAGACCAAGATGCATCTGAGGCATTGAAAGCACCGTCTGTTTTGTCCCCTGTGAGTTAAGAGCAGAGTAAAATTGTGCGAGAAGGGGAGTGATGGAAGGAGACATCTAAGGATATAAAAGAAGATGAATTTTAGGAAGAAAAGAATGGGGGATTTCTCATAGTTTTAGACTTTCTAGAGTTTTTGGCTAGTAATATCATTTGCTCTTGTCAAAATTTTCTTGAGTTGTAAAGTTGATATAACTGTGCATGTTTTTGTGCCTTTTATGTGGCTGAATGAATTAAGAAAATTTGAACTCCATGCCTTGGTTGGTGTTATTTATGTCATTTGCAAAGTAGTCTATAATGTATATTCTCTGGAGTTGTGATTAGGAATGTCATTTGCTTTTGTCTCATTTTCTTGAATCGGAAGTTCTACATAACTGTACGTGATTTTTGCACCTCTTATGTGATTAAAATATTTTATTAAGAAGATTAAACACTATGCCTTTGTTGACATTCTCTGTATCTCAGCAAAAGAATTCCCTATTGTGAGCCTCTATTTCTGTTATTTCAATCTTTTACATTGATCATGCACTTGTCTGCTCTTAAATGTACTTGAATCCTATAATAGTCTCACTGTGCTCAGATTAGGGTTAGGAGTACACTCAGGCCTATCACCATAGTTAGGTTTCAGTTCCTACATTTGTGTTTTTGTTTAATCTCCTATTCTTTTTCCCAACACCCAATACAAAGAAGAGACCAGCTTCTCTAAAATTTGGAGGTTATTTCAAGCCACAATGTCCCACAGCTTGAAACTTCCCATTGTTGATTGATTAAGATCAAGTGCAATTTTAAATCATCAACAATTTTTGGCATGCCCAGTGGGACCGATCTTTCAAGGAGTTGAAGAATTTTGGTGTGTTCTTCGGCCAATTAGCCTTTTGAGGTTTTTAGCAACACCAACAATGACTCTGAGTCAAATCAGTCGATCAAGCAATCCTGGTATCATCAATCACCTTTTGGTATGTATAATTTTGCTACTCATAGCTATGGGTCTTATTCTCCCTCATATATTTTTAATCAAGAACAAGCTTCTCCTAGAATCATGTCAAGTAACAAGGATGTAGATGGTCATGAGATATACCAATCTTATGCCCAGTCTCCCCAATATGTCACATCCCATGCTCAACTTGATCTTATTTTCACCTTCAAAAAAGCATTACTAGGATTTAAATAATATGTATTGGAGCTTGACAACAAAAGGCAATATGGCCAAGGATTTTCTTATCATGTCATCCATCAAATAAGGGATGCAATAAATTTGATTAAAAGTGAGTGGGATCCCATTGAAAGGGCAAATTGGCAAAGGCTTACATATGAGATGTTAGATGTGTGTGGATTGATTGCATTTCTAGAAGAGAAGTTGAGCATTCATGAGAGACAGCCTTACCAAGTCTATCAACCTGCACATTCATACGCCACCCCTGTTCATGAGCAAGGTCGAACCTGTCAAGGTCATTTCCCTAATAATGCAGAGTCTATGATAGCAGCAAGGGAAGAGGACTCCAAACCCTCACTTTCCCCTCAAGTCCCTTCCACCCTTCCCTAAGAAGATTCTTGTTTTTCATCATGGCCTTCTTCTTTATCCCTTCTCAAAGAAGAATATATTTTGGAGGAAGCAAATGAGTATGCAGAGGAGTGCGCTCAATTCATGGCTAGTCAAGAGGATTCCATAAGTACAAATGAGGAGGAAATCACCATAGGAGCACCCTTCGATGAACAAGAAGACAAGTCATAAGTTTTTGTCTTAACCTCTAATGAGGAAGAGATCATTTTTTACTTTTTTCTCACTTTGCAAGAGGATATGGAGGAGCATGGACACTCCCTTGACCAAGTCATTAAGATAGGTGACACTATCTTCAAGAAGGCTGTGAACTGGTTAGATATGGAGAAGATAACTTTGAGACTCAACTAAGTATGCAGAAGGGATGCCAGCTTTCAGATTTATCCTTTCAAGAGGATGAAGTCATGAAGGAGCATGATGATGTAATAGAGCTAGAATTTGAAGGAGATAAACCAAAAGATAATGGATATCAAAAGGCACAGAGTGAAGAACCAACAACCATCGATTTCTTGATGACACATGACAACATGAAGAACCAGTATTTGACGAGCTTTCAAGGACAAGAAGAGTTTATGGGTGTCGAACACATGTTTTACTCAGACTCGTTTGAGTGCAGGCAAATCCATGTGGCCAGTGCAAAGGACATTTCATCAAAGATATACCCATTGCAATCACTGGTATGGAAATATAAGTTGGCTTGCCATAAAGAAGATGTTGGAAAGTTCATTTTTGATCTCAGAGGGAAATAAGGATGATTAGTTAATGTAGTTAGGTAGTTTCCCATTCTTGCATTGTTTTGTTTTTCGTTATTTTCTCACTTTTCCTTTAAAATAAGCATTTTAAATGCAGAGTTAGCATCATAGAAGTTTTAATTCTTAAAATTTTGCTACTTTAAATGCTTCCCCAAATCTTTCAAAATCTTTAAGGTACCTTCCACCGCAACTTGCATAGCATGTCCACCTCACTGTTTCCCAAAGATTGAGTAGGATTTGTTAACGGTCACCCAAATTTAATGTTATTTGGGACTTGGTAGGCCCATAAATATCCCTTAGCAAGTTTTAAAGTTTACAAACTCTCAAGCATTCTTTCACCTATGAAAATATCCTAATCATTACGATTATTAGTGCCTAGTAAAAGTTTGCTTCAGCAAGTGTGTTTCTATCTTGCACAAGGCTCATACCAGGTATTATACAAGAGATATAGAGATGGTGGGAACATCATCTTTGCAACAAGGAATAGGGACACTTGGATATATCGATAGGTTACTGGCTAGTAAATCATATGCTATAGCTCCTGTGCAACCATCAAGAAGCTATTCAAGAACCAGAGTCCTGGGAGTCAGTCAAACCAGTGACCCATCAAAGGTAAAGGATTATGCAAATGGAATCGTGGACCTGACCTTGCAAAGAGCCAGTAGCAAGAACCTAAGAGAAGGGGCACACCAAAGGTGTCTTCAAAGAGCTAGAGCAAGGCAATAAGAGATGTTTGAAATGAGGATATGGACCTCACAACTGGCTCAATTCATTGTCCCAGCCATGCATCCATGCCCTGATGTGATTGAATTATGCATGGACTTGCTCCATCCACAATCTTGCACCATCTAATAAGGCTCCTTCATGCTGCAAGTCACCCCACAAGCTATCAGGGACATGCTAGCCCTACAGTATGACAATACCACTACATTCCCCACCATTGATAGGATGCAAAGGATGTGGGTGAATGTCAACACTCAGACAAGGTTTTTGAGGTCTGAGTTGAAAATGGCTGATGGTGATACAATGGTACCCATGCTCCCTGCATCAAGAGCTTAGTTTGCGCCCGCTAGCCAAGACACGCTATTAATGATGGCTCTCATCTTTGGCATGAAGGATGACATAGTGGTATATGCAAAGAAAATGGCCATCCTTTTTAGGCTGAAGATGGTTGACAGGATGCAGGAATATTGACTCGACTTCTCAGAGCACATCGCCTTTTTAATCATGGAGTAGCTGACCCAGTTTAGATCAAAAGGGGTATTCAAGTATTCCTCCTTTTTGTTCCATCTCATACTACATCAGAACCCCAACCTTTTCACCCAATATATGAATCTGAACCTGTATGACCCAGCTTTTGACCCCCAAAAGAGCATTCATATGTCTGCATGGACACATGTTTTATCAAGAACTAGTGACCCATATGATTTTTGGGAGCTATTCATTACCCCTATTCTTCATTGCCTTAGCCCTGAGCCTATCATAAATAGGTTATTCCCAAGTGTTACGAACCTCCTGGTCAGTTGTCCAATTCCGTGTGACTTTTATTTTGGGTCTCGTCACACGATCATAAGGGTCCATGGATTTTGTGGAGAACCAGTGTTGCTACCAAAGACCTTAACTCTTATGTTAGCATTCTTGAAAGTCACCAGGTAGGTGTCAGTAGTTGACAATGAATATGGCTCTGAGAAGAAGAGAAAAATGTACAATCTCCCATGGATGGCAGGCAATGTAAGCCTGGAAGCCAGAGAGGTTGAGACTGTGCTGCTCAAGAAGCTAGCCTTCTTGGGGTTCTTGTTAGTCAAGGACAAACCCAGTTGATTACATAGCTTCTGTGGTAAGGACCAATAGGATTGGGGCTAGGATTGCACATGAAGGCCACCCTTTTTGGGAGACCAAGAAAAACCCTACAGAAGATGTTCCTGGTCTCTATGTTGAACTGACAGATTTGCCCCTACCATAGAATAGGCCATGGGAAACCTTCTATGATAAATAGAAGGATTATGATCCCAAAGTCAGGATGACTTCTTGTTTGAGAAGGACGTTGAGGAACAAAGGTTGGGATGTGGAGAAGATTGAGGCCTATTGGAAATATAGGCAAAAAATTTCCCAAACCACCCATGCTTTTGGAGGCATAGATTCAGATGAAAGATGGGAATAACTCTGGGATGAATGGCATCTTTCCCCTACATCTAGCCCAAAAACAAGCCAATTGCCAACACTCAGGATAGAGTAGGAAGCTAGAGCGAGACCAAGCCAACAACCACAGGCCTCAAAGCAAACTGTAGCTATTGTAGAGCAACAAAAGAGTGTGGTATCTTCACTACCAAAAGCCTCCCCATCATCAGGAGTGATTGAAGTCCCCGATTCTCCACAATCACCACTATCAATTGCAGAGGTAGAGGGGAAGCAAATGCAGCCAGAGGGAGAAACACCCAAGAAGAGGAAGAGGGTGCAATTTCACTTGGATTCAGAGGAGGAAGAGGAGCCTTCACAGTGCCCAGTACAGAGCACTAAAACTTCCCCTCAGGTAAGTATTACTCCCCCTCCTCCCTCTCAATTTATCCCTTTCCCTGTTAATGTGGTGCCTCCACCTAGCCAAATGACACCTCCAGCTACTACTGCCATTCCCATTTCACAATTCACCCTATCATTGGCACCTCAGGCCCTCACATTACCCCATTTCTCCCCCTCTATTCCTAGAAAGATACCCCTTCAACTCACCCCTAGCCAACCAATGGCTATCTAATATCACCTGCCACAAGGATTTCCTTTTGCAGGAGGGCATATTACATCCCCTTCCAAATTCCAGACATAGGCTAATGCTGCTAGGAAGGCAAGAGAAGCCCGATTGGAGAAAAAAAGGATTAAAGAAAATAAAGCACTAGTTGTTCCACACCTGCGGTCACAATTTGACCCTATTCAATAGCAGCTGACGGTGACCCATTTGTCACCCAATGTTGCCAAGCCAAGCGAGCAAATGCAGTCAGAGGACTATATGATGAACATTGTGGCCATTGACATGTCCCTGTTCAGGCCTCAAGACAGAGTTGAGCTACTGAAAGAATCCACTTCTACAGTCATAGAAGATTATTTGAAAAAATCAAGGAGAGTGCAGAAGATGGAGGCTGATTTGGCCAAAGAAAAGGCAAACTATAACAATTTGGCCAAAGAGATAAATAAGAGAGATAATGAAATAGCTAGTCTGCATAAATAGTTGCAAGATATTGTTTCCCTTCAGACTCAATGGGTAGTCCAAGCCCAAAACAATTCATTGAAAGTAGAGCTTGCACTTGCAAAAGATGTAGCAATAGCTCTTAGGTGGGAGAATGTAGCGTTGTAGGGAAGAGTTGAAGGACTTCAGCTGCAAGTTACCCAATCATAGCAAAGGCTATTGGAGGAACAAAACAATACTATGGCTTTTCAAACCTAGTTCCAAGCAGAGCAACAGAGGATAGTGCAACTGACAATTGAGTTGGCTAATAGGCTAAGAGGTGTCAGAGTAATGCAACTAGTGAAGGAGCTCTATGAGTCAGCATGGGAGAGAATCTCTTTAGAGATTATCTAGCTCAGGCCATTTCTCACCTTCCTTCTCAATGCACAGTAATTGTGTGAGAGGGTGGAAAATTCAATACAGAACACTCTGGCCACGGTCTCCAAAAGAGTCATGGACTCCCATTCATTGTTCCAAAAGCTCTATGACACAATGGATGCAACATTGGCAGTCGTGGGAATCCATGATAGAATGGCCAATGTGAAATGGGTCAATGAGGTGCTCAGTTGTAATGCCATAGCCAATAGTTGTAAAGACCATCTCGAAGTCGTGAAAGAAGGCATCAACGAGATGAGACAGCATATCGAAGATCTAGTGCAACTAGGCCTTCCTTCTCCATTTCTAAATGCAAAGATGGTGCTAATGGTGGACCAAATTGAACCATTGATGCTGGCCAAATAGAGGGATCAAACAATTTTTTAGAGCTTACAAGATGATTCCTTAGTCTCAAAAGTTGAAGTTGTTCTGGTTCCTATTTCCCAGCTAGAATTCAAACTAAAAGCTATGGTCTAGATCTTGCAAACCTTTTCACACATAGATATCATTAAACTTGACCTGGATTTCATTAAATTGTAGAACAAGCAAGGGTTATCTAACCATGAGTGGTCCATCTACTAGACAACACTATTGAAGCTGTAAAAATTTTAAATTTTGACAGAGCGAGATTCAGGTTCTTTTTGAGCAGGCTCAAAAGTCCTGGGGGTCACCAGTAACTGTAGAGTAATTTTTACTCTACGTCATATTTAAATTTTGGGTCGAGCACTGCAATTTTGGTTCCTGCATACCTTGGACATAGTGGCAAAGGTTTGGAGTAGAGAGCAGGTTCGTTTTGCCTAAGTGTCGAAGTGCATCGAAAGCTGCCAAGTGTCGCCTTTCGAGCACAGGTCCTTTTCCCCTTTTTGTTTCTTTCATTTCATTTTTTCCCAGGTATTGAATTTGGGTGGAAGCCACCAAGTGTCGCTCTCTGAAACACAAAGCTGGCCAGTTGGCATCCTCTAAGCCCCTTTTTGTAACTTTCAAGAAGGTTGTGGAATGTGCCACGTATCTAGTAATAGCTAAGCAAAATGCACCACGTGTCAGCACTCACGTCCCATGTCAGCCCCCACATTCCATTCTTTTTCAGCAAAGACTTTCAATGAGCTAAGTATCAAAGAAGCGAAAAGTGCCAGGTGGTAGTCGCGAAAGACCCTGAACTACCTTTTTAAAGAAGCAGTGGAAGTCACTACGTGTCAACATTCGAGAGACTTTGGTTTAACACCTAGGTTCAATACTTTGGTTCAACATAGAAAGGCATCATCTTATTTTGCTTAAACACCATAAAGTGACAGATGCTGTCAAGTGTCACCCTTTGAGCCCCTTCTTATTCCATCCTCAAAAGAAGCGGAAGACGCCACATACCCCTAGTAGGAGAAGTGGAAGATGCCACGTATCTTCCCAAAAGTAGTGGAGGTCACCATGTGTTAACTTTCGAGAGACCATCTTTGAGCCTCATTACTAAATAAAGATTGTGGTGGGTCCCAGAGGTTACTTCAAAGGACTGTGGAAGCATCAAGTGTCAACATGCAAAGACTGCCACGTGCATCCATCCCCTCCTGAAAAGTTGCTCAGACGAAGAATGCGGTGAGTTTTATTTTGTTAAAATTGATAAGTATCAAAGAAGTGGATTGTGATAGGTGTCGAAGGTGAAGCATTCCTGAGCAAAATATAGAGAAAGTAGAAAGTGCCAAGTGTCGTTCTTCGGTGCCTTCTAGACCATAAAGAGAATTTTTATGAATTGACTAAGCATCCTCTTCTGTTTCAATAGAACAGAGTGTCTGTCTATCTATTACAACAAAGATGGAGGGAAACTCAGTGAGAGTTATTCCTAGTAGATAGAATAGTGCATCGGGTAGATTTTTGGGGCTTGCAAGCATTAAAGGGCCATCTATTTTTACCCTATAGGTGGAGGTAGAGTAGACAGTTGAGCAGCCAAATAGGTAATGGAATGAGAAATTTAGGCTCAAAGGGAGGTACTAGACATGAATCGCCATGCCACAGTCAGGGCAGTTCTTGATAAGACCAGGATGCATCTGAGGCATTAAAAGCGCCGTCTATTTTATCCCCTGTGAGTTAAGAGTAGAGTAAAATTGCACGGGAAGGGGAGTGATGGAAGGAGACATCTGAGGCTATAAAAGAAGAAGAATTGTAAGAAGAAAAGAAGGGGGGATTTCTCATAGTTTTAGACTTTCTAGAGTTTTTGGCCAGTAATAACATTTGCTCTTGTCAAAATTTTCTTGAGTTGTAAAGTTGATATAACTATGCATGTTTTTGTGCCTTTTATGTGGCTGAATGAATTAAGAAAATTTTAACTCCATGCCTTGGTTGGTGTTATCTGTGTCATTTTCAAAGTAGTCTATACTGTAGATTCTCTGGAGTTATGATTAGGAATGTCATTTGCTTTTGTCTCATTTTCTTGAATTGGAAGTTCTACATAATTGTACATGATTTTTGTGCCTCTTATGTGATTAAAAGATTCTATTAAGAAGATTGAACACTATGCCTTTGTTCACATTCTCTATATCTCAGTAAAAGAATTCCCTATTGTGAGCCTCTGTTTCTATTATATCAATCTTTTACATTGATCATGCACTTTTCTGCTCTTAAATGTACTTAAATCCTATAATAGTCTCACTATGCTCAAGTTAGGATTAGCATTACACTCAGGCACATCGCCATAGTTAGGTTTCAGTTCCTGCATTTGCATTTTTGTTTAATCTCCTATTCTTTTTCCCCAACACCCAATACAAAGAAGAGACCAGCTTCTCTAAAATATGGAGGTTGTTTCAAGCCACAATGTCCCACAGCTTGAAACTTCTCATTGTTGATTGATTAAGATCAAGCACAATTTTAAATCATCAACAGTATTTTCTTGCCTATTCTAAAATTAAAAAACCCAAAAAGGAGAAGCATGAAAAGCTATAGCCAACCAATTTAGTCTCTACCTTCTTGTTACATCAATGTACTTGTGGACCCTTAAAATACCAAATTAGAATGCCACTTTGAATTATATTTGAAGACATGGCTAAAATTAACAATAATGTAATGAGGTATAGGTCAATATATTATTTCTATAAGTCTCTACCTTCTTACTACATCATTGTACTTGTGGACCCTTAAAATGCCAACTTAGAATTCCACTTTGAAGATGTATCTAAAATTCACAACAATGTAATGAGGTATAGGTCAATATATTTTTTCTTTAAGTAATTTATTGAAAGTAGCAATAATTTAATGGAGTATAAGAGACAATATAATGTTTCTTCAAAATTATAAATATTAAAAAAACATTATATTGTCTTTTTGTGAAATGAGTTACTAGTTGTGCATCTTAAGTTTGTATGATAATAAATATATTATTAATATATTAATTGATATAAAGATAATATTCATTTTAAATGTGTGTGTGTGTGTGTGTGTGTGTGTGTGTGTGTGTGAGTGTGTGTGTGTGTGTGTGTGTGTGTGTGTGTGTGTGTGTGTGTGTGTGTGTGTGTGTGTGTGTGTGTGTGTGTGTGTGTGTGTGTGTGTGTGTGTGTGTGTGTGTGTGTGTGTGTGTGTGTGTGAGAGAGAGAGAGAGAGAGAGAGAGAGAGATTTAAGGTGAAGGAAAAGTTGCATTTTAAACTAATTTAAAATCAAAAAAATTATAAAAAGAGGTTGATCCAATATTATAATAAATTGAAAATAAATTTTACATTGAGTATCTAACAGATGTAAATTTTATATGATGATAAATTTGATGGAAGCTACTATCTTCCTTACAAATTAACACTTCAAAAACAATCATACATATTTTTAATACAATTTAAAATATTTTGAAGATGATGGGAATATATAAAATGATATAAATGAAAGTTGAAGGCATAGTTAAAAATATAATTCTTTTTAGTGCTAAATATAAGATAAATAGGCATTTCTATTATTCAAAATTATTATTAGATAAAAATTAGACAACTATTTTCTGAGCATGTATACCACTTTTATAATTAACAATTGTTATTAAGTAAAAGATTATTGTTATCATTTAGTTTACATGGGATTGGTCCATCTTATCTAATCAATTTGTAAATGGCTAGAAACACTTAAGCATGTGTTTTGGTTCTACAAACATGCCAAGTTGACTTGGCTTTAGATTCATACTCTTTTCAATCCCTTCCATCAAAAAATGTTTCCCTAGAACATGGTCTTTTTAGGAGACTCTGTCTTGATTCCTAAAAAATTCACACAAATTTGACATATTTTTTGAGTAAAAGGTTAACACTCTATCTAATGTCATGCTACATATACATGTACAAGTAGATAAAGTGTGTTTAGATTTAGATCATCTCTAGACTTTTGTAGATCACTACAAGAGTGCCTCGTGTGTTACTAGTTAGGTCCCTCCTGATTTTATTTATTGCTAGTTTCCTCCACATGAACATCACTTTAGACAATGATGGAGAAATAGCTCTCAGAGGTGACACCACAACACCCTCAGTAGCGTTTCCCTACACCATTGGTGAGCCCACCTATTATTGGTGGATATGGGTGGTTAATCACTTCCAGTTGGTAAGTTCCTTTGGTTAGCACTTTCTATATTTACCTTTAGGTAGGATGTTGTTATTGATAAAGATAAAGATAATGAAAAATACAAGGGTGTTTGGGAGCTTATACCTGATACGATTGACCAACCTACTAGAAATGGATGGGGAGGTTGAGGAGACAAACTACGTAACTTGATACCTCCTCCATTGTTGCTTATGATTACTCCTATTGTATAATCTTCTTTTTTTAGTTGTTACCTTTATATGGTTTTAGTTTTTTGTGGTTTTATCTATTTTGGTTGAATTTTTTTAAAGGTAAAATTGTTAATTGCTTTTAAGTTTGACCAATGTAGCTATTATGTAAGGTGATATTTCCATCAGTTTTCTACTATCAATTTCCTAATATAATATTATATTATTATATAGGAAAAGCTTTTAAATTAAAAAAGAAAACATTTATAATTTAAAATTAAATTAACTATTAAATATTTTATAAATTAATACTAACCATATACTATAACAATTATTATGTATTACAATCATATAGTATATTAATTATTAAACATTAACACCTTTTGGTCCTTGTGCATAGCATAGAATAATCAAATGGCTACAGTCTATGCCTTAGTAGGGTAAGGGGACTAGTAGTTGGGACCCCTAACTTTGGGGTCCCATAGTTTCTAAAAAATGCTATGTTATAACTCATTGCTTTGAGTCTACGTAGCTTAAATAGTTATTATTTAAAATAAATCATCCTAAAGGCTTTTTAACATTCTCCAAAGTTGTATGATGTTTTTCCCAGACATGTCATTTTTTAGGTGTGACCAATAGTTGGGACCCCAATGTCCAATTATTTTGATAAATTTGACCAATAATAATATACAAATGAACATATTTTTTTTATATTAGATTTTAAAAATTTGTGCACTTAGACATGTCATCAAGTTATAATGTGTTATTAATAAAAAATGAATGGACATGTTGGAAGACACATGGGTAATTAATATTCAATGATGTGACATGTTCAATGGCACTTGGTGAGCTTTATTTCCATTAATGTTACAAGTAAACGTTGCCATGCATGTCATCAACCACCTGTTTGGCATGGCTTTTTTAGACTCTTCTCCAAAAATAGGCATGAAACCCTTATGCCTCTTCCACTATCTATAATATTTCATATAGATTATGACATACATAATTCAGAGGGATGAAGCATTGTTTCATGGTGTGTGTCGTGTGCCTTTAACTAAACCCACGATAGTCTTCAATTATTATTTTTATGTTTATAATACATGATTTTTGATGTTATTTTAATGGTTTTATGGCATGCCTTTACATCTGAGTCAACATTTACTTATATGTTCATGGCATGGATTCAAGGTTTTCATTCATGCATTGATATGTTTTCATTCACATATGACTCAACATTCCCTAGAATTTAGATGGAGGCCCTCAAGATTTTCATTCACATACCAATAACTTAGGATGGAAGACTTGAAATTTATTGGTATGTGGATAAAAGCACTAAAGGTTTTCATTCACATACAATTAAATGCCATTGTATTTGTATTTAAAATAAGGTTTTCAAGGTGTGTTCCTAGTGTTTGTAACTGAACCCATGATAGTAGTCTGGAGTTTTTTTACATGCCTATAACACATTATTTTTTTATTATTTTAATGGTTTTTTGGCATGCATTTACATCTAAGTCAACTTGTATTGGTATGTTCATAGCATGGCCTTAAGGTTTTTACTCACACAATAGTAAATTTTATTGTTTTTGTATCAAACAAAATCATTTTTCTAAATATACTAGCCATATTGAGACATGCTTGTAACATTAATTTGTAACAAAGGGTTAGCTTAGAATATGTTTGGGTTATTACTATGTAATAAACATTTTTTAAGACACCTAACAACATATGAATGCTACCATATCCATCATCTTCAATCTACTCAACTTGGCTTGTTGAAGTCATGCTCCCCAAAATGCAATGGAAGCCTATAATTTTCATTGTCATGTTTTTTGCATGCCTTTACATCTAAGTGAATTTTAATGGTATGTGAGTGAAAATCTCAACTTTTTCTTTCACATACCAATAATTGTTATCATTTTTATTTAAACTTACTCAATTAAGGGCCATGCTCAAAGACATTTGGCAAGATTTATTTCCATTATTGTTGCCAATAAATGTCACCATACATGCCATCAACCACCTTTTTGGCATGGATTTTTGACACTCTTCTCCCCAAACAATCATGGAACCCTTACACTTTTTTTCTATATTCAACATTTCATAAAGCTTGCAGCATTGATATTTTAGAGAAACAAAGTGTTTTTTCAAGGCATGTGCCTTGTGTAAGTCACTGTCCAAAAAATACAATGGAACCCAAATGTTTGTTATTGAAATTATATTTTTTTACACACCTTTACATTTGAGTGACTTTTACTAGTATGTGAATGAATCTCTTAAGGTTTTTTCACGTACTGATTTAACAATTTTGAGAATATTGGTATATTATTCTTAATTTAGTTAAAGGATATGAGTAGTAAATTTAGTAAATAAATATATAATAATTAATATACTTATTTATGTAAATCAAATTATAATTTTCATCTTTCTAAAAATAGTAATAAGAGATGTAAAATAAGACTTTGTTGAAAACTAGTTGATACAACTAAGACATGGTCTGAGATTCACTATACAAGACTGGGACACTATCATAAACTGAGATCTAACCTTCATTTTTTGATTGGATAGGAGCACTAAAAGTGTATAGGAGTGACACCAAGAATATAGTCCACCTCTATCACTATTGTCTTGAGGATCTAAGCTTTCTAGGTTTTGTTCACTAGGTCTGTGTGACCATGTCCATGAAGTTTTAGTAGCTAGAAGTCTACAAATCTCCTTGTAGAGAAAATTTTATCTTCATACCCTATACTCTATTGTACTTTGACCAATTTTGAGAAAGAGGGGGGGTTAGTGTGTGTAAATTTTATTGAATGTGTATCCACACCCTTTATGTGGTTATGTTTCCTACATACCAATACTTCAAAGAGGGATCAATCCATATGTAGTTCTCCCACTTGATGTGCTTTATGTAATTGAGTGTATGAATATGCAAAATGCTAAATTGGATGTAATTGAGGTGGCTAGGGATTGATGTAAGGATTTGAATAAGATTTTAAGTATATTAGTTGGCTATATGCAAAGAATAAGGAAGATTGCTCGAGTAGTCTTACTTGTATTCTTGCTTACTTAGTGATAATTACCAACCCTTTCCAAATGATCTCTGAATGGGATTTTATAGGGATCTATTGGTCATGGATTGAATGAGATTGCATTAGGCCAACAAGAGTAAGGATAGGGAAACAAAAAGAATTGATCATTGGGGCTAAAATTGCACTTTGAAAAGAGCACTGAAAGTGGATAAGAGTGGTACCAATCCTATAGTCCAAGTGTGGCACTACTTTCCTAAGTAGACAGGACTTGGGGGGATAGATTAGTAATGGAAAAAAGGGTATAACTTAGTTGAGATCAAGTTTGGAAGGATACAGATGATTGGGAATCAATGAAAAGTTGTTTATGAGGGTCATGAGAGCAAGCAAGAGGGACCTATGGATTTCATGTCTTTAGCCACACTCAAGTTACTAATTTTTTCATTTTATATGACTACATTTACCCCCTCCTTTATTCTAGTGATGTAGCAAAGTGAAATACTAGGATAAAGGAAAAAATAGAAAACATACCTATACTTACTTGTAGGGGTGAAGTTCATGAAGCAGTTATGATGTTAGGTGTGCATAGAGAGAGCATGATGTGAAGTATGAATCTTCAAGATAAAACAAAGAGTAGATCAATTCTTACTAGATACGCTATATCTAAAATAAGAACATATAAAGCTAGGTAAAAGAGAGAAGAAGAGAAAGAAATGAATACACCTCACCAGATACGTAGACCAATATAAAACTTTTTGTGATACTGAGTGATGTTGAGTAATACTAGATAATTTTATGTGTTATACTAAGAGTAATATTGTGAATGGATTTGAGTGTTCAATTCCCTGAGAGTGGATCAAGAATGTAATGGCTGGCCCTTTGGCTCTATCATCACCTAATAAGTGAAGCTAGGTGATTGTGTGTGTGTTAATTAATGTTTGGACTATGATTCCAATCCCTCTGAATAGGTGGCTCAAGAGTATAAAGGCTAGCTAGTCCTTTAGTTCCATTGTTTCCCCATGAAGTGAAGCTATGAAATAATACTAGCATGAAATGTGTGTCGTATGAGATAGCTCCTACAGCCCATGAAAGATCTCTAATTTGATAATGTTGGCATGGATAGTTGAATGTATGTTAGAAACTAGGTCACTCTGAAAGATGGAGATTAAGCTTGTATGAAAGCCACTCTGAAACTGGTGCACTAGGCTTGTATGAAAGCCACTATAAAATGTGGAGGTTAAGCTTGTGTGAAAACCACTCCAAAATGATGCCAACCATCTACATATGGAATAATACATGTAACTACTGAGAATGCTTGAGTAATGTTGAACTTGAAAAGAAAAGAAAAAAAATGTGCCTCGCACATTGACCCCAATCACTAGTGTTTAGAACATGGATCCTGATCTAAAAGTTATACTAATTTTCATATCCAAAACTAAAAGTCAGAGCTATCATGTCACATATAATTCCCCCTATATCTGGATTCTCTGAGTAAAAGTGTATTGGAAATGGTTGATTCTAAACTGGTGTGGATGTGCAAAACTGTAGCTAAACCTTCTTTTTTTCCTGCTTTTGAAAAGTCTAGTTTTTTTGTTGTTTGGACAAGAGCATTAAAAATAAATATTAGTGGCATCATTGTTTTAGTCCAATATTGACACTATTGTCCTAGGCTAAATCTGGTAACTATTTTATCATTTTCACTATGTGTATGATCTGTTATGACTGGTTTGATGTTTGGCTGTTGATCTGGGTGTTCTGGATGTTGTTATTTTGACCATTAAGAGCTCTGATCTCTATGACAAAACCCTTTCTTATTTCCTCATCTTTTGAGTGTAAGAATGAAAACCCTACAATGATTGCCCTAAAAAAAAACCCTACAAGTGTGTTATGCTACAAAGATACATGATATAGTAATGATAATTGATAAGATATCTCAAGATATAGAATGGTTTGTATTGAGAGATTGTTAGATCAACAAGGGTATGCCTAGATAGATATAACAAAGTAATAACATGTGCAATATACTGAACTAGAACTGAAAGTGTTAGTTGGTAGTTGTTAGTTATCAATGGGCATGGAGGGATGGAGCATGATGTCTATCATCACATCCAAGAAATAAAGATAATACATGATGTGGATTATGGCATTGAAAACAATGAGAAGCAAACAAGCACACAAGGCAAGAAGCAATAAGCATACAAGAGTGGCCAAGGGGCCAAGCAAACAAGGGATATGGGCACATGTCACTCAAACTAGAAATTAAATATACAAGGCATGTTTAAATGCCACATACACATATAATTGAAACAAGCAAGGTTGGTGTGAAAGCCACAATCACATAGAATAGTACAAAAAAGGGACATTGGCAAATGTCCAAAGACACACACATGAATAAAAGAAAAGGACATTGGTAAATGTCCTAAGGCACATATAGGAGACAAATATGATCTGGAAAATGCAATCAAATCAAGATATGTGAAGCAAGAAAATAAAGAATGTAAAAAATGGAAATAAAATCGCATCTAACTAATCAAAGCAAGAATTGAAAGTATGCAAGACATGTTTAGTATAAGACTAGGTGTATGCTAAGAAATGTACAAGTGTTATATACTAGTGAGTGTCGATAGAGTAATCTATGTAATCTAGTAAGTAATGTACATCAACATGATAACTAGAGTGTGTGGTGTAGGAATGACATAACATGGATGGTGTAGTCATATAGAAGATGCCTCTAGTGGGTATGTATATTGATGTGTGTCTCGAATGTAGAAGTAGGATGCCCCCTCAATGGGTAGAGTGAAGTAATCAAGGATCTGGATGTCACTACACACACTCAAAGAAGATCAAGTGAAGCATAGTAATGTAGATAAATTGATAAAAAATAGCATAGAATAGTAGATATAAGTCTAGCATAGCAACAGAAATGTAAAGCATGGATAATACATACAATCAAAATTTTTTAGTGTTTTGACATATTTAGATGTTTTTGTGTTTTTGAGATTTTATATTGTTTTTAGATTTTGAGTTATTTGAATCTATGTACAATCAATCATAAGGAGACTATGTATAAGAAATTTGAGAGAAGATATGTACAAGTAAACTATGAAGGATGATACTAACCGATGAGTCTCATGGGAGACTCCCTATCATGGTGACCTATATCAAGGAGAGGAATTGTGCATGATCAAGAAGCACGATGAAAATGTTGAGACTATGGCTCTAAAAGCTATATATATTGTAAATGTTCTAAAATATTTGAAGTAGAAAATGAGTGTGGGGTCCCCCTCTAACTCTAAGAAGTGGATGCAACTAAAGGGCTCTTAGGAACCCATCTGGTAGTAGGAAAAGCTCTTTGAACATGTGCTCTATGTGTAGATGCATGATATCTCAATGACACTATCCTGGGTGTGAACACTATAGCTAAAAGTTGTCTAGAATCTTGAAGTTGTGGAGGTGTATGAATTATCTATGTTATTGATGGATGCCTCAACTATGTTTGAATCAAAACTGGAGTATGAAATATAATTGGTGGAGAAATTGAAACTAGAGGCTGAACTAAAACTTGTGACTGTAAAGTAGAAGATGGCTTTGAAGTGGGGAGTGGTAACTAATATGGAACTCCACTAACTATAACAAATTGATTAGCCTGAATGAAATTCATGCATCTATTAACTATCGAAGGTAATATTCAAATTTTTTGGATCCATGGTTGACCAAGTAACATATCAAAAACTCTTGCATTGGGAACTATAGTGAATGGTATGGCCATGTGTGTTGGACCAACCTATAAAGGAAGTACAATCTCACCTAATGAACTCTATATGTGCCACTGAATCTACTAATAACTATGTATGTTGGGGTAATATCCTTCTCTGAATATCCCACATGCTATAATAATGTCATAGTGCACATGTTCATGTTGGATCCATTATATATGAGAACACTATGAATAGGATGATTATGAATGTAAGCTCTGATAAAGAGTGCATGACAATCTAAATCATCCTCAATGATCTCCTACTCTGAGAAGGAGATGGAAGGTCTAGCTAGAACTCTAGAATTGTATACACCAATCATGTTACACAAAGGATGTGTCTCAACTGAAGGTACCTTGTATGTATCTAGTAGTGGATGTGCATGATATGTATGGTGAACCCCTAATGTGTCTCCTATCTCTTATTTAAAATGATACAAAAAGGAATCTAAGAAGATTTTTAAAGCTTTATCCTGTGTTTGTTTTACCTAAGGAGGCTCAACTGAAGTGCCAAGATCAATATGATTACCATCTATCAAATCCTATATCTTGTGTCTCAAACTGATGCATCTATTTGTTGTATGGCTTGGTGCCTTATAAAACTCACAAAATACATGTTGATCATATCCCTATGGAAGAGGCTTTGTTGGGTCAACCTCCTAAATATGAGGGAGAGATATGATGCTACATTTCAATAGCTACTGTAAAACTCTAGCTAGATAAACTGGTAGATTGGTAAAGGTTCATCAAGGAGGTGTTGATAAAACCACATGCTAAGGGGGCTTGGAAGTTGCATCAACTGTCGATTGATTCTGACTCTTATTATCATTGACCTTAACTTTGTATGGGAATTTATTGTTACTCTTATTTGTTATTTTTGATATACTTATGTACTTGACTTTGCCCATTGAGATTAGTTTGACTTCTCTTTCCTTTAGTGTGTGACACAATTCAATAAAGAAAGAGAATCTTTTGAACATGATTGATTCATGCAAATTTGGTAGAAGACTCTATTTGAATGGATCTTATAACTCTTGATTGGCCATGGGGCTAGTCATCTTAGCCAAAATAGTCTTATATCAAAGAACATAATCTATGAGATGCTCATTTGACCTTTGTTTTTATCATGCAACTTGGGCATATGAAACCTTATCACCAATGTTAATGCTGAAATAAGCTAATAATATGTTAGCTAAAGGATTGAATGCATTGACCAATTGATTCAATAGACTATAGAACCATTATAAAATATAATTTTTTAGGCTCTATAGAAATAACTTGGTAAGTAGTCAGTCATTTGGTACATATTCCAAGCATGATACATGAAAAACTCTCAAATGTGTCTCTGGATCACCGTTGCCATCATATAGATTAAGCTTGGGTTGAACAAAACCTTGTGGCAAGGGTGTAGAAGTAATGTAATGTATTAATGGTGTATGAAGAATAGCAAAAGAATCCAAAGCCTGTGTAGGTCTAAAGGCACCTTGATTAAGATGTAGCACCTTGGATTGAAGATATTTTATCTCTTACACAAGGGCTACCACATCAGGGGATAAAGATGTACTAGTTGTAGCTAGTGGCATAGAGATAGGTTGGGCTGCTATAGGGGGTTTTTGAGACATAGTTGCCCTTGTAGTGTCATTTTTAACTGGTTGTTCTATGGTTTAGAAATATTGACCATTGGTCACTCTTTTTTGTCCTTCTTGAAATATTTTAAGCATGACATCTTGCATGTCAAGGTGTTTGGTTAAGAGTTCTTGAAGTTACCTTTTATCAGTTTCATCAAAACTATTGTATTGCGCCATTTTTAAATTAGGAAAATAATTTGAAATTTGATTGATTTTTTTGCAATAATTTGTAATAAACAAAATGTTTTAGAAAGAAAATACTGGATATAGGAAATTTAAAGTCCTAAAAATGGTGAACTAGAAATTGCATAAAAAGGATACGAAACTCACAAACATGTAAGGTGATACCTCAAAAAGCAATGGGACCTAGTGGATGCAACTAAAATTTGAAAGATAATTATTTTGAAAATTTATTATGAAAATTTGAAATTGAAAGTGAGTTTTTGAGTTAGATATGCAAGTAAAAAATCAAAAAAATATTGGAAAATTTATGATTTAATAGGACCTAGTAGATGCAACTAGGGTTTTGAAAAATAAATATTTTTTTTGCAAATTAGTATTGAATTTTGAAATTTAAAGTGAAATTCTGATTTTAATATGCTAGTAAAAAATCAAAAAATTATTGGAAAATTACTAAGAAAATACTAGGACCTAGTTAGGACAACTAGGGTTTGAAAGAATTTTTTTTTAAATTTACTACTAAATTTTAAAATTTAATGTTAATTTTTTATTTCATTAGACAAGTTAAAAATCAAAAAAATATAAGAAAAAAGTATAAAATTTACCCTAAGGTTTCTAGTATTTTTATGCTCAAATGAAGTAAGTCAAGTTCACCAAATGATTTAACAATTTTGGGAATATTGGTGTATTATTCCTAATTTAGTTAAAAGGTTTGAGTAGTAAAATTAGTAAATAAATATATAATAATTAAGCTACTAATTTATGTAAATTAGATTGCAATTTTGATCTCTTTAAAAATAGTAATAAGAGATTGAAAATAAGACTTAGCTATAAACTGGTCGATACGACTAAGACAGGGTCTGAGATTCATTGTGTAGGACTGGGACACTATCACAAACTTAGATCTGACCTTCATTTTTTGATTGGATAGGAGAACCAAAAGTGGACAAGAGTAGCACCAATATTTTAGTTCACCCCTACCACTATTGTTTTGAGGATCTAAGCTTTCTAGGTTCTATTCACTAGGTCTATGTGACCCTGTCCATGAAGTTTTAGTGATTAGAAGTCTATAGGGCTCCCTGTAGAGAAAATTTTCACTTCAAACCCTATACTCCATTGTGCTTTGACCAAATTTGAGGAGGAGGGTTAGTGTGTGTAATATTCACTGAACGTGTATCCACACCCCTTATGTGAGCATGTTGCCTACATACCAATACTCCAAAGATGGATCAAGCCATATGTAGTTCTCCCACTTGATGTGTTTTTTGCAATTGAGTGTATAAATATGTAAAATACTAAACTAGATGTACTTGAGGTGGCTAGGGACTGGTGTAAGGATTTGAATAAGATTTTAATAATATTGGATTTTTGTATGCAGAGAATATGGAAGATTACTTGATCTGGGCAACAATTCAGGTGATAATTTGGGTGATGGGTCCACCCCAATTGATGATGAATCTTCTGGGAGCCATAACTTTTGCACCGTAGCTCCAATTGACTCACCGTTTGAACCATTGGAAAGCTAAGAATGAGGATAATGTGGTGAGATGGCAATGAAATTTTTTAAATGGATTTTGACCCATAAAAATCCAATAGAAGTGCTCTAAATTTCAATTTTAGTAGTGTAGTCTAAAAATAGTAAGTTTCTAAAAATAGTAATTCCTTGAATTATATTTTGTTGTAAATCATCAAAGTTGAACCACTTAATATCCCTTGAGATTGGTGACCTTACACATCCTCCTCCCACCTTCAAAACATGTATAAATGAATAAGATCATGAAATGGAAATCAGACATCTCTTCTCAGAGATAGGCATATGTTTGGGTCTACAAATTTAGTGAATAAAAATCTCTTCTGAGAGATATCATTATTGTTATTATGTTGTTCATATTTCTTGAGTTATCTTTCAACCAAATCTTTTTTGAGTTTTGGATCATTACTTGAGTAATATTGCTTGTATTCTTGTTTGCTTAGTGATAATTACCAATCCAAATGATCATTGAATGGGCTTTTATAGGGATCTATTGGTCATGGGTTGAATGAGCTCACATTAGACCGACAACCATAAGGATTGGGAACTGGAAGGAATTGACCATTGGGCCCAAAATTGCACTTGGATAAGAGCACCAAAAGTGGATAGGAGTGGTACTAGTGCTATAGTCCAAGTGTGACACTATTGTCCTGAGTAAATAAGACCTGGGGGGATGGATTAGTCATGGAAAAAGGGTTCTGGCTCAGCTGGGATCAAGTATAGAAGGTCATGGATGACTGGGAATTAGTGAAAAGATGCCTATGAGGGTTATGAGAGAAAGCAAGAGGGACCTATAGGTTGGATGTCATTAGCCACACTCAAGTTACTAATTTTTGCATTTTATATGAATACACATACCAGTAAATGTTATGATTTTTTAATTTAATATGAAACAAGGGCCATGTTTGAAAATTCTTAGAGGTCTTTGTTTTCATTGGTGTGGCTAGTTAATGCCTTTAAATACAAACTCTACAACCTATTTAGTATGCCTTGTTCAAGTCATTCTACAAATATTGTAGCTTTGGCATGTTAGAGGGATGAAATTTTACCTATTTTAAACAACCTAAAAACTAAACATGTCTTGGTGAAAATTTTCTAGTTTGTGAATGAAAGATCTGAATATTTTCATCATATAAGAGAAATTTTTGTTATCTTTGTATCAAATTTAAGATTATAATTTGCATACTAGTAAATGAAGAGTCACATTTATTGAACCATATCCTTTTGTGAAATCATGTTGCTATGTTATTGATATGTTGTTGTGATTATTGTTGTTGTTGTTGTTGTTGTTGTGTTATTCATTCATATTTGTAACATTAAAAATATTCTTTGTCTTAGTTTTTGTTGAAATTTTATCCAAACACTTTCCACTAAATGTTCCCACATAGGCATGCTTGTTTCAATCGAAAGGAATTTGAACTTGGGATGGATGACTAAACATTTTCTAGTATACACACAAATGCTTATTTGGATGCAAATTTATTTTAATTAAGGATGGAAGACATATGATAATATTGGTATACACAAAAAAATATTTTAATGACTTAATTGATTATTTAATATGCATATGATTAATTCATACATATTCTAAGACATTTATGAATCCAATGAGCATGGAATTAGTTTTTTCTTGGATGGAAATAGATTTAAACTTGGGATGGAAAATTGAACATTTACTAGCATGTGGATGGAAGCATTGAAGGGTTTTATTCACATACCAATAAATGCTAGTCTTTTTATTACAATTTAGATTTACATTCACATACTAGTCAATGCAAACTCAAATGTATCAAACCAAATTGTTTTGTCAATGCATGTTGTTGTGCTATTGATTTGTTTTTGTGAATTCATGTTGAGTTGTGTTATTCATTCACATTTATAACATTACAAATGTTCTTTTCAATAGAATTTTTTGATATATTTTCCATTCTATTTAAAATACTTTATTCGTGCGTTATTATTTTTGACAAAAGTTTAATTGTTGTAAAGGGTGAATTTTTGATGGGATGCTTGATAAATTTTTACAAACATTGTGTTTCTTGACACTTTTTATGTTTTTGGAGATTGTACTATTTTTTCAATTTGTTTCAATGTGTTTCTTAACATAGTATATGTTTGTGGAGATTGTACTACTTTTATGCTCTTACATTGATTACATTAGATTCTTAAGACAATGGTTTTGTTTCTAATATTTTTATTCCTTGTGTTATTTAAATGTGTTTTTAATGTTTTTTTGGGTAATGATGATATATTTTAAAGTTAAGAGTGGAAAAGAATAATGGGGAAATCACTTTCAGGGGAAGGTTTTTAAACTTTCATTAAGCTTATGATCCATTTCAATGTTGAATGGTAGATAACATGTAAAATCCATTACAATACATTACTTAATACACTTCAATGCATTACATAACAAAATTAACTCCATTGACTACATTAGATAACAATTAAAACAAAACTTACACCATCCAAGGTGGAAAAATATAGTTATGTCCTTCATTGGTTGTATTAAGAGAAAGTGAAGTTGCAGTTGTTCCTTCAAGGGTTGTGTCCTTATTGAGATCTATTGCCATATTAATAGATTTAGGAGGAGGCATCCCAATGAACCAATTGGGGATAGAATGTTATCATGTATTTGAATATGTGATGTTGTCTCTCGATAGAGGGTTGAATTCACTACTTAAATGTAATTGCCTCTCCAATTATTTTATGGCCTTCTCAAATTTACTAGTGAGAATATATGCTTGTTGAGTACAAGGATCAATGAAAGTCATCCTATAGTAGAGTTTGCCAAGGCTATCCACTATTATAAGGTGACTTTAAATTCTCCTTATAATGAATGAAAACATTCAAGGCTTCCATACACATACCAATGTTTAGTTAGTCATACACACAATGTGTCTTCCAACATATTGGCTGAAGGAGGGAAACTATGTGGTTTAGTTTTGTGTTCTCAGATAAGCACCACAAATTAGCTAAATGGGGGAGTAACAAACCTTGGCCTTAATTATGAAATCATTATATCATCTATATGTTGCATGTAGAGATATAAATAATACAACAACATGGATTGACTAACATATATTAAATTTGCAAATTATTCAAGGTAGGTAACATTTCATCCATCTAACATGTTAATGTAATATATGTTAAATAATACATACTACATAAAAGGCCATTGGGTTACATTGTCTTTCATCTCACATTCATTGTGAGTGACTAACATTTTAACATGGCACCCTGAATAAAATTAACATGACAATAATTTACAAGAATGTGAATGAAATGCATAATTTTGATACAAAGACAATAACATTTACTAGTATATAACTGAAAACTTTAATTTTTATACAAAGACAATAATATTTACTTGTAAGTGATTGAAAAAATTAATTTTGATACAAAGATAATAACATTTACTAGCATGTGTGAATAGAAACCTTTAGTGCTTTCATCCACATACCAGTAAATGTTTGGTCTTACAACCCATGTTACTAGCATATGAATGAAAACCTCATGAGCCTCCATCCAAATACTATTAAATGTTGAGTCATATGTGAATGAAAACATGTAAATACCTAATGAAAACTGAAGGCCATGCTATGAACATACCAGTATAAGTTGACTAAAATGTAAAGGCATGCCAAATAACCATTAAAACAACAATGGAAATAATGTATTACATGCACACTAGAAAAAT
The DNA here is from genome assembly GCA_037957365.1 of Torreya grandis. Taxonomy (NCBI): domain Eukaryota; kingdom Viridiplantae; phylum Streptophyta; class Pinopsida; order Cupressales; family Taxaceae; genus Torreya; species Torreya grandis. Next base: position 2,501,873 of record JARHVA010002023.1, read on the forward strand.
TAAAAACTATCATCGATTCAGTTATTGCCACAAGACACACATCTTGAAACAATGCTTAGTCCATCTGAAATATCAATGCTACAAGCTCTATGAAACACTGAAAATGGTAGAAGAGGTGAAGTGTTCCATGACTATTTTGGGAGAAGAGTTTTGAAAATCCATGTCGAACATGTGGTTAATGGTGCGAATAACAACATTTATTAGAAACATTAATAGAAACAAAGCCCACCAAGCATCTTTCAACATGGCCTTTCATTGCATATAAAATTTAAAATAATGATAATATTTATTGTTATATGAATGAAAAAGTTTAGGTTTTCATTCACACAAGCATCTTCGAACATGCTTGTTGAATTCTGAAATGTGTTAAAATATGTATGGAGTAATGAAATGCATAATTAAATAAGCATAATAATCACTAAAAAATATTTTTGTGTATACCAATATTTTCCTCCCAGTTAAATTTTGAAATGTGTTAAAATATGTATGAATTAATTATATGTATATTTAAATAAGCATTGCAGCCATAAAATATGTATTTTTATGTATACCAATATTGTCGTATACCAATATATTATTTAATTATTTATAATGTATACTAAAGATTTTTAATATAAATTTATAATTTTTGTTGATGTTTATCCTTACAAAAATAAGATTCTTATTTGAATGTATATAAGGTAGTTTAACTAAAAGTATTAAGTTTTGTAATTATAATTAAGAAATCATTTTGTTATAGAGATTTTTGTTTTTTAATTATAATGAAAATCAGATATAATTTTTTATTATTTATATTTAATTTTAATGTTTTATTTCAATAATTAACGAACAATTTTTATATGTCATTTTGTTTGGTTTTTGTTATATTTAGGTTTTTGATTTAGGGTCGTATCTATTATAATTCATTCTTATTTCGATGAAATCTAACCATTATAAATAAGATCCCAAAAACCCAAATTTCAAACCACTGACTTCAAACTCACAAACACCCAATTGCATACCAAACTACTTACGACCACATCTTTTCACTATAAAAATCATAACTATTGGACCCCACCCAACGACTACCCTCTTTACGTAATAGCTAATGGCAATAAATTTGGAGGCAACGAACACAGAGAGCGAAAAGTGCTTGGTGAAAGAGCCTGCCTTGATTTGACGAGCATATAAACAAGATTTGTTTACAAATAAGCCAAAATCCTAGGGGAGGATACCACGGCTACCACACCCCTCGGGCTGTCGCGTCGTCCTCACAAAAAGAACCAAAACCAGTCGGTTTGAAGAAGTCGCTCCTTTGAGTACAAAATGTTAACATACAGACGTCAATTATATATTTAATGGAGTCACGTGAAATTGTGAATGATTTAATGAAGCGGCTAACGACCAGTAGCAGAGACGACGTTGTTTTTGTGTCCTCATGTGACCTGGAGATTGAGACACAGACTGTGTACTATGCTTGCTTTTCGACCAACCCTGACAACTTGTAGATGAAAATTTATGTATGTTTATTGGTTTTCAGATTGTATGCTTGTGATACCATTCAGCTGTAGAAATCGTCATCGTATTTTATTGTATATTTGATACCATTCAGCTGTAGAAATCGTCATCGTATTTTATTGTATATTTGATACCATTATGCTTTTAATTGATGCAACATTCATCGTTGACTAGATAAATAAAATAATTTATGAGTTTTTATTTATGCATTTTTAATGAGCTTTTCTATTCTATTAAATGCAATCATCCAAGTTGTGACTTCAGTGCTATGTTCTTCCACTCAACCGCATATATTGTTTATAATCCTATTCTCTTGTCCTCTTATTAAATTGATATCCAAATAATCTCAATCTCTTTCCTTTCACTCAATTTCCTCTTCCAATGAAGGTACAAATCTCTCACATTGAAAATAGGTGATATGTCAACCCATCTAGTAGCTCTATCTTATAGGTATTCATTGAAAAATATTTTCAATTTATTCAAGGTCTAATTTATTCTATTTAAGCTTCTTGTACATTCTATTAAGAAACTTTTCTTACACAAGTGTGTCAAAATAAAGTTATCGACTTCAAATGATTGTTCTCTTATGATTTAATCTGTATGTTACTTATACATCATAACATTGTTTTTCCACTTCTCTTTATTAATTTATGCACATCATGCATACATGTTGCATAGTCTTCTACTTTAACATTTATTTTATTCACATAAATGGTATCCCTCAATTGAAAAATGCCACTATGGTTATACCCATGCAAAATTTGAACGATACTCATTATTATATTTCTATTGATTGAGTTATTATAAGCAAATTCAGCTTTTGTCAAATTTGTATCCCATTATTTAGGTTTGTTTCATGCCAAGAATCTTAGCGAATTGTTGAGGCTTTTATTCACTACTTCAATTTTTCCATCCATTTGAGGATGGTGGATTGAATTGAAATCCAACCCTCTACCCAACTTTCTCTATTGAAATCTCCAAAAGTGCTTAACAAAAGTTTGTATCCTTGATCAATTTCCATGCTCTTTGATAAACCTTGCAACATTACTATATGCTTATAAAAATGGAAACATATATGGCATCACTTGTCTTATTATATGTTATAAAATGTGGCATATTTGAAATTCTATCCATAAAAATGAAGATATAGTCATCACCTTTTTTTTCCTTAGTGTAGACACCTAAAATCTACCACTTCAGTGTCAACGCTAACCTTTCATCATTGCATTCCATACCAAAGCCCAATTTGGTCATCATTCCATATTTAATTCCTTCATCTGTGTTAAACCCTAATTCTACCATCCACACTGAACTCTAATTTCCCTAGTTCATCCCTATCCATTCCTAGTCAATTCTAATTATGTCATCAAATTGCCTAGACAAACCCATCACTATTCATCCCCCCAATCAATTAATCATGTCATTCAATAACATATGAATCCCATTTAAATCCCATCTTAAATTAAATAACTAATTAATCATATTAGTTAATTCGCTAGTCTAATAATAAAAACAGAGCACCAAATATCTAAAACAAAAAAATAAAATCATTATATTATCACATCAACCATCTATCATCACATCACTTCAAATCCCAAAGTATAGTCATCAAATCACTCCATCATGCATCAAATCTAGAATCAATTGCTCCAAATCCCAACCAAGGAGACAAAATCTAATCACACCCATACCTCTTCAAATCAATCCTTACACATCTAACTCCACTAATTTATTCTCATCTTCCCTCATTCAATGAGGAATTTGACTCATTCTTATCCCTTAATCTTGGATCAAGATCAATGGTCAATATCATTCTCAAAATCCTATAAATCCAACCATCCTCCCTCACTTCTACCAAGCTCTCATATCCTAAGGAAACTTTACCATTTATAGAGATCAATCAAGCCATCAAGTCATCCACTTATCAAGCTAATCATCCAATCGACAAAGGGACATGTTGTCAAAGTTCTTACATGAGCTTCTACATCCCAAGCATCATCTAGAGCACAATAAAACATCAATAAGATTGCCTTCACCATTGGTAAGTGAAGGTATCACATACTTCCTCCTTTCTTCATCTGAGTTACCAATGCAATTGCTCAGCATATATATTTTGCTTTGTTTTTATTTGATTTTTAACACTCTTACTTGCTAATGGTTATCTTGTATATACACTTAGTAAAACAAGAATGAAATCCATGCTTATGTCTTCCCATGGTTTCTATGATATTAGTTTAAAGAATTATACAAACTAGCATTATGACTTTTCCCTTGGCATTTTGTAAAATTATACACCATTACACAATCTTCCTCATAATAATACTCATCATAGGCTAATGGCAACTTTCACATATTTACAAAAATATTTAATTGACATTAAAATGACTAGTTAGGCCTCTATTATGCTTCTCTATTATTAAGTTAATCCTCGTTGATCCTTGAGGTATACATAATTATTTTCCTTTAAGCAATTAACAATATTATAACAATTACTCTAGTATGATGTTCAATCCACATTAGTTGGATTCATTCACATCACCCATGTATCTAAAAAATCCAAATATTCTTCATACAATTCTCCCATAGACTTAAACTTAACTACTTCCAATCTCATTTCATTAATCACAATGACTCTCATACTCAATGCATCTAAAGCTCTATTGGAATTTTCCGTTATACACAAGGTAAATTTTAGTGGTGAATATTTGTTAATTCACTTATTATTCTATTTTTTAAAATTTGGTTTTGGCAATTTTTTAAGGTCACTACAGAGGTCTGGATTGCCTAAAATTTAAGAAGTTAATTATTTTGGGTTCGTCTCACCAAACATTTACAATAATTTATTAGTTTATCATTCAATTTGCCATATATATATATATATATATATATATATATATATATATATATATATATATATATATATATATATATATGGCAAATTGAATGATAAACTAATAAATTATTGTAAATGTTTGGTGAGACGAACCCAAAATAATTAACTTCTTAAATTTTAGGCAATCCAGACCTCTGTAGTGACCTTAAAAAATTGCCAAAACCAAATTTTAAAAAATAGAATAATAAGTGAATTAACAAATATTCACCACTAAAATATATATATATATATATATATATATATATATATATATATATATATATATATATATAGCCATATATATGGCAAATTGAATGATAAACTAATAAATTATTGTAAATGTTTGGTGAGACGAACCCAAAATAATTAATTTTTTAAATTTTAGGCAATCCGGACCTATGTAGTGACCTTAAAAAATTGCCAAAATTTGTATGTATATATATATATATATATATATATATATATATATATATATATATATATGCTACCATGGGAAATAATCGAATGACATAACCGAACGACATAACCGAATGACATAATCGAATGACATAACTGAATGACATAACCACTGCATGATATTAATATAATTTGAGAAGTCACTGTGTGCATTGAAGAGCTAAAATAGATAGGTTGTGGGATAAATGAAAATAGAGTATAAAAAACTTTTCAAAGCCTAAATATTATTGCATATTTGAATTCCTCTTAAAAAGCTATGTAATTTCAAAAAACAAAATCATCATAATTTGAGTCCGTATGCAAAAGTTACAGTCTCTAAATATTGGCAGTCAATTACATCATTTGGTTACAACCATTCAATGCATCGATTCAGTTGCAACCGACTGACATAATCAAATGACAACTTTTGGAGCCCATAGCTTTTACATACAGACTTGGATTGTGACAAAAAAAAATTGAAATTGCATAGCTCTTTGAGAGGAATCTAAATATGCAATAATATTTAGGTTTTGAATTTTTTTTATTCTTTATTTATCAAAAGTAAGATTTAAAGCCGTTTAGTTTAGCTGTTCGATCTAGTCATTTGACAACATTATCCAGTGGTTCTATTCGACTTCTTAATTTGGTGCACTGAAAGGTGGTAGGAAAACAAAATAATGAATCTTATATTTCCTTGCACTCCTCTCAAATCTCGATGGATTCACCATCACTCATATAGGATTCATCATGCCTACAAAATAGTTTTCCATAGATTCACCAAATAATTATAAGAGGGTTTCTTGTAAGGGCTCTTAAAATTAACCCTAGTTATACGCTTCAATATAAATTAAATAATTTGAATAAACTCAACCTATTTCATATTAATTTCGATCAATTTGCGTTGGTTGTTTATGATTAATAGATTTTGACAGTATGCATACAACACAAATTCCTCGAGCAACAAATAATTCCTCTACTTCTTAAGATCTTGTATCATATCATAAAATTATTGATCATAAATATAATACTTGGACTTTTTATTCATTCAAATTCTCACTAAATTAAGTAATGGGATTACCTTATTGACTCACAACCACTCTTACTCTTATTCTAATACTGTCAAGTCAACCTAAAATTCTTTGTTGTAACCAAAAAATGTTAACAATGGTTGTTTTTCCACATTTTTTTTTCAATTTTTTTAAAAAATGTACTCTACTATAATGTTTTACTTTACTTATTTTATATCACCTTGCATTATTTTTTTAATAATGCACATATTCAATTAAAAAATTTAATGAATTTTAAATTGAAACTAACCCATGATATCTTCTTGCCTTAAACAAACTCATAGGTGATTGCCAACCCACACTTGCTCTTACCTCTTCCATGACCATTTTTTACACATTATGTGAGATTAAAAACTCCAAATTTGTTAGCTCCTTATTCGTGAAGCTATACTTCTTGGATTTGATGAAAAAATTATTCTCATTCAACCTTTGCAATAGGTATCTTGAATGTTACAAGGTATCTCCTTTTTGTTATTCTTTTTAAAGAACAAACTTATGGCATGATAAATAAACATAGAGGACATATTTTTTAATGTGAATATAACACATGCATAGAATATGACAGACACATATACATAAACACACAAGATAATTTGCACATGGTAAAACCCTTTTGAGTAAAAAAAAAACTAGCACAATAACCTAATTTAGTTATAAAACAAATTGGATGTCTTACAATTCTATGATCAAATTGCAAAGTTTTGTAACCTTCATAAAGAAATGTATTGTATATTTAAATGCACACACTTTAGTGTATGTTTTCAACATTAAATAACCTTTGTTACACATATCCTATATTATCAACTTCCTAATAATAAACTTCTTATAGTAAAAACTTCACTTGCAATGTCTGCAATGCAGAATAATCAACATACACCAACTATTATGCTAAAGGAATAATAGGTAACACTCCATAGTAGGTCTATCTTAGAGCATATCCAAGAAATTTAAAACAAACATTTATCCTAAAAATAGAGTTAGACAAGTGTTTTGAACAATTTCAAATAATATTTCATTGCTTTGTATGTTGCAAAATTTCTTATAACACCTCAACCACTAAGCATTGCTTCACAATTTTCCATAGTATGACTGAAACTACTTCGAGTACCCTACATAGATTTTTCATCATCCTCACATGTTTTCAACCTTGAAAAATTGCCAAATAAAATCCCCATGTAATATTGTGAAACCATCCTAGAATGTGCAATCAATTGATACAACATTCTGTACAACCAAGTACTTGTGAAAATCACCTTGCACAAGACCAAATGTGTGCACAATTAAAATTGTGAAGATTCATATAAATTTGTGAAATTTCCCCAAAAAAATCCCACTTATTAAACATTTTTTATAAGGGAGAACACATTCATCTTTTAATTTCTCTGGTTAGTCATGCCCATCTCCTTCCCACATGAGGATGTATTTTTAGGACTCATTGCCTTGATCCATAAATCTACAACATTTTCCTTTATGTCCACATTCTCCAAATATATAGTCATATTTTTCAACATTTCCCTCACAAAATGATATCATACTTTAGTGTGTTTCTTTGGTATAAATTTTGATTTGACTATCTCAACTTATATTTATCACTTCTTACTTGAACCCTATAGCAAAACACAACCTTTGAAGCCATAACATTTCCATTATGAGTAGCTATGATATATTCAGCTTCAGTGGTAGAAATGGCCACACTAGCTTATCTTTTTCTCATACAAATTACAACAAGAAACAAGAAGAAGACATAAACGCTGGTATCTACCTACAAAAATAAAAATCACTAGCCAAATTAGAATTCGGAAAACCATGGACTCAAATTCTTAATTTCATTAGATGTACCTTGATAACATATAGCAGGATCATATGTTCCTCAAACATATCCAAAGATCATCTTCACCCCCACCCAATGATCCTAGCCTGAATTGGACACGAATATTTTAACTACTCCTATTTATTGTGTAATATTAGGTCTTATGTATGTTGTCCCCCAAAAATATAACTCATTTTTGGGACAACATTTGAACTATTTTGGTCCTACAGACCAAAATCCTCTCTTCCCCTTTCAAAAATTGTTTTGAGCTTTCAGGTTCTTCATTCTTCAAGCTTTTCAAAAATCTACGGACTCTGCAGGCTTGAAACTATGGACTCTATAGGCTCAAATCTATGGACTCTGTAGGTTCATTTCTACAGTCTCCATAAGCTAGATTTCTACAGACTCTTTCAAAGTTAGAAAAAACTAAGGACTTGGTTTCTACGGACTCTACAGGCAGGTTCATTTCTATAGGTTCAAAGGCTTTTACAGGCAAGTTCATTTAAAAGAACCAGTTTCCAACACTTAGTCATTTTCAAGATTGATTCAATGTCATTGGCAAGAGTTAAGTGATTCATCAATGGTTCAACAGGTTCAACGACCATTTGGTTCAATGCATTTGGTTCAAGAGAACAAAGGACTTAGCCACATAAAGGGATTGAATTGATTGAACCATTGAACTATTGAACCAAAGTTGGTTCAATCGGTTGGTTCAATCGGTAGGTTCAAGGGAGTGCCCCAGGGTCTAAGGAACAAATGCCCTTACGAAGGGTAGGCAACATTGGTTCAAGAGTCGAAGCGACTGACCGAAAAGATAGAATTCCTTCATATTTGTTCAAAGGCCGACAGAGAACATGTCCTTCAAACTTTTTGTCTGAAGGAAATTATTAAGAGAAAGAGCCGTTAGAATTCTTTTGAAAGTATTTTTTGTGGGAAAATGACTAAGGTAGAGCCTGAAGGAATTCCTTCAGACTTTTGTCTGAAGGAAAAGCTCGACTGAAGAGAAAAGCCTATGGAAAAATGCCCGATGGAAAAAGATGAAGTGCAGAGCGGAAGCCACCATGTGTCATCTTCCGTAGGACCCCCAAAGGTTTCTAAAGCTTCTATAAGTTAAGTGTAATATGTCACGTGTCTTGTTATGGCTCAACAGAATGTGACAAATGTTTAGATCTGTGTTCCCCTTTTGAAGAGACTTGTTGTGGATCCCATTTTCTGTAAGTTTCTAATGAGTTTCATAACAACGGAACTTGCCACTTGTCAAAGACGTAGAAAGGACCCCCCAAAGACTTAGACAAGAAGGGCTATAAAGGATAAAGAAGAAACATGGATGATTCCAAAGGCAAGTTCAATTAAAGCGATGGTTTAACCAGAGAGCAAAGAAGTGCTTAAGCAGTGAAGAGAGGAACGAGACCAAAGGACTAGAAATATCTTCAACAGAGATATTTTTAGTAGGTGAAACAGTGGATCAAGTAGACTTTTGAGCACACCAAATCCAGGATGCAAACCTATTTTTCTTCCATGAAGTAATGGTGAATTGGACAACTACGCAGACATCAGAGAAAGGACTAGATAGTCCATACCAAGGAAGAGACATTAGATGAATAGACACACCATAGTTGAGGCAATGCACTATTCCCAACATGGTCCCTCCAGACAGAACTGAAGGTGCATTGAATACGTTGACTATATCATGGGCCTTTTTCATGAAAACAAGCGCCCAAGTCTTTCTTGGAGCGCTATATATTGTAATATCTAATTTGTTACAAGGGAGATCTTCCCCTTACTAGAAGTGAAACTCTACCCAAATTGAAAGGCATTACTAAGACTTTGAGCTCAAATTGTAAGTCATATTTCTTTGATTGAATGAGAAAGCAAGTTACTTGCAAACTTTGTGCTGTTATAGCTTGTGCTACTCTAGGAGATTGTTCTTATGTCTATCTTCTGAAAGCATTCTTGTTTATTTGATTTAACAAGTAGAACTAGTGGAGGTGATAAGGAAGGTGTCCTGAAGCCAACTACTTTTAGACTTTATGCTGTCATAGTCACCTTTAATGTGTGTTTGTTTTCCATTTTTGTGTAAAGGACCTTGGGATGACTTTGTGCCCCCATTGTTCTTCATATCTCCCTCTTGGGAAGTCAAGGTGGAGACTTTGTGCTACATCTTAGATTGTTGGTTGCTACACCCTTAACACCCTGTTACTTATCCTACCAGAAAGAGTCCTGCTATTTGTAAGAATAAGCACTTCTGAAAGAAGAGGAGTGCCTTTTGTTGCTCCACCAGGATTTCTACTCTCTAGAAGGGATCTGGATCTTGGCTAGAAGTTACTTCTAAAAGAAGAGAAGTACCTTCACCAATCACCCAAGATTTTTATTCTGTCTATGAGCATCATCTCTGAAAAAAGAGAGATGGATGGTTTATCCCACCCCTGTGTCTTACTTTCTACTTATTTATATAGTATATAGCCTCCCCATATTTAATAGGGAACCTCCCCTTGATGAGAGGAGAGATTTGTCTTCAGTTGATGTAGTAAAGTTGCACACTTGGCCAATGAATCTTCTTGTTGTAGTTGATCAGACCTATTTTGTCCATCAGTACGCTGATTGACAAAATATTCACCCAATAATTTTTTGCGACTTTATTGGGGACACAGTAATTCTGTGCAATTTGGAACCTCAAGTTTTAGATTGAAACATCACCTATGTCTTACCCATTATCATTGTAACCTTATCCATGCATTCCACTGTGGAAGAATGAACTGCTCCAGTACTTTCCCATTGTTAATTTTTCCTCCCCAACCTTGTGCAATAGTTTTTGGTGACTCTGTTGGGGATGAACGTGCAGTCTGAAACCTCAAGTTTTAGATTAAAGCAGAGCCTACCCTTATCCATTACAGACTCTAGCGACTCCATTCCATGTCTTACCCATTATCATTATAGCCTTACCATCTTCCTCCACTTTTTTTATTTTATCTAGTCTGCAAAACTAGAGCTGCTGGGAAAGAGTGCACAGTTTGAAGCCTCAAGCCTCAAGCTGAAGCAGGGCCAGTTCTTTTTCATTTTTGTTCTGTAATCTGGCCACTCCACCCAGATTTGGTATTCATTTTTTTCATAATTAAATCATGTTAGTTCGAGGCCCCTGGGGTAACTCTTTTGGCCCACTCAACTTGACTCCACCTCTACATGAACTCCCATGTAGTTCAAGAAAGAATTTCCCCAAATTCTTTGTTGATGGGATAGTTCACCCTAATGAACACATTACAGCCTTCAGCATAGCTTGTGGTGTGATAGTGGTGGAATTTAAAGATGTGGAAGTCAGGGTTTTCGTGGAGACACTACAAGGTGCTACTATAGACTGGTTCTACCATCTGCAAGCTAGATCAATGACTGACTGGGATACTCTTAAAGCCACGTTTGAAGCCAAGTTCAAGCCTATAGAGGATGCACATGCTTTGATAGCCTATCTCACTCAAATGAAGAAAGAACCTCATGAGCATATGAGGGATTTTATTGCCAGGTTCAACAAGCTAAGGCACAGGATTCCCATGATCGCCTAACTGACACCTCAAAATCTCAAGTGTTTCTTCATCAACTCACAACTACCTGAAGTGATTTTTCTATTGAGATGGGCTAGACACATAGACCTTGAGGCTGCTCAAGACTTGGCTACTGAGCTAGAGGATGACCTTATCTTGGTAGGAAAGATAAGGAGAGATCCTAATAGAGGTAAATCCTCTTCATCTTTTGAGTATCCACCTTCAGCCACCACTGATCAAATGGTGCAAACGCTGGAAAATGAATTGCTAGCCTTGAAAAGGCAAATGGCACAAGGTATGTCTTTTGCTCCTCCTAATCGGGATATGCCAAGGAGGACATTCCCCAATCAGCCATATCAAGGCAACACTACCAGAAGTCAAGGGCAACCAAAGCGTCTTCTTCCCCCATAGAGGAACCTTGCCCTTGAAACACCTCCAACCAACTCAGTAATTGGATATCTAGAAATAGAACATGTTTCCTATTTCCAACCTAAGTTTGAGCAAGAAAATGGCACTGATCTCTTTAGGGAGGATCTAGAAGAATCAACTGGTGACTCCCACATTGGTTTCCTAAATTTCCAAGATGAACCCAGAAGTGAAGGTGAAGCAGTCAAAGGATCATATGCAATATTCACCACGTTTGAGAATTAGTCAACCCAACAAGCCGATAAAGAGAAAATAGAGGAGTGACCCCAACCAACAATTTCAATTACTGAGCAAAGAACCCCTCTTCCTTTCTAGTCAAAGGACCCCGTGATTGCCAAAGAAGTAAGTACATCGAACATCTCTGCACCTTCTACTTCAAATTCGTAGATCAGTCCTACCCCTCCCAAAAACCAAAAAGATGAACTCCCATCCTCTCTTCAAAGTCCATCTCAGTCATTTGCCATGATTGATCATGTCAAGAAATCCAAAATTCAAATGACTGAGTTTGAATCCATGCAAGCCAATCCTGAGCAATTAAACATTGGTGGAGAACCAGGTGTGGACCTATCTGAGGCAAAGATTTTGGTTACCCAAATGTTAGCCCCTACTACTTAAATTTTGTTTGAGCCTTCAGGTAGGAGGAATTACTTCTTGACCACAGAGGACGCTCATGCCCCAGTTGATGAAAGTCCTATAACTGGCGATTTAGGATTTGATCCAAACAAGGCATCAAAAGAATTAGTAGGGTGCAGTACAAATCAAGAAGGATCTTCCATCTCTGATGAAGAGAAATTTGATAAAAGATTAGCTTCTGATGATGCTTAGATCCTAAAATCCAATGGCAACAATTCTTCCACTCATGATGGATGCAGATCTCTGTTGCTCAGATTGAACACTGCTCAAGTTGAAGAGATTGAACTCCTTCACACCAAAGGAGATGCTGAGCTGATGGTTTGTTAGGAGTTTTATGCTGACAATCAAAACATGTACTGGACTGAACCAACAGAACAACAAGTTATTGTAGTGGACCATACTGTTGTACTATAAAGTCAGTAAAAGGAACTCTTCACCAAGAGAGCAAGGAGTTTTGGTTTTTAGTTTGAAGACCATGTCCTACCATGGGGCAAGAAGAAGAAATGGCCAAGGGAAAGATGCAAAAAATTGGTTTCTTGGTGGAGAGTTCCATTCTCCCGTCACCAATTATGGGGACAAAATGGTTTCCTACTAGTTTATCAGGACGAAACACCATTTTCATTGTCTCACAATGGCCAACATCTGAATCACTTCAATTATTGAAGTGTCAGATAAGATCACTTGTACATATGTACACTTGTATAGTCTTTGGTTCTAGTTTGTTCTTTTCATTTTTGTTTTTGATTTTTGGAGCCTTCCTTTTTGGGTAGCATGACTCCATATCCCAATGCATACTTCAAGGCACTGGAGATTCTGGTTTTTACTCCCCTCAGTTGTGTTTCAATTTTCCAACTAAAGGAAGTTCCCCAACTGGAGCCAGCTGTTGTCCCCTAAAAATATCACTCATTTTTGGGACAACATTTGAATTATTTTGGTCCTACAGACCAAAATCCTCTCTTCCCCTTTCAAAAATTGTTTTAAACTTTTAGGTTCTTCATTCTTCAAGATTTTTAGAAATCTATGGACTCTGCAAGCTTGAAACTACAGACTCTACAGGCTCAAATCTACAGACTCTGCAAGTTCATTTCTATAGACTCTGCAAGCTAGATTTCTACGAACTCTTTCAAGGTTAGAAAAAATTACGGACTTGGTTTCTACAGACTCTGCAAGTAGGTTTATTTTTATAGGTTCAAAGGCTTCTATAGGTGAGTTCAATCAAAAGAACCAGTTTCCAACACTTAGTCATTTTTGGGATTAGTTCAATGTCATCGGCAAGAGTTAAGTGCTTCGTTAATGGTTCAATAGGTTCAACAGCCATTTGGTTCAAGAGAACAAAGGACTTAGCCACATAAAGGGATTGAACTAATTGAACCATTGAACCATTAAACCAAATTTGGTTCAATCGGTCAATTCAATCGACAGGTTCAAGGGACTGCCCCAGGGCCAAAGGAATAAATGCCCTTGCAGAGGGTAGGTAACATTGGTTCAAGGGTCGAAGCGACTGACTGAAAAGATAGAATTCCTTTGGATTTGTTCAAAGGCCGACAAAGAACATTTCCTTTGGAATTTTTGTCTGAAGGAAATTATTAAGAGAAAGAGCCATTAGAATTCTTTCAAAAGTATTTTCCATAGGAAAATGACTAGGCAGAGCCCGAAGGAATTCCTTCAGACTTTTGTTCGAAGGAAAAGCCCATGGAAAATGCCTGATGGAAAAAGGCGAAGTGTAGAGTGGAAGCTGCCATGTGTCATCTTTTGCAAGACCCCCAAAGGTTTCTAAAGCTTCTATAAGTTAAGCAGAATATGTCACGTGTCTTGTTATGACTCAGCGGAACATGACAAGTGTTTACATCCATGTTCCCCTTTTGAAGAGACTTGTTATGGATCCCATTTTTTGTAATTTTCTAATGAGTTTCATAACAGTGAAACTTGCCACTTGTCAAAGATGCAGAAAGGACCCCCCAAAGACTTAGACAAGAAGGGATATAAAGGACAAAGAAGTGACATGGATGATTCCAAAGGCAAGTTCAATTAAAGTGATGGTTCAACCAGAGAGCAAAGAAAAACTTAAGCAGTGAAGAGAGGAGTGAGACCAAAGGACCAAAAATATATTCAAAAGAGTTATTTCTAGTAGGTGAAATAGTGGATCAAGTAGACTTCTAAGTGCACCAAATCAAGGATGCAAGCCTGTTTTTATTCCATGAAGTAATGGCAAATTAGACAGCTACACAGACATCAAAGAAAGGACCAGACAGTCCATACCAAGGAAGAGACATTAGATGGATGGACATGCCATAGTTGAGGCAATGCGTTGTTCCTAGCATGGTCCCTCCAGACAAAATTGAAGGCGCATTGAAGATGTTGACTGCAGCATGGGCCTTTTTCATGAAAACAAGTGCCCAAGTCTTTCTTGGAGCACTATATATTGTAATCTCTCATTTGTTACAAGGGAGATCTTCCCCTTACCGAAAGAAAAACTCTACCCAAATTGAAAGGCATTACTGAGACTTTGAGCTTAGATTGTAATTCATATTTTTTTGATTGAATGAGAAAGCAAGTTAATAGTAGACTTTGTGCTGTTATAGCTTGTGCTACTCTAGGAGATTGTTCTTATGTCTGTCTTCTGAAAGCATTCTTATTTATTTGATTTAACAAGTAGAACTAGTGGAGGTGATAAAGAAGGTGTCTTGAAGCCAACTACTTTCAGACTTTGTGTTGTCATAGTCACCTTTAGTGTGTGTTTATTTTCTATTTTTGTGTAAAGGACCTTGGGTTGACTTTGTGCCCCCATTGTTCTTTGCATCTCCCTCTTGGGCAGTCAAGGTGGAGACTTTGTGCTACCTCTTAGATTGTTGGTTGCTACGCCCTTGGCACCCTATTACTTATCCTACTAGAAAGAGTCTTGTTGTTTGCAAGAACAAGCACTTCTGAAAGAAGAGGAATACCTTTTGTTGCTCCACCAGGATTTTTGCTGTCTAGGAAGGGATCTGGCTCTTGGCTGGAAGTTACTTCTGAAAGAAGAGAAGTACCTTCACCAATCACCCAAGATTTCTCGTCTGTCTGTGAGCATCATCTCTGAAAAAAGAGAGATGGATGGTTTATCCCACCCCTGTGTCTTACTTTCTACTTATTTATATAGTATATAGCCTCTGCATATTTAATAGGGAACCTCCCCTTGATGAGAGGAGATATTTGTCTCCAATTGATGTAATAAAGTTGCACACCTAGCCAACCAATCTTCCTGTTGTGGTTGATCAGACCTATTTTATTGATCAGTATGCTGATTGACAAAATATTCACCCAACAATGTAGACCATTGCATACATTAACCTTACCACCACACTTGCATACAAAACCTGAATCGTGTCTTCCAATGTGTATTGAGTCTTTGGACATTATGTAGTTGATAACTTCTAATGAATTTGAGAAGGGGTGCACACTGAATTATTATCCTACATCTTGAAAATTTCCAAAACCATCTCAATGTAATTCCTATGGTCTAGCTAGGTTACCCTATTTACATGATATCATTTGATTTCTATACCTAAGATGACACTTGTGTCATCATGATACTTCATTTCAAACTGTAAAATCAATCTATACTTCACTTGCTTGATAAAGCCCATGTCATTTTCAATAAAAAATAAGTCATACACAAAGAAATATGATGACACAATGATCACCTTATTCCATGTAGTAGAGACAAGGATCCTCATTTTTACACACATGCCCAAGTCAAATCACATAATTATTGAACTTATGATTCCACATTCTAGGTGATTGCATCAATCCATCCAAGGAGTTATTAAGTCTACATACCAGGTTCTCTTTTTAATTAACCTTGAAGGCATTAAGTTACGACATGTATATTTTATCTCCACCTCCCCATGCATGAGCATTATCTTCACGTCTGCCTACTCTATATCTAGATAAAATGGAGAAATAATAGTTAAAATAACCCTATTTGAAGTCATTTTTACAACTCAAAAAAAATTCTCTCTAAATTAAATTCCTTTAATCTAAGAGAATATTTTTTCCACTAGGTGAGCCTTGTACCTCTCTATATTTCCTTGCACATTCTTATTCCTTTTGAAATCCCACTTGTAGGCTACATGTTTTCATTTAGGATGTAGATTCACCATATCCTAAGTCTCCTTCATAGATTATTTATAAGACTTTATTATTATGAAATCCATATCTTCCTTCATTGTATTTTGCTCATATCTATCAGTCATTGATAACAAATGTGGAAAATTAAGTCCAATGGTATACACCTTTCAAACATTCTAAACATATAGTTTTATCTCATCAGAGCAAGAGTGGTTGGATTCTCCTATTCTTGTGACTCTTGTGATTCCTCATCCATTCGACCCTACTCACCCATCAGTTCTTTAGATTATACATCAAAATCCATATTTTTCTCTTTTATTAGTTCTTGGTGTATAATTACATTGCATACCTTCTAGACGAACACATTACAACTATAGATTACCTTATTTGTCTTATGATTCCATATATTGTATCCTTTGATGCCACCCCCTACCCAATGAATATGCACTATACAAACTTAGATTTTAACCTCAAACCTCTTTTCGTTTGGGATGTGAGAGTATGTATTACAGTAAAAAATGTCAAAATGTTTCGAGAATAGATTCTTAAAAGCCATGCTTATTAAAATTCTTATAACCAACATTGATGTTAGGGGTTGGTTGACTAAGTAAGAAGTAGTAGTCATTGTTTCAACCCAATATTTATCCAAATACACACCACACAACATGATTTTTTATTTGTTCATCAATGTTTTATAAATCCTTTCTACTACAAAGTGTACCTAGTCATCTATTATCTTTGAGTATTGATCTACCTATATAATTTATTAAATTCCTTAGAGCATTACTCATACCCATTTTTTGTGTGTATTAATTTGATCCTATTTTCCATCTAGTTTTTCGTAAGAGCTTTGATCTTGATAGTTATTGAGAACATCATATTTCTTAAAAATGAAGTATATCCTAGTCTTCTAAGAGTATTAATTTATGAAATTCACATAGAAGAGAGACCTAATCACTAATGGGACATCCACTATTCCAAACACATCACTATGAATCACTTGAAAATAATTACTTGCCCATGTAGAACATTTTTTATACTTAAGCTAGTTGTACTTTTCATAGACATAATGTTTCATAGAATTTGAATTTTGAGGGATAATTTTTCATCCTTTTTTTTTCCATATCCTTAGTATACAACCTACAAATAAATTTCTCACTAATATGGACTAGCTTATGATGCTAGAGTATTGCCTCCTCTATCAGGGGTAATACATAAATTATTGCTTCAACCTTGGGCTCAAGAATAATAGATATATTATATGTGCTACTTAATATAGTCACATCAAGCCTGGATCTACATGCCATTTTCACCCATCTCTCTTGAACGAGTCCTAGACACTAAAATCATGATTTTTACTTATAAAGATCAAATCCCTCAGAAGACTATGAATGCGTAAAACACCTACAAGAGTCTTGATCCTCCCATCTTTGAATCTTAGCTCCACTCTTTATCTTATTTTGATCCAATAGGTCGATTTATCTCTTATGAAGGCATAACCATGATATTATTATTAAAATTCCTAGAATCACTCCTTTATAGGAGTCATATTATACAATTTTGTAGAGTCGATCAACCATGCATCATTGCATGAATATAAGCTTGAGGCTGTAATAAATACATCTCTATCTTCATCGATGGAGACCTTATCAATTGAAGATATCTAGTGGTTTCCCATCTCCAAATCCGTAATTATACAATATTTCTTGAAATTACTTATCTTGTCATAGTTCTAACATTTATCCAATGATCTCTTTGAAGTATTTGTTCTAGCCTTAGATTTTAAGCACTTCTCCTTAGTCTTTCTCTTGCCTCATTATTGTGAGTAGCCTTACAGGGATAGGGAATCATTAATGTGATAACTTTCCATATACTTATGCCTCATCTCCTCTGATAACAAATCTACCAATACATATTTTAACTTTATCTCAGATGTGCTAGTGATAGACATTACTAAATTACCCCCTGAGCCTAGTAAAGAAAACATAAACTCGATACACCATTCTTCAACATCCATATTTATGTTCATGGGAATCAAATAGCCTACCACATTATTAAATTGATTCATGTTTTTGGTAACTAAGTCACCATCATTCATTTGTAGCAAGTATAAAATATTTTGCATGATATTTTTTACCAAAAATTTTACCTTGTACAACATGCCTAACTTGTCCCATACAAGCTTCATAGTTTTTAAATTAATACATTCAATAAAAATGAATCCTAAAATCATAGTCTTATATAGGTTCATACTTTATTACTAAATTTAATGCACTCTTATAGTTTCATTCCATTAGGTGAAATATCATGAAAATCCATTAACATCTATCTACTAAAAGATCTTTCATCTTAAGGTTCCATAATTTAAAATTTTGACCATTGAAACTTTAAATATCCACTTTAGTGCTTCCAATAATATTTTTCACACAAGATTCTAATAAACAAATCCCACTACATGTAAACAATTTACCAAAAGCTATCCTAACTTATATAAACCTTGAAATGATGCTCTGATACCAAATGTTGGGGATATACTTGTGGCACAATAAATAAACATAAAGCGTAGTTTTTCTAATATGATTTTAACACAAGAAAATAAGAAACACAAGAATGTATACACATATACACAAGAGAATTTCCTCCTAGTAAAAAATTCAACAACATCTGTTACACATATCCTACATTATTGATGTAGAAGCATCATCTCCACATCTATAAAAAGGATTCTCAAAAGTGTTTTGAGTCTAAATGTGTCTTATTAGGGGTCAATCATGTTAATAAGGAGGTGTATAAAATTTTCCCTGCAAAAATCAATTCAAAATTTTAATCATGAAGATAGTTGTCTTGAAGAGTCCTTTGAAGTCATAAGACCTTGTGTAGTCTAATGAAGTCATGAAAAGAGGTCAATTACATTATAAAGTAGTCTTTCATATTAGTAGAATGTCTCTTGAAGATAAATGGTTACTTATGAATCATGAAAGAAGTCTTTGAGTCCATTTAAAAGGTAAAAATCAATTTTAGGGAGATCTTACGGAATATCATGGAGTTTGTAAGCCCTTTTAGCAATTGTGAGGGTATGGAACCTTGGAGATTAGACTTTGGAGGTTCAGAGCATAATGTAAATTTGAAAACATCCCTCTTACATATGTAAATCCATCTTGGTAAACACCAAATGTGCTACATATACATTGGAGAAGGTAAAGGAAGTCATATGCCAAGTATGGTTATTGGTTGAGAAGATTTTGAGAAGACTATGTTAAGAAATATTCTAAACTATAGTTTTAAATCAGTTGAGGAAGGATAGGATTTGACCCTATCTTGAGTGCACAAGCTTATAAAAGCTATATCATCCTTGTTTGAGTGTGTTGAGGAAAGAGGTAGGAAGTCTGAAGTAAGTTGCAGGTGTGAGGGCTTGAAAATAAGGCCTTCAAGGCCATTAAAACTTATCTATTGAGTATGGTTCACACATGTGGAGACAAGCTCAAACATGGTTAATTAGGCCTATTGCATAACTGTGTAAGTCAAAATTCAAAGGATATGGTCCAAAAGAGGGATGCTTGTAATTGAGATATGTTGTAGATAAGGATAATGGGTATCCTAAAATGTAATTTTTTTTTATCAAATAAGTTTGTATAATGGAATAAAAACCTAGAAAACATGTTAGGAAGGGCTAAAAGGCCTTAAGGGTGCAATTAAAGGAAAAAGGTGTTTGAGAAAGATTGAAAGGTTGTAATATTTTGATTGAGTATTAGTGGTTCTGATAAAGTGTTTGAAGTGTTTTTTAGAGATTGAGCAAGTGGAAAGAAGTCTTGTTGAGGAAAATTTCACTTTGCCCTTCAAGGGTCCACATACAAGACAAGTATTGTGAAATGAAGAGTTTGGGTTTAAGGAGTGGTTCCATGTTTTGATTTTGATGGCATGAAAGGTTTATGGGATTTGTAATGTTTTAAAGATCATCATCAACCATTGACATGAATAAAGAATTTTGATAATGAGACTGACATGAATTTATATAATGAATTATGGATTCCGGGGCAATGAACTATTAAGTTCATGATAAAACATAAATAGTCTTATAAATGTGGGTTGGATGTCACATGTTGGTGGCATCAATTATCAAACATTTCAACATCCTAAGAATAACTGTCTTATTGAAAAAAATCACTTGTAATTTTTTCAATGTAGAAGAATCTACATGTGTCAACTACTATGACAAGTGAATAATGTGTAACATTCCATAGTATTTCTATGTCAGATTGATGCTAGGATGTTGCTAACACCTCTTCAGTCTAAAATATACATTCAAACAAATATTTAGAATAAAATTATATAAAATTGCATTACTCTGCATATTTCACATCTCCTTAAAACACCTTACTAAAACTAAATCATTGAGCATCACTTCATAATATTATAAAGCATGGCTGAAACTAAGTAGAATGCCCTCCATATATTTGCCATCATCCTCAAATATTTTAACCTTGCACAATTTGCAGAGACAATCTCCATGCAATACTTTGCAACCATCTAAACTTACGTAGTCAACCTATGCAACATCCTATGCAACTAAGTACTTATGAAAATCACCTTGTGCAATACAAAACATGCATAAAATCATTATTATGTAGATTCATGAAAAGTTGAGACATTTCCCACTAGTACTGAGTACAAAATTTCATCTAAATACACAATGAATTTTTTATAGAGTAAGGACTTAACACTTCAATCTCTAAAATATTTTCCTTTGACATCAATGCCCATGCAATAAGAATAATATTATGCATATTATAGATACTAAAATAAAGTATTTGACACTTGACAGTGTTAACCTTGACTTACACTTTTATTACATGACTTGTGCATATACAAACAAATCTTATTCATAATTACCATACAACCACATGTTAATTATGACCCTGATCTATCCAAAATTGGTATTAGTCACATACACAAACCTTTCACTCTATGATAAATCAGTTAAATATCTTAGTCAAACATTTATAAATCACCATATTTTCATTCATGTGTCTTAGATAATAATGCCAAACTCATAAAATAACATCAATACTACAATCTTGATGCTGATGTTATCATCTTTCTTCTCATAATTAAATTATTTTTAAAATAAAATAATTTCCTTAAATCAGACCATATACTTAACATGACATGTGAAATTACCCATATAAAGTTTATATAAATACAAAACCCACACTTAATATTCATTTGGCATTTATGTATCAACCATCTATACACTACTAGATATTGACAAAATACCCAAATTACGAATCAGTAATTAAGAGCACTGAACAAATAAGCCAAAGTCCTAGGGGAGGATACCACCGCTACCACACCCCTCGGGCTGTCGCGTCGTCCTCACAAAAAGAACCAAAACCAGTCGTCGGTTTGAAGAAGTCGTTCCTTTGAGTACAAACTGTTAACATACACACGTCAATTATATATTTAATGGAGTCACGTGAAATTGTGAATGATTTAATGAAGCGGCTAACGACCAGTAGCAGAGACGTGGTTGTTTTTGTGTCCTTATGTGACTTGGAGATTGACGGTGTACTATTCCTGCTTTTTGACCAACCCTAACAAGTTGTAACTGAAAATTTATGTATGTCAGGCAGGTTATTCGTTTGCCATTCAGCTGTAGAAATCGTCCTCGTATTTTATTGTATATTTCATTTCAATTTTCACGCTTCCTTTCTCTCAATCGTCAATCGTCAATCGTCAATGGGAGAGAGAGAGTGCAAAACATCAAATAGCTTGCGATTCGACATTAATTTGACAGGAAAGGGTCGAGGTTAGCGTGTAACAACAGATTGATATAAATCCAGCAGTCGGCGGTATCTCCGTAAGGTCGTGCTGGATGTCCAATTCAGGCTCGGAAATTCACCGTTGACGATATTTTCCCGTTTACCGACAGGGCATCAATGTTGACACCCTGGAAATTAATAAAAACTACGTTTTTTTTTTCTAATACACTTGCTTTATTTTATATATACGCAAGTGTTTGATGTTTGGACAAGCTATATATATATATATATATATATATATATATATATAAAAAGGGTAAATCATCACTAAATTTTGAATTAATAGTGAAGTTTAATTTAAAATTTAGAATAGTCGATGATATGTTCACACTTTAATAGATGGTTGAAATATCATGCATATGAGTGGGGAAAATGGTAGGTGGAGCGTGCTCGTTGAGTACAACACTGTATGAGAGAGTGTCTATTTTACTTTGTACACATGTTCTAAGCACCCTTGAATCGATTCATGTTCAATACCCAGTGAAACGTACAGGATCTTACTGATATGGCAGCGTTTTATTTGTAGACATTCAAAATAGTAAAACAAAATTGTTAGAAAATTGTCAGTGTGTAAGAGAGCCCTCACTAGGCCTAGGCAGCAGTAGAGGCTACTACGAGGCTCGTACGGGCTGACTGAGTTGCATCCTCGAGCGCGCTCAGGGCCCCTTCTTCCTTGCATGTGTGCGGCATATGAGTATGGATAGTATTCGATTTCAAATAGTTCACAACATAAAATTATCTTACTGCAGATTGATTATTATGGAATCGCCAATTAATATAGATTAATAGTTTTAAAATTACTATCTATATTAAGTGGTGGTTTTGTCTCTATCACAATAAATGTCATTTGATTTTTGAAAGATCATTGAAACTATTAGAAATAATATCTCAAATAGCATGTACAAGTAATAACAATGTGGAATAACAAGTTAAAATAAACAATGAACAAAGAATATCACCAGATAACATAGATATTACATGAAAACCCTTGACAACAATCAAGGGAAAAACTACAGGCAAATAGGAACATCCAATGTTCTTATTGACTTCAAAATAACAACCTCTCCAACAAAGCTTCCTCATAACACATTCCCTCTTACAATGCTTTCACACAAGATGCATACAAGGCTATGCAAAGCCTTCAAACAATCAAGCTAGTTACAACACTACACCAAGCTTCTACACTTGCTCACAAGCATTACACACTTGCTCTCTCTAGCTTCCAAGCTTATACACTTAACATACATGAAAGAGAGTGTCATACATATATAGAATGCAAAGGGAGAAGGGAGAATACAACAATGAAAAATATAAGAGAAAGAAAAAATGTGCCACCCTCCATGTGGCCTCACTATTCATCAATAGTGAACATTGTCCCTCACATGTGCAAGGTCCAACATTGTAAGGCATCTTCATGATTTGCTTTGACCTTCTCCATGTGCTCCAAAATGGTACGTTCCACCTTGCATGTGCCTTCAATTTGGAATAGTGATCATTGTCCCCACTTTTCCATGTGCATCCACATGAGTCAAAAGATTCCTCAACTTTTGACTTCACATGCACATGCTTAAGGACAAATTGCACCCCATAGGCACATGGGTGAAGATGCTTGTTCCCCACATGTTTCCAAAAGTCACCCATCAAGATATGGAACCCCATTTCTCTCTTCTAATTTTTTAATCAATAAAAGATTCTTGTGGACCATGCCACATCAACAAAGTGCCACCTCATAGGTACAATCACTGCCAATGCACATTGCCACCTCATTAGGTATGTCATTGCCAACCCACTGCTATGAATAGTAACTGCCACCTCATCATATGAATAGTGGCCATGAATAGTGAATCTAAATAGTGTCATGCGAATAGTGACTTCACATCCTAACATTCTCCCACTTGAAGTCAATATACACAAGGTTTGCCACACTTGCGTATTCTTCCATCTAGTTGCCAACCATGTCGTCTACTGCTCTGACATAAACCCAATAGAAGTTTTGTTGCACTACTAAAACTTCTCTGTCATGAGTGGGTTTATCAACATCTACTCTTCCATAGTAGATTGTAACACCTAAAGTGATTCTTCACTTCTCCACAACACGAACGAATCCTCCTATCAGGATTCTATCATGAACCGCTCACAACTCCCACTGCTTGGAAGTATTCAATCTAGTGCTCACCATGGCATCACGAAGCTTCCTACTCCTAATGAATCCAATAAACAAGATAATAACATGTCTTCTCCTCCATTATAAGATGATCCTAGGAAGACAACTCACACTACAAGAAGTAGGGCACTTCCTTGCTTTCCCATCTTTATGCATCTCTATCCTTGGTTTGCTCCTCATACCACCTTCATCCCATCCTTATCACTGAGCCATCACACTAGTGATCTTGTTGGGGCCTGCATCTGACATTTCATCAACACATAGACAAGTAACCTCTGCTAAATACTTTGGATCTTCATGAAGGTACCACTACACTCCCATCCATGCATCTGTTTTAGCTCGTACAATCTTCAATATGCAAAACATCAAATCTTTACCTTATCCTTATATCCCTCTAGCTACTTTATCTCTTCTAGAGAGATCACCTGTAGGAATCAAGCTACTCCAACTCTAAAACAACAACCAGTGCATGTAGTACTCTTGATAGTAGTCAAGAAAGAAGATGGCATGTAAGTCAATACCAAACTTTTCTTCATAGCCTCTAGCTATCAACCATGCCCAAACATGGCACAAGTTCACTTGACCTTTCAACCACTACAAAGAAGTCATCACACTACATAGTGCATCAATGCACCTTCAAGTTTTTGAGCCTTAAGAATGCATTCAAAATGCATCATGCTCTACCAAATATCACCCAAAGAACTAACTCATGTGCCTCCAGTATTACTCCATGAATCAATCTACCTAGTTACCCACATCATCTACACTACATCCCTCTTGGCTACTTGTTGACGCTATGGATTGCACCCTCAATAGGAGGCCGAGCTCCTATCTTCCATGCGTCACAATGGAAACTCCCCTCTTGCTTGTGGGTCTGGCAAAATTGGGGGGAGAATCTCTAGATAAGGGCTAGCTCCCTTTGATGTATCTTTGAGGTCCTAGATTTCCTACTGCTAACAATGGGCGGGTGAAAAGGGAGAAGGATGCTGAAAAATAGAACCTAAACTAAAAGGTGATACACCAAAAAAGTTGATCTACTTAGCTCGAACCTACACTTTCCACCAAGGAGAAGCTGACATACACTTCATTTGATACGAGAAATTCTTCTGCATCAGTGAGCTAGGGGTCCGTGGATATACAGGGAGAAAGAAATACTAGAGGCGTTCTAAGACACACTTTGGCAGCCTATTCACATGCACATATACTCCTTTAAGGACACTTCTGGCTAACTTACAAAAGTAGAACTCACAATACACTAGACATGCTAGAATCATTCTGTGAAAGCATAAAGGGAAATGACTTAACACGGGACAAAGCCATAGACACATACGAAAGTGCAAACTCAAAATGGAGGTAAAAATGCTAAGTCTTGATTCAAGGTAAAATTTGGCAAAGCTCTGCCTTACAAACCAAGAGATTTTTTGGCAGAGCTTTGCCTTACAAGCCAAGAGATTTTTTCTCAAATGAGAAGTTTTACAATATATAGAGGAAGAAAGAGGCCTTTTGGCACTCTTTTACAAGTGCCCCATGTGCATTCTGAGCATTGGAAAGAGGAAGCCGCTTGATAGACAATGTTGTGTCGGCTCTTATTTTGATTTTATGCATTTAAGATATATTAAACATCATATGTGAAATTATAGGTCATGTTGTTTGTTTCTAAACAAGACTACTCCTTCAAGGCATTCACGTGGTTTGTCTACTCATCAATGCAAAATGAAGAAAAATGGGTCATGTCGTTCACTGTTAGCTCCCCTTGATGACCGTTTGGTAGATACTATGTCAACTGCTAGAGTAACTCTTTAAGTCGACACCTTCCTTTGCCACTTGGACTATTTTGTTTGTTTTTGCACTTGGCTCTTTTGCCTCTTCCTGGCTTTGTCTTTTCTAGTTCCTTCATCCTTCAGGGGCTATCTTCTGCTAATTCTTCGGCTCTTTGGACTCCCTCCTCGATGATTTCTTCCTTCTGGCTTTAAGCCTCTAAATTCCTTTAGGTTCATGCCTTTTATGTAAAGATCAATGACTATTTCATTGTTGTAAAGTTGACGTTCACGCACCTGTCACCATTTAGTCGATTCCTTCGGCCTTTCCTTTGATTTCTTTGCAAGTGTTCTTTGCCCTTCACAAGGGCACTTGTCCTTTGGGCTTTGGGAGACTCCCTTGAACCTTCTGATTGAACTGACCACTTGAACCAACAATTGGTTCAATGGTTCAATGGTTCAATGGTTCAATGCTTCCAAGTTCAAAGTGATTGAACCAAGTGTTTCTCTACATTTTTGCTAATTACATTCAAAAGAAAGAAGAAACTAAAGGTAAGGGTCAGGGGTTTGTACGTTACCCGGATTAAGTTGCACACTGTATCCAAGCATTGTAGGAGCTCCTCTTTGGTTGTGGAGGAAGACACCTGTAGATAAGAATAAGACTAAAATACAAAAAAATTTAGAGATGGATATGGTGGACTGCCAAGCAACACGCTCGGTCCCAGAAGCGTAAAAACTTCCTTAAGGGATGAAGAGTGTTGTATAAAAAGAAATGGTGAAAGACTAAGAAAGAGAAAGTAGACAACACATACATGTTCTCTGTAATCAGTCTGTCACAGTCACCGACATTGATAGTCCTATTGAGGTCGGTTGGTCAATGATGTCAATGTTAGTTATTATGTCGATGTTGATAAGGGCAATGGACCTTGGATGGGTTCCAGGATATGTCTGTGGTCGATAGAGGAGTCTGGGAGTTTAAGGGTTTGTGCAGGGTTGCAGGGAGATGTATAAGGTCTGAGGAGAGGCAAGGCAGAGGGCAGGTGTGAGAAGAGGATAAGGATATGGGGAAGGCTTTTTAGCCTCTCCAAAAAGAAGTCAGGTCCAGTTGATAGTATTTAGAAATAGTAAATAGAAACTAATTACCAACGCATTCTAAATTACTAAAATGAGACAAAAGAATACTTAGCTCTGCTTGATGAAGAACCAGAGGTGTTAGAATGCTTATTCCTATTGTGGCTGATGTCGAGGTCCTCATGTAATGTTCCAATCCAATCTGGAGTGACTTGTACAAATTTTTTGCAGCCAAGAGAGTGAAAGTCAAAGTCTGATGCTTGGTCTCAGAGTGTGTGCATCGATCTGAAAGAGTCCCAGGGGCCAGAGAGAGAGAGAGAGAGAGAGAGAGAGAGAGAGAGAGAGAGAGAGAGAGAGAGAGAGAGAGAGAGAGAGAGAGAGAGAGAGAGAGAGAGAGAGAGAGAGAGAGAGAGAGAGAGAGAGAGACTAACTCAATGTTAGAACTCAGTTTATGTAACTGACATCGGTGATCCCACCGGTGTCGATCGACAGTTGACTGACGTCAGCAGATAGAGAGTGGGTAAAAGGGCTATTTTTAGCCCTTTGCCCATTCCTCCATCTGCCAAGTGCATTTGCCATTGGAGAATGGTCAAAAGACATGTTTATTAGGCATGAGAGTTAGTTAGGAGGTTAAGATGGAGTGAGAATAGGTCATGGGTGACTCATAGGGTGAGAAATGGTCTAAGGGCGAGGTGTCCAAGGTGAGGTGTCCAGGTGAGGTGTCCAAGGTGAGGTGTCTAGGTGATGTCATTAATTTAAAATAAGTAATTTATTTTAAATTAATAAGGTGTATAAGGGACCAAGGAGAGTCAACACAATTTTGGTGTCTACACCAAGCACTTGAACCAACTGCTTGAACCAATTGCTTGAACCAACCACTTGAACCAATAATTGCTTCAATGGTTCAACGGTTCAATGGTTCAATGCTTCCAAGTTCAATGTGATTGAACCAAGCCTTTGAACCAAAGCATTGAACCAAAGTTGATGAATCAAACTTTTGAACCAAGCGATTGAACCAAGCCAATGAACCAAGCCTTTAAACCAAAGCTTTAAACCAAAGCTAATGAACCAAGCCTTTGAACCAAGTGATTGAACCAAGCCTTTAAACCAAGTGATTGAACCAAGCTGATGAACCAAGCCTTTGAACCAAAGCCGATGAACCAAGCCTTGAACCAAAGTCGATGAACCAAGCCGATGAACCAAGCAATTGAACCAAGCTGATGAACCAAGCCTTTGAACCAAGGTGTTGAACCAAAGCCGATGAACCAAACCTTTGAACCAAAAATGGTTCAAAGTTCAAGTTCAAAGTTCTTTGGAAAGCTCATGGCATTAGACCCTGATGTTGAACCACTTTTCCAACCTTAAGGAAAAGTGTCTTGAATCATTTTCGCTCTCTTTCCTTGTGAAATTCATTAGTTCAATGGTTCGAAGAAGCCTTGTAAGAAACCTTGCATTCTTTAAACTAGTGAAAGACTTGTGCAACCAAAATTGTACTAGCTCAGAATAGCAGGGGAAAAAGGGGACTGATTTTGGTCTGTAGGACCAAAATGGTCAACACTACTCACTTTTGCTACACCATAATCGTATGCACAACACTCAAGCAACTCTAAGTTACATGGCTGCACACTAGCATTCTCCTTCTGGGAACATAGGGTCTCAAAAAAATTTCTTCATCTTCTTCAATGACTTCAAACAAGTATAATTTTAGGTGTCTATTGCACCTCCTCCTTTGCATGGATTTTCTTGTTATCTACAACATATCGACTAATAACATGTGATCATTAGGATACCACATCATACACCCCTTCTTCTTTGTTATTGAGAACTATATTTTCTTGATTTCAAATCAAGCCTAGACTTTGACTTGTGATTTAAATTTAACCCTCTTACAGGACTTGCTTCTAGATAGCATCACATCACCCTGATCAATCTCTGATGTTGGTGCTACTGTAGTACTTATTGTTAAATATCCACACAATCGATACAAGGATCCATAAGATTCTCCTTTTGCTACCACTAGGGATCCTTTGGAAATTCTTTATTTACCATACCCAAAGGTAAAAGAATACCCTAGTTCATCCATCCTCTTGATGGACATCAAATTCTTCTTCAACATAGGAGCATGATGCATATCTTTAAACATTTTGACTCTACCATCATGCAACTTGATCCTTATATCCCATCTTCCCACAATCTCTAATGGATGATCATCACCCCTACAGATAGATTCTCCATCACATGGATGGTAACCCATGAACTAATATCTATATGGAGAGAAGTGAAAATATGCACTTGAGTCCAACACTCATGCATTGTCATTTGATCTACTGCTAGTGAGGCAAAAAGCCTCATGTGTTATCTCTTCCTCTGAATCTATTATGTTGGCCTTGACTAAAGGTGGATTCTAATTTCCATCCTTCTTCTCATTTGTACAATACCAACAATCCTTTTGTAATTATCTTATTCTTTTCACAGTGCCAACACCTGGTCTTCCACTTGGGTCCTCTAGACTTTGATCTAGATAGTGATCACCCTTGTGTGCTCTTCTCATTGTGTCTACCTCTCACAACCAAAGCTTCATTAGTTGAGGATGCACTAGAAGACATTCTTCTCATCTCCTCTCCAAGCAAGGATGTAATCACATCATCAAACTTAAGAGATCCAGATGATGAGTTACTAATGGTCATCACCACATGATCCTAATTATTAGGGAGTGAACACAACAAGGTGATAGCCTTGCCTTCATCCTCCATATTCACACTAATGGAGACTAGCTTGTTGATAATAGTGTTAAACTTTTTCAAGTGAGAAACAATGGATGAACTCTCCTTCATCCTCAAACTATACAATTGCTTCTTTAGGAATACTTTGTTTGTTGTTGACTTTGTTAGGTACAGGTTGTACAATTTCTCCCACAACTCTTCTATAGTCTTATCCTTAACAACATTAAAGAGAACATAATAAACAAGACAAAGATGAATTATAGAAACTAACTTCCTATCCATCTTGCTCTAATCTTCATCTATCATACTACTAGGTTTGCTTGCAAGGCCTTTCAAGGCTAGAGCTTGGTCATTCTACACCAAGAGATCCTCTACCATCAACTTCCATAGGGAGAAATTTCTACCATCAAAATTCTTTACTTTGAATCTGGTTACTCCATCTGTAATTATAGTAGCTCCCACTTACATAAAGTTCCCTAAATCAACATAAAACACTCACAAATAGAGTATTTCAAAGAGCTTAGCTCTGATACCAGACGTTAGAAATCAAATATTCACAACCAAAACTTTGATACCAAATGTTAGGAAATAATATCCCAAGTAACATGTACAAGTATTAACAATGCAAAATAGCAAG
The DNA here is from genome assembly GCA_037957365.1 of Torreya grandis. Classification (NCBI taxonomy): domain Eukaryota; kingdom Viridiplantae; phylum Streptophyta; class Pinopsida; order Cupressales; family Taxaceae; genus Torreya; species Torreya grandis. The sequence goes on from JARHVA010002023.1 coordinate 2,532,424, forward strand.
ATAAAATAAATAATGAATGAAGAATATCACCAAATAACATAAATATTATGTGGAAACTCTTGACAACAATCAAAGAAAAAACCACAGGCAAATGGCAACATATACCCTCTCCAACAAAGCTTCCTCAAAACACACTCTCCTCTTAAAATGTTTTCACACAAGAAGCATAGTAGGCTATCCAAAGCCTTCAAATAATCAATCTAGTTATAACATTACACCAAGATTCTACACTTTCTCACAATCATTACACACTTGCTCTCTAGCTTCCAAGCTTATACACTTAACATACATGAGAGAGAGTGTCATACATATAAAGAATACAAATGGAGAAGGGAGCATAGAATGAAAAGTATGAGAGAGAGGAAAAATGCACCACCCTCCATGTAGCCTCACTATTTATTAATAGTGAACACTGTCCCTTATAAGTGCAAGGTCCAACATTGTAAGGCATCTTCATGAGGTACTTTGACCTTCTCCATGTGCTCCAAAATGGTATGCCCCACTTTGCATGTGCCTCCAATCTAAAATAGTGATCCTTGTCCCCACTTTCCCATGTGTATCCACATGAGTCAAAATATTTCTCAACTTTTGACTTCAGATGCACATGCTTAAGGCAAATTGTGCCCTACAAACACATGGGTGAATATGCTTATTCCCCACATGCTTCTAAAGGTCACCCATCAGGATATGGCATCCCATTTTTATCTCTTAATATTTTAATTAATAAAATATTCCTTATGGACCATGCCAAATCAACAAAATGCCACATCATAGGTATAGTCACTACTAACTCACACTACCACCTCATCAGGCACAATCACTACCAACTCACCACTATGAATAGTAACTTCCACCTCATCACATGAATAGTGATCAAGAATAATGACTCATGAACAATGTCATGTGAATAATGACTTCACATCCTAACATAAACAATCTTTACTTGAATTTATGCATATGTTAAGAACTATGCATATCTTAAGAGTTTTAATAGTTTTTCTTCAGATATTAAGCAATTTTGATGCACACGATGTTGTTAACATTACTGACAAGTAACACAAATATACACACAAATGAAAAAATATTTACAAATTGTGACCCATGTTTTTAATTGATGCAAGATTCATCATTGACTTAGGTGCTCTTATATCAAACATCTTGGGTAATTAAAATGATTTATGAGCCTTTACTCATGCACATTTTACGAACTCTTTTATTGTATTGCGTATTGGGAAACTTCAAATGCTCTCATCTAAGTTGTGACTTCAATGATCTATTCTTCCACTTAACTGTACATATTATTTGTAATCCCTTTCTCTTATCCTCTTATTAAATATGATATCCAAAAAATCTCAATCACTTTCCTTTCACTCAATTCCCCCTCCCATTAAGGGTACAAATATGGGTAAGTGTGACAAAAAGTGGCCTACCCATGGACATGATTTTTCTAAAATTTTAGAAATTTGAACTTTTGTAGATAATTTGAGATACCTACACTCCAAATTTGAAGATGGTATAAAAACATGAAATGTAGCATTTTGAGTGTAGTTTTCAAAACATTATTTAAAAAAAAATGGTTAAGTATAACTAGGTCAAACATATAAAATTTGAAGATGAGCTCATGTTTTTTCAGAAAACATAGTATATAGACGGCCGTGCTATGCACCATTTTTTGAGCAACATTTAATATTATTTAAAACCCTTTGGAAAAAATTTAGGTAAGATATTCTAGTATGTCACCTATATTTTTTTATTTATTTTTCAATGAATACTTTTTTTATGAATTTTGAAATTAAATAGATCCTAAAAATTGACAAAAAAATGGATAACCATTCGTGCTACATGGTTAATTACCTAAAAAAATGAAAATCAATTTTTTTTGGAATGTGTGTAGAATTAGGCCTAGTTTGTTACCATATAACTTGTTTTTCACTTGGATCAATGAAATACAAGTTACATGAACATGTATATGCATGTGGTTTGTGGCATGTAGTGACCTAAAAAGGCATAGCTAGAAATAAACATAGTTTGAGATCTTAAATTTGTCCAAAAATTATAAAAGTCACATTTTTGGAAATAGGAGAGCGTGTTCATCACAATAATATCAATTTTTTGAATTTTCATGTTGAAATTATTAGTGTATTTAGAAATCAAAGTTGAAATTTATTGTTTTTTATCATATCTTTCAAAACTTGACTATACATTGACAGTCCAAGCCTTTAGTTTAGGAATCCAAGCCATTCCCAAGCCAAAAGGTGTAGGAATTGAATTTAAATTCAAATACCATGATTAGATTAATAATGCAATCATGTTATTAACACTAGTAACATGATCATGTTACTCAATAACATGATCGCATTAATAACATGATCACGTTATATATTCTTAACACCCTAAAACATGTGGGAGTTGCACATGAGGGTAATTTTGGCTAGAAACTTATATTTACTATTCTAAATGTTAAGTATTCTTATAATTTAAAATTATTTTAGTAAATATAATAATTAGGGTCACTTAACATCAAATGGATTTGGTCTCACATCTACATGCCTTATGATGTGGAAAATAGTTTTCCAATATGGAGGTATTTTCAGGGTCTAGATATTAAACCTAGGGATTTTATTACATTTTGTAATTGATATCCATTTTTGATAAACATATAGTCATTTTTTAGGTTTTTGTGTCTTTTATATTTATTCTTGGCATTTATAGGAGTCTTAGGTTTGTCAAAATTGAAGTTTTCAAACTACTCACTTTGAACTTGATTTAAAGTGGTGTGATTGGGGTACTGTAGGTCATATTGATGACTTGCACACATCAAACTACTACTTTATGTTAATTTTACTTGTTCATCATCCCTCCCTCATCCTTGATCACTTCTTACTCATCCATCATTACCCCTAATCACTCTCTCATCATTCCTCATTGTTATTAATCACTCCATTGACCCTCACTATCCCTAGTAATCTCTAATCACTCCTTTATCATCCATATTCTCTCCTTCATTGACCCTCATTATCCCTAATCATACCTAATCACGCCTCCATCCTTCATTATGCCTAATCACTCTTTCATCATCACTCATCATCCCTAATCTCTTACTCATTCCTATTCACTCCCTCCTCATCCCTAATCACTCCCTCATTGACCTTCATTGTCTCTCATCATCTCTAATCACTCAGGCTTATCATCCCTAATCACTCCATTAATTATCATCATCAGTAATCACTCCATCCTCATCCATGATAATCCCTAATCACTCCCTTCTCATTTTTCATAATCCCTAATCAATCTTTCTTCATCCATCATCATCACTAATCACTCATTCATTGACCCTCACCATCCCTCACCATCCCTCATCACTTCATCATTGACCTTCACCATCCCTAATTGCTCCCTCATCATTTGACATAATTATATACTCTAAAGATATATTTTATTCCAATCATATGTTGTTTAATCTATTATAATAGAAATTAACTCATTTCTAGGACTTGTGTTGTCAATACCCATTTGTAGTCAATTTTATTACTGAATGAATTGGATGATCTTCCAAATTTATATTCAAGTAACATAAGTACTAACAAAAAATAGAGTCTAAATTTTATTTCATCGAATTATCTTTGTTGTGAAACTAACTAGATGAAACTTTATTTGGTTTCACCTTTGGTAGTTTGGTTCAAAAGATAAAAATTAAACACAAATATCTTGTATAATTTTCTAATTTTGAGAAGATTTGAATCAGATGAAAATTTATTTAGTGTTTCCCATTCTTGTATGACTTGAATCTTGGTCAGGTTCACACATGCACTCTTTGTGTGTGTACTGTGTCCCAAATATTTTATCTCTTGCATGAAAAGTGAACATTTATTCATGTTATCATAAAAATATGTTTCTACAAAATGTGAAACACTATTTCAGCATGGTGTAGATGTTCATCCCATGTTTTCTAAAGATTAAGATGTCATCAAGGTAGATTAAAAAAATGACATAGGTAAAGGGCCTAAGGATGTAGTTCAACATCTTGAAATTAATGACTTTTTTACATGAGTTAATATAAAAGGCATAACCAACTAGTCAATCAATCCTTTGTTTTTAAGACTATATTCCAAATGTCTAGAGGTTTAACATGAATATGATGATACCCAAACTTAAGATCAATTTTGGAAAAGACTTTTAAGCCATGGATATGGCATAAAAATGCTTCAATATTTAAATGAGGATAATAGTTCTTAACTTTAATCTTGTTAATATTTTTTTAATTGATTCACAACTTTGACACAAACATAATTGGGCTTCTGCAAGCCAATGATATGGGCATGATGTGTCAATTATCCATGATTTCAAGGATGTAACAATTGATCTATTCATTCTATAGAAATGATATGTTGTATAAAGAGGTTTGAGGTAGAGGTAGTTAAGGGATCAAATAAATAGTATTGTTTAGTGTACAGTATATATGAACTTATTTAGGTGACTGAAAGATATCTTGTATTCATTTAGTTTATGGTTGAATTATTTTGTCTTTGTTATTTTTGGATAAACCACACTATGATATGGTGACATAAGGATGTGATTACATTTACTTCTTCCCATCAAGAGTATTCTTCTTACTAGAATTGACAATATTATTATACTTCCTATCACTAATGATTGAAAGCTTATGAACTAACTACGATATATGGTATTTTATATCATGACAATCTATCACAACATTTCAAGGATTTACTTCATATACTACATGCCAATGATAAATATATGGTGAGATGTCATAAAGAATTGCATCTTTAAAAAAGTTTAATTTTGTACACCAAGTGACACAACTAGGTGATTCATTTCTCAAGGCCTACACTAGACCATACACTAGCGTATGGTTATGGATGATGTATAAATTTCAAGTTCAATTTTTGAAAATATGCTTTAGGAGGAATTAAATTCTTCTAACTTCCATTGGAAATAATAAAGTGTATTGACTCACCATTGATTTACATTTGTTAATGAAACAATATTTTTAATTCATATAATTTCTTATTGGGGGAAGTAGAGATATTTTTAGTACTAACCATATCATTGGGTTCATAATCTATTATCTACTTACCTTTTTATAGTGTTATATAACTTGTACCCACTTTTGGAGTTGTGAAAGTATAGAGCTTATAATGTGACACTCTTCATTAGATTGAATATTGAATTTATGAATTAAGCATCACTTTCCAATCTTGGATTACTTCTAATCATTTGAAAATTATTTTCCACTCTCTGGTATGATGACTCAATCAATATAAATACAAATAAAAGGCCTTCAATGTAATTATTCAAATCATAAAATGTTCTTATATGGAAAGAAATTGATTGGTTTCAGGAAATCACATAGCTTGGTGATCCTCATATATTTACTACCCATTTTTTTCTATGGTGGTTTTACCTACTTCTCTTTTTCTAGCAGATTTTCAATTATGAATTACATCATTTCTAATAGGCCTATATTTTTTCATAGGTGTTAAATATTTATGTTTAAAATTTACCTCCACATCATTTTGATAACTATTTTATTTTTTATGCCAACACTCAATTCTTCACTTGTAGCTCTTAACATTGTTAAACCCCAACAAAATACCACCATCAAGGTATTAGATGGAGTGATTAAGGATGAGGAGGGGTGAGGAAGAATTGAGTAGAGATGATGGAGTTAATAGGGATGATGAGGGATGGTGAGGGTCAATGAGGGAGTGAATAGGGAGGATGATGGAGTGATTAGGGATGATGAGGGATGGTGAGGATTAATGAGGGAGTGATTAGAAATGATGAGGGATAAGAAATGAGTGATTCAAGATGATAAAGTATGATGAAGAAGTGATTAGGGATGATGAGAGATGGTGAGGGTCAATGATGGAGTGATTAGGGATTATGAGAGAGATTATAAATGATGAGGAATGGTGAGGTTTAATAAGGGAGTGATTAAGGATGATGAGGGATGAAGAGGGAGTGATTATGGATGATGAAATGATGATTAAGGATGGTGAGATATAATGAAGGAGTGATTAGGGATGATGAGGGATGATGAGAACCAATGAGGGAGTGATTAGGGATGATGAGGGAGTGATTAAAGATGATGATGGATGGTTAGGGTCAATTAGGGAGTGATGATGGATGATGAGGGATGATGAATGAGTGATTAGGGATTATGAGGGATAGTGAGGGTCAATGAGGGAGTAATCAAGGATGATGAGGGAGTGATTAGAGATGACTAGAGATAGTGAGGGTCAATGAGAGAGTGATTAGGGATAATGAATAATGATGATAGAGTGATTATGGGTGATGAGGCATGAATATGAAGTTATTAGGGATGAGGGAGGGATGATGAATAAGTGAAATTAACACAAAGTGGTCATTTAAGGTGTGCAAGTCATCAATGTGACCTATGTTACCCAAATCACACCAATTTACATCAATTACAAAGTTATTGGTTTGAAAAACTCAATTTTGACAAATCTAAGACTCCTAAAAATGCCAAGAAGCAATCTAGAAGGCAAAAAAACCTTAAAAATGACTATATGTTTACCAAAAAATGGACATCATTTGTAAAAATTATGTCCTAAAATCCCTAAGTTTAATACTTAGACCTTGAAAATGCCTAAAGTATTGACCAAGTTGGATTTTGAAAAATTATTTTCTACATCATAAGGCATGCAACTGTGGGACCAACTCTATCAGATTCTAAGTAACCCTAATTTATTATATTTACTAAAATAAATTTAAAGTAACTTATACATTTATATTGTTACATTTATTTTCTTATACTTAAAATTTAGAGTAGTAAATATAAGCTTCTTGCTAAAATTGCATTCATGTGCAACTCTTACATGCTTTTATGTAAAAAATAATAGGAACACAATCACGTTATCAATAATGTGATCACATTACCTTTTAACCAACATTCACTTCATCTACATGTTCATTGATTTAATGTGAAAAATAATAGTAACATGATCATGTTATGGCTCAATAATTATCAAGCCATAATTTAAATAACATGATCGTATTAATTAAATAAAGTGATCACATTATTTATTAACGTGATCATGTTACCTAAAATGTCCATGGAATTATCCCCCAACTCCGTGCACTTACCCATATCCTACATTGAAGATAGTTGATATGTTAACCCCATGTAATAGCTCTATCTTAGAGGCAGTCACTGAAAATATTTTCAAATTATTCAAGGCTTAGTTTCTTCCATTTGAGCTTCTTATACTTTCCATTAAGGAACCTTTATGTACACAAATGTGTGAAAATAAAGTCATTGAATTATAATGATTGTTATTTTATGATCTGAACTACATTTTACTTATTCTTCATGGGGTAAGTGCACAAAGTTTGAAGATAAAAAGGGGCCTACCCATGGACATGTTTTTCCTAAAAATTGAGAATATGAACTTCTGTAGATAATTTTAGATGGTTACACTCAAAATTTGAGGATGGTGTAAGAACATGAATTGTATTATTTTGAGTCTAATTTCCAAAACCCTATTTAAAATAAAATATTTAAGTATAACTAAGCCAAACATCTAAAATTTGACTATGAACTCCTAATTTTTAAGAAAATAAAGCAGATAGCTGATTGTATGACACTCATTTTTTGAGCATTGTTTAAAACCATTTGATGAAACTTTATATAAGATCATCTAGTAATATATATTTTTTTATAATTTTTTGATTTTTAAAAATTAAGTTTACAAGTAAATATATCTTAAAAATTGATAAAAAATGGATAACGAGGTGCCCTCCAACTACCTCAGAAAAATGAAAAATAGTTTTTGTTTGAATGCGTGTAGAATTAGGCCTAGTTTATAACCATATATTTTTTGCATTAGATCAATGAAAAAAAGATACACAAACATATATATTTGTGGCATGTAGTAGCCTAAAAATTCTAGATTTATAAATCACGATCGATTGAAACCTTAAAATAGTTTAAAAATTATAAAAATCATATAGTTAGAAAGAGGAGAGTGTGCTTATCATTATGGTAATAATTTTGAGAATTTTATTATTTAAAATCATAGTGTATTTGGTGATGGAAGTTTAATTTTATTGTTTTCTATTAAAAATCTCATATTCAACTGTGTGTTGATAGGTCCAAGCCTTTGGCTCAAAAATCCAAACCATTTTCAAGCCAAAAAACTTGGTCTTTTAAGTCAAATAAAACATAGCATGTATGTGCTATAACTTATACATGTTAAAATATGTACATGTTATAATGTGTATGTTTTCCTTTCACATAGCACTAAAAATTAAAAAATATCTATTGGAAAGGGTGTTTGCATTTGTTCATGCAATGTGAAAGGATGTGTATGTGCTATAACACCTACATGTTCCTTTCACATTGCACAAAAAAACATAAAATATCTATTGGAAGGGGTAGATGATTTAATTAGAAGGGGAAAATAATTTAATAAAATAATTTTAATCATAGTTTATGAAATTTTCATAGTTTAGATAAGAGCTTGCACCTCTTAGTTTTTTAAGTTGGATATTTGAGAAGTCACCAAAGGAGGTGTACTCATAGGTTGGGTAGATATAGGCATTGAAATTGGTATTTGAGTTGAAGGATGCACATTTCCCATGGCAAATGTAGTAATATTAGTTTCAAGAAACAAAAGTTGAAATACATATCTTGTTCCCCCATTATAAGTATGAAGTGATAATGTGCTCAGGGGGAGGGTTATTGGTATATGGGCATGACCCATTGCTTGAATAACATGATCAACATATGGACCTATTTATTCATCTACACATTTTAATTTTATAGTTTCTTATATGGTTCTTATGATTAAATGAAGATATTTAAAGTTTTGATAATACACTTATGAAATGTTGTAATTGATTGCACATGCTCATGATTTATTTACTCATGTTCATCATTTTCATTAGCCTCGTAGTTTTCATTATCAAAATCTTCTTCTATGATAACCTCATCAATATGTTTTTAATTCTCAACATTGGCATCATCATGATCCATAATATTAGGTTCATCATTGGTTTTATACATCTTAGTTGGTAGAATGGTAAGCTCAATGTGTTCAATAGGCACACCTCCCAATTTAGGGTTACGTCTAGGTTACATGCAAAATAATATAAGTGGTTTATGAAAAATTACAAAAATTAGAAACTTTAGCTGATTGAAATCCATAGGAATCATAAAAATTTGCATTCATGTGGATCGGGTTCACTAAATGTTTAACTTTAAAATCTAGATGTGGGGAATCTAGGGTCAAATGGGAAGAGATAGCCTAGGGCACTAAAATATCCCCAAATGGGATATTTGCTATAAAAAATGGAATTTATTAAAAATTACCTTATAGTTACTAAAATTATCTATTACCACTAAAATATACCCAAGTGGGATATTTTATAAATACACTCAAATATATAAAAATCCAAACTCAACAATTATGGAAATGGATTCACTGAACATATATGGGAAGAACATACCACTGATATATTAATTTCAACCAAGGCATAATACACATAATGCTAAAGATAATATTATGGAACAAAAACCAATATATAAAATCTTCCATACACACTTAAAAATATTCACACATCTTAAAATGAGATGTTACACATAACCACACTCTACACATTAGAAATCTGCAAACTCCACACAAATTGGATATGATACACCACACATACTTTGCACATTAGGAATCTGAATATTCTTGAAGCATGGTTGTAATTCTTGAATGGAATTACCTCACTTGAATTAGAGGGTTTTCTTCCTCAAATACATAATGGAAACTAGTAAGGGTATTATCCTCCTAATCTCACAATAGCCAAGGGATTTCATCCTTGGTTAGGAAATATTGAACATTAGTTCAAACCTCACAAATGGGGGGATTTAGATAATAATAAAGAATGAATTTAAAAAGGGAGAAGCATGATAACTATAGAATTTACATAGAGAAGAGAGGATATGAGAGAGAATTATGAGGAGAGAGAGAATATGGTACCACATTCCCATGTGGGCATAACAACCCATGTGAAGAGTTGTCTTGTTGTGCAAGTTAGTCAAAAAGAAGAGAGACAAGATTAGTCACCCCATGTGACTCTAACTTTGGTGCCCCACCTTCACACATATGAAAATAGTGCGATGCTTGTCCTCATATGCTAATGGTCAAAAGTGGATCACTTGATTAGCCCTTATTTTGTCTTTGTCCCCCACTTCCCATGTCACCCCAAAAATGGCATCCCAGTTCCACATGTGAGCCAAGTCTACAATAGTGAATTCTTGTCCTCTTCCCCATGTGCACTTGAGATTCCCAGACAAGATTTAATCATATTTTTAACTTATTTTCATTCTAAAACACTAGTCCAACCAAGGGTGGTGATCCAACTATTTATACATGTGATAGAAAGTAATGTGGGTCATTTAAGGAGAAATAAACCTAACCTTTTGTGAAATCTATGCCCCACTCTTTAAATCAACCTTTTCTCCATACAAGATTCCATATGGGTCATGCCACATCATCCATAAGCCACCTCATCTACTACATCTTCATCTTCATCACTTTCTACCTCACCATAAATAGTGAAACATGAATAGTGCTAGTGAATAAAACCTATGTATAGTATATGTGAATAGTCATCTCACTCTTGAGCTCCTTGTAATCCTTGTTGAATGTCATAAATGTTCCCTAAAAGAACTAATGGATTCATCTTAATCCCTTAAACATAATGCCATTAAATTAATTCCATTCCCAAAATGTTGGTACTCTCCAAGAAATTTAGAGCTTCTAAAAATGTTGGAAGACTATAAAAAAGGAACATTACAAGTCTTCCCTCTCTAGGATTACTTATCCTCAAGCAATCAAAACTTGATATTTGATTGATCCTAATGAAGTTCTAGGATCCCAAATCAATATAGGAGTTATTTTTTCCATACTATGATGCATCTCATCTATAAATGGCTAACTAAAAATGCAACAATCTTCTAGAAACATGCAACACATTCTCCTAACATTAGCTTTGCTCTTCCTTGATTCCATTGCACCACTCTAATTTGATGAATAATTGGAGGCTCTACACCAAGTTATGTTATAACAAACACTCTCTCCATAGCATCTTAATGGATATTGGAATCAACTCCTTTCTCCTCCTCTTGAAGCTTAACAATGTCTTCAACTGTCTGCTTGATCTCCATGGTCTCTGAATCAAATTCTTATTCATTGGGCATGGCTACATCATTAACCACTTCCTTTTTATATTGTTATGAAACCAAGGTATCTTATACTAAATTTTATGATAAGTCCGATTGTTACCCATAATTGGGATGATGTAGATGATCCTTTCCAAGATTTGGCTTCTCAAACCTTGCATCTTCATTATGCTCAATCCCTAGGACAATATGCAACTATTCTTGGGACAACTCTTCTTCCACATATTACTGAAAATAATCTTTCACTTTCACATATTCTTTATAACAAGATTTTTCTCATGCTCCATCACCCTCTCTTGTCTCCATTTCAACTTGAAGAGACTCACCCAAAGTTGGACCTACACATTACACAAACACATTATGGGAAATAAAAATATCCCTCAACTAACTCATCATTTGCTCTACCAGGCCCCACAAAAATGTTTTCCAACTCCTCTTCACTTGTGGATTCATCACATGATTCTTATTCTTTGTTCTTAACATCACTCTATTGGAATGTAATGGAAGTCAATAATTCATCTCCTTTATTATTCCCACATGTGTGACTAAGATCCCAAGATTCATTACATAAGAAGTAAATATTATTTATTTTAACCTCATTTTGGATAATATCTATCATTTTTTCAATTTTAGGAATCTCTCTCTCTCTCTCTCTCTCTCTCTCTCTCTCTCTCTCTCTCTCTCTCTCTCTCTCTCATGAAAGGATTTATCATGATTCTACCAAACATTTCTTCACCTCCAACTCCTTGGGAACTCCTAACTTCTCCTCTTTCCTTCTTGAACTTCTTATGTAATTTTTAAGGCCTTTTTTGTTAGGATTCACTATCTCAAATGAATTTAAAAATTCATCAAAGGAAACTTTAAATTTGAAATCAACATGTGATTCATGATACAAATATAGAACTTTGGTGGCATTTAGTTCATAGTTCACTTTCTCCTTCTATACTTCTTGTCTTATTTTCCTATTGATTTATTCAAACTGATCCCTAGCCTTTTGATATCTTTTTTATATTTGCATCAACATATCTTGGATAAAATCTATGTCTTCTATCTCTATTAATAATTTAGGTAGCTATTTCCACTCCATGATCCTTACAACTCTATCAATATACAAATCTACAACACAAACTTGAACAGGCTGGCAGAATACTCCACTTTGATACTACTAGAATATCCTCAACTAGGATATTTTATTAAAAAATGGAATTTATTAAAATTACCTTAAATTATTGAAATTCCCTAATAACACTAAAATATTCTCAAGTGGGATATTTTCTAAATACACTCAAATATATAAAAATCCAAACTCAACAATTATGGAAATGGAATCACTAAACATATATGGAAAGAACATACCACTGATTTATTAATTTCAACCAAGGTACAATGCACATAATGATAAAGATAATATTATGGAACAAAAAATAATATATAAAACCTTCAATACATACAAATATTCACACATCTTCAAATGAGATGTTGCACACAACCATGCTCTACATACTAGAATTTTGCAAACTCCACATAAACTAGATCTAGTACACCACACTTACTCTACACACTGGGACTCTAGATCTTCTTGAAGCATAGTTGTAATTCTCAGATGGAATTACCTCACTTGAATGAGAGGGTTTTCTTATTCAAATTCACAATGGAAACTAGGAAGGGTTTCATCCTTTTAATCTCATAATAGCCAATGGATTTCATTCTTGGTTAGGAAAGATTGAACACAAGTTCAAACCTCATAAATGGGGGGATCTAGATAATAATCAAGAATGAATTGCAAAATGGAAAATAATTCTACTTATATAATTTACATAGATAAGAGACGATATGAGTGAGAATTATGAGGTGAGATAGATTATGACACTGCATTCCCATGTGGGCATAGTAATTCATGTGAAGAGTTGTCTTATTGTGAAAGTTAGTCAAAAATGAGAGAGATAAGATTAGTCACCCCATGTGAATCCAACTTTGGAACCCCACATTCACACATGTGAGAAATAATGTGATTCTTTTCCCCATATACCAATGGTCAAACGTGGATTACTTGATTAGCCCTTCTTTTGTCTTGGTCCCCCACTTCCCATGTGACCCCAAACAATGGCATCCCACTTCCACATGTGAGCCAAATCTTTAATAGTGAATTTTTTTCCTCTTACCCATGTGCATCTAATATTCCTAGATAATTTTTAATCATCTTTTTGACTTCATTTCATGCCAAAACACTATTCCATCCAAGGGTGGCACCGCAACTATTCATCTATGTGAGAGAAATCAATGTGGGTCACTTAAGGACAAAGAAACCTATCCTTTAGTGAAATTTATGCCCCACTCTTTAAACCAACCTTTTCTCCATGCAATATTCCTCATGGGTTATGCCACATCATCTAGAATCCACCTCCTCTACTACATCATCACCTACATCACTTTCCACCTCACTATGAATAGTGATACATGAATATTGACAGTGAATAATACCTATGAATTATACTTGTGAATAGTGATATCACTCTTAAACTCATTGTACTTATTTATAAATGTCATAACTAATCCCTAAAAGAACCAATGGATTCATCTTGATTCTTGAACACAATGTCATTAACTAAATTCTGTTCCAAAAATGTTGACACTCTAAGAAAGTTGGAGCTTCTAAAAATGTTGAAAGGCTATGAAAGGGGACATTACAGGGACAAGGATGGTAGACTATCTCTAAATCAAACCAATTATTTTAAAATCTTAGATAAACATATATTGAATTTATTATACTGAGATATGCTAAAAATATAAATTATATCTATGATATATATTGAAATGATAATGAAAACAAGATACTTAGATGGTTTTAATGCTAAAATGGATCTAGATATAGAATATATATAAAGTAAACTATATTTGGATTCTAGATCAGTCCCCTAATTCTTAAAATTATATCTCTATAGTTGTAGACACTTATGTTGACCTAGGATAGTTGCATTGATACTAATATTTAACTTGGACACAAGTGTATTATAATATCCCTAAATGGGATATTTAGGAAAATGATTTATCTTTACTTAATTACAAATTACATAAAAATCAAATATGGGAATTTACCATGAACAACACAATATACTTCCCAAAGACACTATACATTTTTGGTTTTCTATTACAAATAGCTAAATTACAAATAATATTATTTGGGATAATATTCATAAACATAAAATCTTGCATAAACTACAAAACTTACATAATACAATTCAAATGAACCCATGCTAAAATTACATACATTGCAACACTCACAATCCTCTCAACACTTCATTGCAAGAACTAAAAATAACACACAATCTACATATTGAAAATCTGGAAACTCCACCACAACCCTGCACCATTAGATCTACATCTTTTTAAAACACACTCATAATATCCGAGTGATATTTTCCTACTAAATCAAATGTATTTAATCCTTTGATCTAAGAAACCAATGGGTTTTCATACATTGACCTCAATATTCATTGGGTTTTTATCCAAAGAAGAAGTATGAATGAACATAAGTTCAAACAATGTCATGAAAGACATAAAAAGAGTTATAAATTGGCAAATAGATGATCTTTACAAAGAGAGAGCATGCTAATATATATAATATACAAGAAGAAGAGAGGATAGAGAGAGAGAGAATGTGGTGCCACATTTCAATGTGGGCCAAAATATATACCATTAGGCATGCTTTAACCCAAGTGCAAGGGTCAAGGAGAAAGGAATCAAAGGAGACAAGATCACCTCCTCCCATGCCTTCATAATTGTGCCTATCTCTCCCATGTGAAAGAGAAAAAATGATGGGAAGTTTAAATCATTCACCCATGTACCCACATTCCTCAAATAGTGTCCCCAACCTCCTTTTCACTTCTCCACACAACCACATCATGAAGCCCACAAGAAAATGCACCATGCTTCTCCTTTTGCCTTTTCCCACCAAAGACCAAATCATGTGGTCAATAAAGTAATTAAACTTGTCCCTTTAGTGGAATGGAATGCCCCACTCCATGTACATGCACTTGAACCCATGTGAGGACCCCTGTGGGCCATGCCACCTCACCAATAAGCCAACTTACTTGCTGTATCATTAGCTACATCACATCCCACATCACCATGAATAGTGATAGTGACCCATGATTAGTGCAAGTGAATAGTAACTTGACCTCAATTATTCCCTTATATCATCTCAACTTAGCCTATCAAAATAAAATAGGCTAACAGTCTTTTAAAATTATCTCATAGGGAAAAAGGGGACATTACAAATCCTCCATTCCCTAAAATTACTTATCCACAAGTAATACTTTTTCACCACATGATTCCAATACCATGATCTAAAATAAACCTAAAGGATTCTTCACCATGTTTTTTTTCTCCACTCCGATACAACCACAAGATGTAATTTTTTTATTCCTTTAAGAAATCCTATAAATCATGTGTATTCTTAGATCCCATATTTTCCTATTATCACCATCCATGTTTATTGAATCCAGAAGTGTTTCATAAATCAGATTATCAAAAGATAATTTTGCATCAAAAATAAAAGATGTATCATCATGAATATTTTTAATTTATATCCCAATGATATTACACTCTTGAATTTTTTCCCAAGTAATATCATCTTGCTAAAAAACATATTCATTACCTGATGCACTCATGTACCCTTCTTCACTTGTGGATGCACATGAAAATTTAGTTTCATCATCATCTTCTGCTAAGACATTCTCTTGATGAATTTCCACTTCATTTATAATTTTTATTGAGGCAAGGATCTCATACTTATATTTAAAAGTTTTGGAGTGGTAATCATCTTTTTTCTACCCACACTCTAAGACAATATGCAACTATTCTTAGGATAATTCCTCTTCCTCATACTTCTGTAAATGAACACTCGCTTACACATCTTCTTCAGAATGAGCTTGTTCCCATGATATATTATCCTCTATTGTATCCATTTTTACTTGAATAAAATTTATGCCATAGGTTTATGATAAAATCATCATAAAAATATTCCTGTCTCTAAACTTGGTCATTGATCTCATCTTGCATATACCTTGCTCTTTACTCAACCTACACTCTTCAATAATCATTCATATTTCACTAGGATTGTTGGAATTATATATCTTTTCTTATTTAATAATAATATTTTACTCACTTATCTTTATCATTTTACCCTACATAACTCTATATCTCATCACCTCAACCCATTCCCTTCATCGATTCATTTCCTTTCATTCATTCACTCATTATCTTCACACTAGTCAATCTTCTCAAGGCTTAAAATATCAAATATTGTTATTGATATCAAGAACACAATATTCCACCATGGATGATATTTAATGATCACAAAAAAATTGAATTAACCTATTTATACCTCTCATTCAATCTCCATCATCCACTAACACACCTGAAGGTCAATAGTGAACCTATCTCCTTGTAGCCTTTTTTTTCACAAATCTTCTTAGTTTGAACACTATATAAGTCATCCTAAAGTTATAGTCCCATATTTAGGCACCCTATATCTTATTAATACTTTCCCTAAAGTTTCATAACTTAAATAAATGTGAAATAACACCTTCCTTTATAACCACCTTGTTAATTAGGCATTCTAGCCCTCTTGCACTTGTTCAATCACCAAATCTATACTAGACCATATGATACCCAACTAAAACCTCTTAAATAATTTTTTCCATGTCAAAATATATATAATTACAAGTTTTTGTCAAATTCATATGGTTATAACTAAACTTATATGGTTTTTTGTTTCTAAACCCTAGTTAGGCAAATATGCAGGCCTGTATAGGCCGAGAGGTTAAAAATCCATATCTTAGGATTAAGAGAATATAATAAAAATATAATAAATTCCAAAGGTATTTAATAATCATTTTAAATTATCTATATATATGAGGATCCTTATTCAATCCTATTATACATAAAACAACATAAAACACAAAATTTTGTGAATCCTTTGTAAGATTGTGAAATGGTTCAGTGGTTTGTTTGCATTCAAAGAAGTTTCAAAACTTCAAAAGGGATATTATAAAAAAATATATCCTCAAGGGATTTTATATAAAAATATTGTATACATACTCAAGGGATTTTATATAACAATATATGAACAAAAATAATTAGTTTACATTTTAATAAAGAGTGAACACAACAAATAACTCTTCTTTATTAGTATGAATCACCAAACATTACATATTCAGTCCATTCATGGACTTTATCAACTTTCTTGGAGAGTGTACATTATAATTTTTTCTCCCTTCTCTCACCTTCATAATACTCTCTCACATGATAAAAATACCATTCTCATTCCATATATACATTGGTTTTTGTGGTTACCATAAAGACTCTCTTATAATGGCCAACTCAACGTATGAGTGGTAGTTACACTTTTTAACATGAATCTTTATTTTCAAGATTTAAGGAATTAAAAATAAAAATGATTTAAAACACTCTTTTCATGACCTCTTATACCCTTGTACAAAAATTCTCTCTCCTAACCACTTCATAGTATGCCCATGGTCCTTCTAGGCTTAGGTCTAGGATTTGAATTTTCAAATTATCACTTTTAGAGGGAAAAATCCAATACATTTAAGACACACTCTTGATGACTCAAAATGATTATAAATACAACAAATGGACCCTAAAGGATCCTTCACACACACTTACATCCCAAAATAGATCAACTATGACCCCTAACAAGCATGTATCACTTCAAAAACTAAAAATGGTGTTTTGTTTACTAGATGCTCCTACATCATACTCCTAAAGAGGGA
The DNA here is from genome assembly GCA_037957365.1 of Torreya grandis. Taxonomy (NCBI): domain Eukaryota; kingdom Viridiplantae; phylum Streptophyta; class Pinopsida; order Cupressales; family Taxaceae; genus Torreya; species Torreya grandis. The sequence goes on from JARHVA010002023.1 coordinate 2,550,436, forward strand.
AACAATTTAGTGATAATATCTTCTTTATTTCCTTCTAGTTAATTATTTGAGGATATTTCATGCTCACCTTACTATTTCTCTTCCTTTCTTGCTCCTTTCTCTTCATTAGACTCTTGTATTTTTGCTTTCTTACTTTATCTATCTTCCTTGAAAACTCATCCTCTAACTCTATGAGATGTATAACTTGATACAACTCTTTGTTCTATGAATTTTATCCCTTTTCCAATTCACTTTTTCCTTCATCATACTCTGATCCTAAAAAATGGTGCTCACTCTTCATTCTTTCTTTTTCTCCATGCTTCCTTCTTCATTGATCTCACTTTGTCCCTGCCTCCTTAGATGTATTTTCTCCTTATAAATGTTGGTTACTTATTCCTTGTGCTCTAATTACCTCATAGGCATCTCAACCTTTGTCACTTGTTCAATAAAGTTCTCTTTTTTGACCTCTTCTTTACACTTATCCATCTCTTGATGTATCTTCACACAACCTTGCTCATCTTTTAAGAAAAACTTCTTGTCCAATTCACCTTCATCATGGTATAATATTGTTTGGTATCTTCATATCTTTCCATAATCATACATATCAACAAAAAACTCAGATGTAACTTCACCCATTAAATATATTACCTTTTGAACTTGCACATGCTTTAATTGCTTGCTTCCTAATTTGCTTACTTGTAGCTTTGGTTTCATAAATTCTTGTGCTTCACTATGTTACTCCATCATCTTAGTGAATACATAATTATGTTTTCCTATCCTATATTATTTATTTGTTACCTTATCTACCCATACTTATGCTGGAATCAACTCATTAGACTCCATACTCAACCTTTCTTGGTTTGTCACCTTACTTGCATTATCTTGTACCAATTTTTGTCCATTTTTTAGGCTATAACTCATCCCTTGCTTCTAATTTTTTGATTTCATATGACTTGAAAGTTCATCTTCATCTCCTTGGGCATATTGATCCATAACCTATCCTTGGACTCCCTCTCTTATGAGATTGAAATTAATCTCCTTCTACTACATATCAAGTGTTTTAATCACTCTCTGAGGTGCTTCATCTTCATCTTGACTTTTCACAAGCCTATCCATCAATGCCATTATTTCTCTATACAAATCATCTTCACTATTTTAATTATATTCATATGCATCATCATAAATGACATTATAAATAAAAACATGAGACCCCTTAGCCTCTTCACACTCATCATCTTATTTCCTCATTGGGTTACTCAGCTACAATATCATCTCTTTATCTTTGATTGGTTCTACTATATCTTTTTGCTTCTTAAGCTTGCAACTTACCTCTTCCTTTATGCTCTATTGAAATGTACCTACAATACTATCCTTCTATACTATTTTCATGTTATTCTCAACCCATTTTATACCTTGTACATTCATAGCCTAAAATTTGCTTATTGTCACACATTATTCATGCTTCTTTGTTTGATAAGTTGTCATGTCAACTTGATGTAACCTACTGATCTGTAAACCATACAAACAAAGTAATTTTTTGAAAACGGATGTTAAATTCTCAAGTCTTGAAAGAAATAGAATTGGTAGTTAAAATATTCTAGGAATAAATATGAGTAAACTAACAAAATCTATAAATTTAGTCTTGCATTTAAAACTCCCTATTTTGTGTCAAATTTTAACTTTCCATAATTCATTCTATTATTTCGTTAAATTCATTCACAAACTAAATTAATTGAAACTAGAATAAATTGAAAGAAACCAAATGACACCATATGTGATAATAGTGTTTACCCATAATTTAGGCTACATCTTTGGGATTACATTTAACTAATATCCAATCCATTTAAAATATCTAAATACCCATTTAAAACTTACATCAAAATGGTTATAAGAAACCTATATCAATTCTGAAATCTGAGAGTGAAGGCTCTAAGGCTTTGATGTAATTGTCCTTCATCAACAGCATTTATCCATGAATATGGGAAATATCTTCTCTATTCAGATTATCTATAACATTCTGACAAATGGTAAACCTCTGCTCATAGAAAACCATTTACATTCCTCCATAGCCACTAGCTTAGAAAATAGAGGCAACTAAAAATAATAGTTACCTGATAATAACTCTGTAACCATACACATCCCTCTAGTGTACAAATAGAGGTAACAAAAGTATAGTTACTGGTCTCTATATCAATACACAGTGACTCAAATACATATTTTATTTATCTATCACAATATAAGAAATTAATTTGACTCTAATCCATTCAGTAACGGTCCTTTGTTAGTGGCACATAGGTCTCATTTCTTGGAACCTCAAATATTTTTATATAATTAAGAGTAGATTAAAAATATTAATAAAAATGGGCATATCATATCAAAGGAGTGTCTCTCTAAGACTAGTAACTCCCTTTAAGACTATGTATACAGACACTATATATATCTTCTAGACTCAAAGACCATATTCTACACGGTTCTAATTTAATCCAATAGAAATATATATATATATATATATATATATATATATATATATATATATATATATATATATATATATATATATATAACATAGGGTATATCTACACACACACACACACACACACACACACATAGACACACACACACACACACACACACACACACACACACACACACACAGACACACAGACACACACACAGACACACACACACACACACACACACACACACACACACACACACACACACACACACACACACACACACACACACACACACAGACACACACACACACACACACACACACACACACACACACACACAATTGACCCAAGGTAAGTGGTGTTTATGTATTAATCTTTCTCATGACTGATTGATATAGATCTAAGACTATATATATATATATATATATATATATATATATATATATATATATATATATATATATATATATATATATATATATATATATATATATATATATATATAGTCTTAGATCTATATCAATCAGTCATGAGAAAGATTAATACATAAACACCACTTACCTTGGGTCAATGATATTTTAAAATAGGTGATTTGGACCATGTCTACATCAATGTACAAACCTCGTTGCATGAGCTTACAGTCATACACCATCCAATGATGAACTGCAATTATACAATTTGCCATTCATGTTTTTGTCTTCCATGGATTGAGCCATCTAAAAATTGAAGATCACAAAATAGTATTGAATAAGCTTATGTCTTGCATAGAATATACTAATCATCTAGATCTACAGTCTTACACACACACACACACACACACACACACACACACACACACACACACACACACACACACACACACACACACACACACACACACACACACACACACACACAAACACACACACACACACACACACACACACACACACACACACACACACACAAACACACACACACACACACACACACACACACACACACACACACACACACACACACACACACACACACACACACACACACACACACACACACACACACACACACACACACACACACACACATGAATTGCCTAAACCTATGATCTTAAATTTGATTAAATTTTATATTATAAAATAAATTTTAAAAAATAAAACAACCAAAAAACTATTATCAATTGCATTTAAAGAACAAAAACCCAAAAAGAATATTTCCTTTGAAAAGATAATAATATGAATTTTAAAATATCATCATAAATTTGAATGTCACGACTATATACATTATCTAAAAACCAAATTATATGAATTGAATATATATATATATATATATATATATATATATATATATATATATATATATATATATATATATATATATATATATATATATAAGACCATGCCTAATTTTTAAAATTAGTTAAAGAAGATAGAGAATTGAAACTCATGTTTTGTTATTTATGGCCTCCCACAATTGCCTTATAATCATAGCTACAAAACAAGGCCTCATATATGAAGATACAACCTCTCTATCATGATTTTAGCCCAAAATACAATTATAGATTCAAACATGGCTTGATCTTCATGTGCCTTCTCACATATTCAAGTATCATGACCAAGGAGCTCTGTCATTGATCCCATGGCGAAATATCAGCTATAACTATGTAAGCATTTCCATCCATCTCAGACTATGTCTTACTCACACTAGAGACTCTCTTTCCCTTAAAATTATGCATTAAATAATATCTTGTCCTCTATCCAAGGCTTTAATTACCTTTACAAATAGGTGAAGATCACACTATTTGGGGGTGTATAGATCCTCCTTCACACGAGGTTTCATAATTATAATATGTCATCACCTATTCAAGGCCCTTGCCTAGCTTTCATAGCTTGGCCTTTTTAAACCATCTCTTAAGTTTGCATCAAAATTAACTTATCTCTCTTCATCTCAGTCCATGTCTCTCCCATGTATTTACTAAGAATGGATAACTCGCCCCCAGCTACATCATAAGCCATTTAAGGGTCATCAAGTCCACCTTGCTCTTATCATGATAGGATATCCATTTATAAATTAAGATCCCACCTTGTTTTGTTGAAACATTGAGAAGCCTTTAAATAGGCTTTTAAAATAACTATAACCATGGCTATGGCCATGTATGACATATTTTTGTTAAAGGAATATTATAGTTAAGTTTAACTTCAAGTTGGTTATTATTTAGTTCACTTAAGCTAGGTTCAGAACAATCACCACCAAAATTGGTTGATTATAGAACCTTTTAACTGGATAAAATCTAACTCAAACTATCCATGTTGAGTTGGTACTCAGGTCGAGTTGGGGTGCTAGGTGAGTTAGGGTGCTAGGAAAGTTAGGGTACTAGGTGAGTTATGTTGACTACTGAGTTAGGTTGCACTACTGAGTTGGTTTAACTACTGAGTTGGGTTACAATACTGATTTGGTTTGACAACTTGTCAAATAGAGGAGGTGGTGGTAGGATATGTGGTGGCTTGAGGACCCACTATGTGGGCTTCTCTAATTACTCCTCATCATGGTGATAAAGTCCCCCTCCATCATAAAAGTGGACTCCACCAGCTAAGATATTCATAGCTAGCCCTTTTATCAATGAAATAGTGATTCAAATAGTCCTCTAGATCACCTACCCTTTGTTTATTTTCTCATTGCTTGCTCTTATCTTTCACCTAAATTCTATCCTTGCATGACTCTTTCTTGAGGTTTACCTTCTCTATCTCACCAACTAATGCTTTGATCCACTTATGCACTATATACCCATGCTCTTGTAATATCGTTTAGGGCTATACTTTGCTCTTCACTTTACCAATATACATATTAACTTCTTCTTTCTCATGTGCATAATCAAATTCAAGTCCCAAACATTCATTTACCTCATTGAAGGACTGATGCAAGGTTATCTTCTCTCTCAAATCTTCATGGTTTGCATTCATGTCTTATTTGTGAGTTTCCTCTCTTGATTCAATTTCAATGATTATCAATGCATCATGAAACTCTTCTTCCATCTTATCCTTAACATGCTAGGAATCTTCAATGATCACCATATTGACTTCTATAATCTTTCCTCTTCTCTTATCATCTTATTTAATCTTGATAGGTGATGTAGTTGACACATTTCTCATAAAATTTAAGGTCTAATTCTTGACCTTCATCCATCTTTCCTTTATACTTGCATACACACATTCAAATGCAATATTAGAATATAAAACAAGATACCAACAAGTCTCTATGAATGTCTCTTTCATAGACATTCTCCACCTTTTCTTGTCTTCTCCCTCAAGTGCTTAATTTGGAAGTTCTCTTTCCTTATTCTCCTTAATGAGAAATATTTTCTCAACTTCTCTATCTTATTGATCTCTTCACAATTCTTCCTCCTTCCTCCTTCTATGGGATGTGTCCTCTTTATTATTCTCTTTCCTTAAGGCATTAATATCATGCCTTTTATCTCTCATAAGTACCTCTATTGGCCACTTCACTTTCTTCCTCACATTAAATTCAAGCCATTGGCTTCCTTTATCCTCCATGAGCTTTACCATGAGCTCTATATTTTTAAAATTCTGTCTCAAATCTTTTCTCATCTCTTTCACTTCCACTTCTACATCCATCTTCTCTTTTTTCCTTCACTTTATAGACCTTGATTAGACATATCTCTTAGTAATATTACCTAATTGATTCTTAGACCTCTCTTGGTTATGATTCTCTTTCTTTAGTCCTTTCTCTATGACTTCTCTATCTCTATTGTCTCTCACTTGGAGCCTTCCTCTTCTCTCTCACTTTAACTTCAATGCTCTTTCCACTCTAACCTCTACGTATCCCTCTTGATTAGTTTCAAGTCTTTCACATTTGAATTAGGGGATTTAGTTACTCTCATCACAAATATTTAATTGATCCATATGGACCTCAGTAGTTCATACTTGCACCACATTCTTTTCCCACAATACCTCTATAATTTCATCTCATATAATCCTCACAACATTCTTTGTCAATCTCAAATGAAATAATATTTAATAACTAACTCAAAATAGAATTCACTAAATTCACCAAGAGCTTAACCTGATTTGATACCAAAAATTATGTAGAGGGTTATGATAAAAACATCATAAAATTATTCCTGGCTCTGAACTTGGTCATTGATCTCATCTTGCATATATCTTACTCTTTACTCAACCTGCAATGTTCAAAAATCATTCATGTTTCACTAGGCTTGTTACCATTTTCTATCTTGTCCCTATATACTAAGCATATTTAAGTAACTTATCTCTATCATTATACCCTGCATAACTCTTTATCTTATCACCTCAACTCATTTCCTTCATTGATTCCTTTCTTTTCATTCATTCACTAACTATCTTCACACTAGTCAATCTTCTCAAGGCTTAAAACACCAAATATTATTATTGATCTCATGAACAAAATATACCACCATGGATGATATTTACTGATCACAACACACTTTCCTTAACCTCTTTAAGCCTCTCATTCACTCTCCATCATCCACTGACACACCTCAAGTTCAATAGTGAACCTATCTCCTTGCAGCCCTTTTTCCACAAATCTTAGTTTGAACATTATGTAAGTACTCCTAAATTTATAATCCAATATTTTGGCACCCTATATATTATTACTACTTCCCCTAAAGTTTCATAACTTAACTTGTTTTTAAAGTACACCTTCCTTTATAACCACCTTGCTAATTAGGCCTTCTAGCCCTCCTTGCACTTGCTTAGTCAAAAAATCTATACCAAACCATATGGTACCTAAATAAAACCTATTTAATCCTTTTTATCATGTAAAAATATGTATTATTACAATTTTTTATCAATTTTCTAAAGTTATAACTAAATTTATAGGGGTTTTTATTTCCAAACCCTAGTTAGGCAAATGTGCAGCCCTGTACAATATGAGAGAGGTTAAAAAGCCATATATTAGGATTGAGATAATATAAAACCAATATGAGACATTACCAAGGTATGTAATAATAATTTACACATATCCAAATAGATGAGGATCCTTATTCAATCATATTATACTTAAAACAAAAAAACATAATTCTATGAGTCCTTTGTAGGACTGTGAAATAGTTAAGTGCTTAGTTTGCATTCAAAGAAGTTTAGATACTTCAAAAGGGTTATTATTATTAATTTTTATCCTTCCAAATGTGTTAAAACTTAATCAAATCAATAACCATGTTATTTTTTAACACATGCACACTCATTTCTTGGTAGTTAACTGAGTAAAATAGGGGTTTAACTGTGCACACATGGTTCACTCTATATATAAAATTTTGCATTGGATATTTATCATTAGAATTAAATTAAACCCATATAAACTACTATTTAATTTATAATACCGCTACTAACAGACCTCCTTAAGCATAACCATATTCTACACTTCAAGAAACATCAACTCACCTTGATTCTTAACTATCTCAAGGTGTATAATAAGGTTAGAAGATAGAGATAGTTGTATCCAATTTTATTTCACTCTAAAAACCATATTAAATCACCTTTTTGTCTATATGATTTATATATATTCAATAATTAATGTACAAAGGTAATTTATTTCCTTATAAATCTTGAGAAACTACTCTAACCATCTACTTCTTGACTGCAACCCTGCATTAATCTTAGACATATAACAATACACAAGAAAGAATGTCTATAGCCTCAAGGGATTTTTTGAAATAATATATGAAAAATAATAATAAATTCACCTTTTAATTGAGAGTGAACACAAAAAATAATTCTTCTTTATTAGTATGAATCATCAACCATTACATATTTAGTCCATTCATGGACTCTATCAACTTTTTTAGAAAGTGTACATTATACTTTCTTGATCCCCCTTCTCATATATATATATATATATATATATATATATATATATATATATATATCTCACAATAATATTAATATCTCACATGATACAAATAACATTCTCACTCCATATTATGCTGGTTTTGGTGGTTACCATGAAGACTCTCTTATAATGGCCAACTCAATGTGTGAGTGACAGTTACACTTTTTAATATGACTCTTGATTTTCAAGACTTAAGGACTTAGACATAAAAATGAATTTAAATAGTATTTTCATGACCTCTTTGACCCTTGTACAAATTTTCTCTCTCCTAACCACTTCATACTATGCCCATGGTCCTTCTAGGCTTAAGTTTAGGATTTGAATTTTCAAATTGTCATTTTTGGAGGGAAAACTCCAATACATTCAAGACACACTCATGATGACTTAAGATGATTAAAAAGACAAAAAAATAGACCCTATATGATCCTTCACTCACACTTACATCCAAAAATAGATCAACTATGACCCCTAACTACCATGTCTCACTTTAACAACTAAAAATGGTGTTTAACTTACTAGATGCTCTTGCATTAACACTCACCCAAAGATGGAACTGCACATTGAACAATCACATTATGGGAATAAAATATGATTTTTATTCAAATTTATTCCATTTTGGTATCCCCATGCTTTCTTCCTCTTCAGATTTATCTTGGGATTCTTCTTCCTCAAGCTCTACTATCTCAATTTATGCTTTAACTTCACTAGATTGATCTGAATGAATATAAAATATTTTTATAGAAAGATCATTCCCATCCTTTGTAAGTAAAAATAATTACATGAAGTCATTATATATTTTTAATATACAAACCTCTTGAAATAAGACATCTTCTTTCTTCTTACATTGGTGGTTAGGCTCCAAAGATTCCTTGCATAGAAAGCAAAGATTACTCTTTCTAAGCTCATTTTTGCTATTATTTTTCTTTTTCACCACTTCATGACTCTCTTATTTTCTTTTAAAGGCATATTGTGGTTCTAAATAACATTTCTTCACCTCCAAATCCTTAGAAATTCCTAATTTCTCCTCTTTCCTCCTTAACCTTCTTATGTAATTTGTATGGCCCTTTTTGTTAGGATTCACTATCTCAAAATATTTCAAAAATTCATCAAAGGGAACTTTACCTTTGAAATAAATAGGAGATTCATGATAAAAATATAGAATTTTGGTGGCCTCTAGTTCATGTTCACCTTCTTCTTTACTTCTTGTCTTGTTTTCCTATCAATTTATTTAAACCAATCCCTAGCCTTTTGCTATTTGTTTTGTATCTACATCATAATATATTGCATATGATCTATGTCTTCTATCTCTGATAAGAATTTGGGTAGCTATTTAAACTTCATGATCCATGTAGCTCTATCAATAGACAAATCTACAACACAAACTTGCACAGGCTGTCATGATACTTTGCTTTGATACTTATGAAATATCCCCAAATGGGATATTTAGGAAAATGACTGATTCCCCCCTAATTACAAACTACAAAAAAAAAATATGTGAATTTACCATGAACAACATAATATACTTCCCAAAGGCACTATAAATTTATAGTTTTCTACTACAAATAGCTAAATTACAAATAATATTGTTTGGGATAATATTCATAAACATCAAATCTTGCATAACTTACAATGGCTAAATAATATAATTAAAATTCACCTAGGCTAACTTAAATGCATTGAAACACTTAAAATCCTCTCCACACTTCATTTCAAGATCTTCAAATAACACACACTCTACACATTGGAAATCTAGAAACTCCACCACAAAACTACATCACTGGATCTAAATATTCTTGAAGCACACTCATAATCTCTGAATGAGATTTTCCTACTAAATCAAAGGGATTTCATCCTTTGATCTAATAAACTAATGGGTTTTCATCCATTAACCTCAATCTTCATTGGGGTTTCATCCAAATAAGAAGCATGAATGAACATAAGTTCAAACAATCTCATGAAAGACATAAATAGAGTTATTAATTGGAAAATAAATGCTTTTTACAAAGGGAGACCATGCTAATATATACCATTTACAAGAAGAGAGGAGAGAGAAAATGTGGTGCCACATTTCCACGTGGGCTAGAATATATACTATTGGGCATTATTTAGTCCAAGTGCAAGGGTTTAGGAGAAAGGAATCAAAGGGGACAAGATCATCTCCTTCTCTCATGCCTTCATAATTGTGCTTATCTCTCCCATGTGAAAGAAAAAAATGATGGAAACTTTCCATCATTCACCTATGTGCTCACATGCCTTAAAGAGGGTCCCCAATCTCCTTTTGACTTCTCCACTCACCCACATCATGAATCCTATAATAAAATGTGCCATGCTTCTCCTTTTGCCTTTTTCCACCAAGGACAAAATCATGTGGTCAATAAAGTAATTAGACTTGTCCCTTTAGTGGATTAGTATGCCCCACTCCATTCACATGCACTTGAACCCATGTGAGGACCCCTATGGGCCATGCCATGAAGCCACCTTACTACATCATCAGTTGCATCACCTACCACATCACCATTGTTAGGTTGTGGAGCTAAAAGCTTCAACTATGTAGACGAAGAGGAGGTTGCTAAAGTTCCAAAAGAACCAGCGTCAGAAATATGACCGACGTCGATCAAGATGAATGCAGAAGGCAACCAGCATCGGTAGGGAGTTAGCTAACATCGATAGCACCAGTAAGACAGGGACCGATGTCAGTCGCCTGTGTGTTCCAGAACTATTTGTTGCACGAATAGTTAGTTGAACTGGGTGTTTGCATGTAAAGGCTATTTTGAGTCTTGAGTTGTGTGGATAATTATAGTAAACTAAGAGTCTAAGTTATTGTTTAAGTCTGGGATCTATTTATAGACCCATTGGCATGTATTATAATTATAAGCTAGAAAGGAAGGCAAGGAAGATCCTTCCATTGTAAGATCATTGAGTTGCAGGTTGTTGCAAGCTCATAAGAGATCTACATGTGTAAGTATGGTCTGTTGAATTGTAGGTTGCAGGTTCATGGGAGATCTACTTAAAGTACTTTAGAGTGCTTGGTGTACTGGTAGGGTTATTACTAACTGGTTAGAGAGGTGAACACCAATTTTGTGTGTGAGTTGTGTGTTGGGACCATTTTTGGTAGGAGAGTGTTTTGAAGAAGAATTACTGTACACTTGAGGTGTGGGAAGCCTCTGTAAGGTGGAAGAGAGTGGCGTCTCTTTATTGTATTATTTTTTGTACAAGTGTTAATACAAGATAGTATATTGTCTCTCATATTCTATGTTATTTGTGAATTTTAGTTACTTGTGCTTCTGGTTATTTCTGCATGTTTAATTGCTTGTATTTGGTAATCACATTGTGCTCTTTCTAAGGAGCAAGATCCTAACAAGTGGGATCAAAATAGGTGTGTTTGTTCTTAGATTCCCTGACAACTGGTATCAGAGCTTTTGGTTGGGATACTAATAGGTTGGATTAGATCTGGTTAGTGTGTGTTGATTACAAGTTACTCACAGGGGTTTCTATTTGAGTGGGAGTAGAGCAATGATAGAAGATAGTAAGCTAAGAATGGAGAAGTTTAATGGTAGGAGGTCTAAGTCCAGGTATGGCAGAATAACCTGTTGGAAGTGTGGAAATCAAGGGCACTTAAAGAGAGATTGTAGGTCGGGTGAAGATTAGCATGAAGGACATGAAGAAGTAGGTGATGCAGGTATTGTTGCACAAGATGCTCTGGTATGTTCTTTGGATAAAGTAAAATCTTGGGTTTTAGATTTTGGTGCCTCTTTTCATGCATCCCCAAATAGGGAATTTTTTCATGAGTATGTCCAGGGAGACTTTTGGAGAAATTTGTGTAGGGGATGGTAAGCCTTGTCAGATGGTTGGCAAAGGGAAAGTGAAGCTGAAATTGCAGACAGGTAACACATGGGTGTTGAAGGAGGTCATGCATGTCCCAGTTTTGGAGTGGAATTTGATTTTTGTAAGAAGTTTGGGTGATGAGGGTTGCACATTAACTCTCACAACAAACTCTTGGAAGGTTACCAAGGGTGCACTTGTTGTAGCAAGAGGTAAGAAAGTAGGTACGCTTTATCTATCTACTTGTATTACTGATTCTCTTTCTGGGTTATCTACTTCAGTTGTAGATTTGAAGATGTGGCTTAATAGGCTTGGTCACATGAATAAGAAGGAGATGCATGTTCTTGAGTCAAAGGGTATACTTTCAGATTTGAAGAGCATAGATCGAGATTTCTGTATGCAGAAGAAGAAGATGACGTTTCTTGAGAGATCCGATGTTAGTGACAAGAGCAAGAAAGCATTGGTTTTCGAGAAGGTGATGGACAGAGTTCAACACAATGGGTAGAAGAATTTTTAGCAAAGCAAGGGTGATTTGGATAGGGGTTTGATCCAAAAGGAGCTCACAGGAAAAAGTCAGTTCTCACAAGCAAAACATAGAGACTGACGTCAGCTAGAAAACTGGCATCGGTGTCTAGACAGGGACCGATGTCGGCTATGTGCAGCTCGATGTCGGTGACTCAGGGTAGATAAACACTGGCATTGGTCAGGGGGAACCGATGTCAGTGATGAGGCAGTCATAGGAAATTGACATCAGTTAGATGCAGAGTGAGATGTGACTGCCATCAGTTACTGAGACAAATTTTGGGTGGACAACAAGCTGTTAAGGAGTCTCAAGTGCCCATATGGAGGACTTAAAGGGTATGTAAGCCTCAAATTCATCATTTCCCTTCTTTACACTACTTGTTACTCACTTATGGTAAAGAACCAAAAAGTTATTGAAGAAGCAGAATAGGTAGATCCAAGAAATAGTGGGAGCTTGGCATGGATGAAGGATGTGATTCCTTGGAGGAGAACCAAACGGGATTTTTTGGTGGAGTTGCCAGCTGGAAGTAAGCATTGAGAGACGAATGGATGTTTAGGATGAAGAAGAGTGGGAATGGACATGTGAGATAGAAGGCCAGGGTATATGGTCTTGTTTTAGCTGCAGGGCAATGGAGGTTTGATCATTGTGTTTCTCTTTACCAGGTTGGATAATATTAGTTACATTATCCTATTACTATATGATGTGCTTGTTGCAGGGTTACATATACAGGGAGTTGCTAAACTAAAGGTAAAGCTAGTTTAGAGGTGTGTCATGAGGAATCTAGGAGCATCAAGATTCTTTGGCATGAGTGTGTTTTAGGGACATGGAAGGTCATATGTTGACTTTGTTTTAGGATGATTGTGTGAGACTGGTTAACACGCCAATGGTTGGACAGTTCACAGAGCAGTGTCTTGATTCACATAACGAGGTTAAGTGCATGGTATGTACTAGACCTGGGTTTTCCCAAGTAGTGGGAGTTGTCACAAGTTTGGAGCCAATTCGAGAAAGAAGCATTGGAGGGCAGTTCAGTGGATTCTTAGAGGGACCAGCAGTAGGTGCACATGTTATGCAGGGTTAAGTTATTTTCTACATGGTTTGTAGATGTGGATGTGGCAAGTGATTTGGATGACAGGGGTTGCACTACAAGTTTTGTGGTGGTTGGTCTTCAAGAGTGATCTTGAAGAGGGATACAAAGCCAAGGGAACAAACTAGACAAAGGACAAGTACAGGTATAGTTGCAGCTATTTATCTCCAAGTGGGAGATTGTTAGGTTGTGAAGCTAAAAGCTTCAACTATGTAGACAAAGAGGAGGTTGCTAAAGTTCTAGAAGAACTGGCATCAGCAATATGACTGATGTTAGTCAAGATGAATGAAGAAGGCAACTGGCATCAGCAGGGAGTCGGTCGACGTCGACAACACCAATAAGATAGGGACCGACGTCAGTCACCTGTGTGTTCCAAAACTATTCGTTGCAGAAATAGTTAGTTAGTTAAACTGAGTGTTTGCATGTAAAGGCTATTTCAAGTCTTGAGCTGCATGGATAATTATAGTAAACTAAGAGTCTAAGTTATTGTTTAAGTCTGGGATCTATTTATAGACCCATTGGCATGTATTGTAATTATGAGCTAGAAAGGAAGGCAAGGAAGACCCTTCCATTGTAAGATCATTGAGTTACAGGTTGTTGCAAGCTCATAGGAGATCTACATGTGTAAGTATGGTCTATTGAATTGCAGGTTGTAGGTTCATGGGAGATCTACTTGAAGTACTTTAGAGTGCTTGGTGTACTGGCAGGGTTATTACTGACTGGTTGGAGAGATGAACACCAATTCTATGTGTGAGTTGTGTGTTGGGACTATTTTTGGTAGGAGAGTGTTTTGAATAAGAATTACTGTACACTTGAGGTGTGGGAAGCCTCTGTAAGGTGGAAGAGAGTGGCGTCTCTTTATTGTATTCTTTTTTGTACAAGTGTTAATACAAGATAGTATATTGTCTCTCATATTCTGTGCTATTTGTGAATTCTAGTTACTTGTGCTTCTGGTTATTTCTGCATGTTTAATTTCTTGTATTTGGTAATCACATTGTGCTCTTTCTAAGGAGCAAGATCCTAACAAGTGGGATCAGAATAGGTGTGTTTGTTTTTGGATTCCCCGACAACCATGAATAGTGATATTGAATAGTGGCCTATGAATAATGCTAGTGAATAGTAACTGATGAATAATAAATTGACTTCAATTATTTATTTATATCATAAAACTTAGCCTATGAGAATAAAATAAGTTAACAGTCTTCTATAATTATCTCATAGGGGAAAAAGGGACATTACATGTATAATATATAATGTTTGATCAAACTAGATGCGACCACCTAGATACTTTTGGGTTCTATGCTGCCTTCACTCTAGTGCATTCAGTTATGGGTCATGGATGTATCCAAGGAATCCAATAAAAACAAGGCTAACTTCTCTTTATTTATCCAAATAAACAAAATAAATCAAACAATTCTATATTTCCAAGCCTAGGATTTAAGGGGATATAAATAATATAGTAAATTAACAACTAAAAGACAAATGATAAAAACACTTACCTTCCTTGAAAATTTGTAGAACTTGTTGGCATGAGGTTGGGCTTGAGCTCTTATTGCGAGAAATGTTTTTTTTTCAATGGTGTTTTTGCGTCATTTTCCTTTGTCCACTTAGTCTATGGCTTTAGAAACTAATCTTATTTAAAGCTTCTCTAGGAGTAATTCAACATTATAACATTGCTTAAGAAAGCTTATCTAAAGAGAGTGAGAACTCTCTTATTTATAGGCCAGGAAAATAAATTATGGACTTTAGATAAAAAATAAGATGTGTGGTGGAAATTGAGTCAAAAATGCAATTAATATTTTCTAATTAATAATCATGGTTCACAAATCCAGATATTTGTTTGATATTTTGAGTGCTTGACAACTCATAAAAGATGATTCCATGATGATGAAATCATTTCAAATATTTGTATGATGTCATTAATCCATATTTATGAATTTATAAAAAATATAAATATATTAATTATCCATTGACTTTTCACCTATGCATTTAATTAGGTTTAACAGATTAAATAAGTTTTATTAGGTTAGTTGTTATTTATGAATTTTGACAAGGTGTCCTTCACACTTGGTTAAAAAGGGTCAATTTGCTAGGTTATAACTTGACCAAATATGAATTAGACGAAGATGATTGCATATAGTGCCTTGCCCTAGTTATATATAAATTGATGCGGTTTAAAATATGCACATGATGTGCTTTGATGAGTCATAACATTCTAGTGATTTTAAAGATTAACTTGTATTATTTTCAAGAAGTAATTCTAATATCCATTTAGACATAAAAGTGGAAAAAAAGGAGTGTCTATATTTTCCCCCTATTTGAATAGGCATTTAAAGACATATGCACAATAACATCTTCTCAAAGAATGAAAAATTTGTTAAGAAGAAAATGATTGAAGAATGATGCTCTAAATAATGTTTAAGAATCCTATGATGCACCTTCGAGGGAGTCACTAAAAAATAAGATTGATAGATGATACCTTGAAAATAAGTAAGAAGAATAATGTATTAACCCATGGATGTGATTAATCTAATTGATCTAGTACTTGCATGCAATGATTAAAATACTAATTTACATAAAGATGATTATAATTAGTGGCATAATGATGTGCCCCAATAGGGTAAATGGGTTAAACTACTGATTTTCCCAAAGGTGGTTATAATTAGTGGGACAATGATGTGCCCTAATAGGGTAGATTGATCATAGAATAAAATTGATTTTCCCCAATAAAGATTAATAAGAATTGATCATTATGGATGATTTACTTGTACCTACTAATGTAGAGATGCTCATCCTTGTTAGCATTCATATAACTAGAATGGTCAATGATTTGATTTGATCAAGGAGTAGGGAATAACTACCAAAGTGAAAAAGGGTAATTATCACAACACCATTGCTTGTAATATCCATTAGCCTAGTTTTTGTTATAACACATGATAGTATGCACCATGTTATAAAATACCATGATGACCTGGCATAATGTGCATAAGGACTGACTCCTGATCCAATAGATAATTTAAAATAATACACTAATGATAAAAACCATGATGAAATTGTTGATTTATGAATATGGATGGAATCGAGTAAAATTCACAAGGAATCACCCAATGAATACACATACATTGAATCAAGGCACAACAATGAAAGAAAATAAATAGGCAAACAAACAAACAAACAACTAAGCAAATAAATACATACAAAGATTGAAATTAAAATCAACATAAAATATACTATCAATAACCAAGTCAATATCTACATGTGAAGGCTCAATGGAATGATAATCAGAGGGTACCCCCAAACAAGGCTATATGCAAGGAAACAACATATGAGGATAATATATCCTAATATAATATGCATACTTTGATTTTGACCCAACATGCAAAAGCTATGAGCTTGGCCTAAAAGTAATAATTGGATGGTTCCCCTAAGAAAAGATACATTCAAAGGGAAGGTCACACCCTGAAATATAATTGGCCTAAAAGTGTGAATTGGATTGTGAACCTAAGCAAGGATACATGAAAAGGGAACATCACACCCAAATGACAATAGAATGGACTATAACCAACAATGAATTTGACCCTACAGAGTGGATTTGGGAAGGACACATCTTAATGGTTTCTAAAATAATTGGCTTAAGGACTAAGTTACCTCAAAGTGAGTGGATTGAGGATTGTTGACTAGATTTAGGACTAGATAAATATTTTTGGATTTTGGGGATTTGTATCTCTCTAGGAGATTGTAAGCCATTTTCAAATATTTAGTTTTTTGTGGATTTATATCTCATATGGATATTGTAATCCCTTTTCAAATTTTAGGCCTTTTTTTAATGTTTCAAATGTTTTTGAAATGTTTTAGGGTATCTTAGCTTAATAGAGATTTATAAGATACAAAAGGTGAATGCTCACAAAATGATGAGAATGTGAGACAAACTATAGGTTCAATAGTGAATCAATTTTAAAAGCACAATTTACACAAAAATAACTCACAAAATGGAGAGTGTTATAATATAAGGTGGCTAAGCTGACCTAAAAAAACATTGAGCATTACTTGCATAGTCCAAATAGACCTCAAACCACTATAGTTCCCCTTATAATGAGGAATTTGACTAAGTAACCATATGTTTGTGAATAGGCAAATGGCAGGGTATGAGAAAATGGTAAGGCAAGGCAAAGGGCAAAACAAGGTGAATGGTAAGACAAAGTAAATGGCAAGGAAAGGTAAATGACAAGTTCTAATTCTATTGTTCCTAATAATGTGGAGATGCTCATCCTGATCAACATATAAATAACCAAAATAGTCAATTTTTTAAAATTGTTATCCCACCCCATTATGAATAGCTTCTTAATTAAGAACATATTGCTGCTTTGTAATCTAATAGCACTATTATGATCTTCATTGGTTGTTGATTTTATTTCCTCCAAACTTCTAGACAAGATGTATTTGTAGCCTTTGTAAAGGAAAGTGCATATAGGGATGGTAAATAAGGATAAAAATTAGATAAAAGGTCTGATTTGAAAATGTAATTTATGTTTGGAATGGAGAAATGGATCATAATGGAATGTATAATGGTTGGGTAAAAAATGAAGATTATGTTTTTTAGTCACTCACAATGCTGCTAATTCTAGATTTGACATAACTTTAGTTGTGCCAGGGCCTAAGACTTATGAATATGATCTCGATAGGATCATTGGATTTATCTATTGTTGAGGTCGTAGAGTTTCTACAGTCTAATTATGCCTATGAGTAACAGTTGTACTCATGTGGATTTCAATAATTTCTTCATCAAGCAATGAATAATTATCATGCTTATCTATTGGATCCTTGAAGAGGTTTCCCTAATAAAAGTTTCTTAATTTTCCCATAGTGCCTCTGATAAGGTTTCACTAAGGAATGTTGACTTTTGACTTTGATTATCTTCTAATGCTTCAAATAAGGTATCACTATAATATGCCATGTTTGGACTTTAATTTCCCCTTAGTGTCTCCAAAAAGGTTTCACTAGAAGATTATCCTTCATTTGCATGAACATGGTCTTGGCCCCCCTAATATTTTACAACTAATATGTCACCATGGATGTAGTTCAACAATGTGTCATTTTTTCAATCCCAATCAATGTTTGTGGGAGGTGGAATGTCAATATAATAGCTAGGTTGATTAATGAAATCAATAGAAAATAGAACAATAATGGAATGGTAAAAGGAAGTATAGTCCTCATAGAGGCTAATAAGATAACTTGTGTTGATGTTAAGGAAAACATCCTCAACAACTATATAAGGATCACAAATGTATTCAAACTGATTTGCAAGGAGTGTGTAACCAATGTTGTAACATCCATAAATATATTTTAATTTTGAAGCTGATTCTAACTGAAAGGACTCTAAATCTAATGTTGAGACTAACATTAATTCTAATTTTGATGTATATTCAGCTAAAAATATGTCCTATTGAATGTTTGTGTAATAACCCTATGGGTTTAACTTATAAAAACATGATAATTTATTTATTTAATCAATGTATTCTTTTATTAGAATTCACCATGATAATATAATTAGTGATACAAATATAATACCTTAAGTATGATAACTATAAATAATCATGTGACTTCTAATAGTCATTGATCACTATCAACATATGAAAGACATCATAACCAAATATGGAAAGTAATTACAAATGTCCATCCATAGTTGGTAAAATGACACAACCACTATTGATAAAGTACAAATAAGTAAATAATTACTTCTCATCAAGGATAATGTTTCAATAATAATAAATACAATGTAATGTACGAGATACAAGATACATGGCTCCATGGAGCATGAGTTCTTGAACTCTAATATCAATGGCAATCTCAAGTGTCATGTCCAAGTAAGTATTGTTGTGGGGAGGGAGAGCATCATTTGATCACTTTTACACATAAACTAAGGAACATCAATCCCCCGCACAATTAATCATTAGGGAATGTCCCTCCCTTCATGGATGAGTATATAGTGATGGTGTAGGAATCTAGAGAGACAAGATAGTATATGTGTACTATATGATTTATTAAAAAATATGCGTTGTATCATAAAGATACCCATTCTAACAAGATATCTCAAAACCATGTAAATCATACACATGAAATGATAATGTCTCACTAATATTACTTTGGCCAACGTTTTCAAATAGTTATTGATATCTAAGATGAATCAATTTCATACACACCACTTGATCAGATTACCTTCATTTGGCATTGTGATACTAGTAAACTAGTGAAATCCATCTCACTACTTTGTCAGTACCAACTATGAAAGATTTGGTTAACATATATATAACCAATAGATTCATATAGATTACATCCTACTAGAAATCACAAAACATGCTAAGCATAATAATAATCAAATTCATACATTTAGTTTGTCAAACGTATGAATGAATCTCCACAATACCATTTATTACATAATTAATACGCAAACAAATGCATATTATACCAACCAGGTATTATATATATATATATATATATATATATATATATATATATATATATATATATATATATATATATATATATATATAATGCTACATATTCTAATTTTTGTAAGCAGACATAATAAAATATTTCCTATTAGCTATCATAAAACATGCTAAATGCATGCATTTAGTCCATCAAACATATGGATGAATCTAGACATAACAATTATAATTTGTACCACTAATGTATAATATACATTTAGACTATAGTTTTTAAACATAATACACTCTATGACATCTCATAACATCATTTTCATTATTCATGAGCACAATTATGCAATTATGAATAATCAGTCTTACAATTTCAAGATTCAAATGTCCCATAATCCTAAATAATAGGCAAGAAAGTACATTTTATACCAACCAAGTATATCCTATGTTTAAATAATACAGTATTATAACTTATAAGCACACATCACAATGCACTAATATCTATTATTTATGTCTAAACACTTGTACATATTAATATACTCATACTATGAAATACACATAAGTTTTCACTACTATGTATTAATAGTCATTTATAGCTCCAATCAAGAACTCTATATAATTTCAACAATCATTATAAATTTTCTATTCATGAATTATATTGATGATATTAATAAGATAAGGGATTATACAAAGTAATTATCCTTCATAGTTTTTATCCCTAAATAAATAAATTTTCATACTAATATAATCAAAGTGTATATAGCTCCATACACAAGTTCTCAAGACTTCATAGTCTCTCGTATTAAGGTTTGCATATAAGTATTCAAAAATATCCAAATTAGTCTTATATGATACATAAGAGTTTCATCAAATATACAAATATACTAATTTTTGAGGACGTGACAATATACAAATCCATTACACATAACATATAAAAATAATCATATTATGTTTAGATTAAAATGCTTAATCATGTACAATTTAACCACATGTTAACACATTAAGGAATGGGATATCTAATATGTATCATTCAAAAATAACAAGTATAGACTATCAATAGCTCACTATCCACTTATTAACTAGACTTTATATCGAGTCACTAACATAATCATAAGTATATCCTCAATTAGCATGTTGATGCATATATATCCTCAATGTATTATATATATATATATATATATATATATAATGTAAAGTATATATGTCCACTCTACTATATATCCCCAATAACCATGGATATAAAATAATTCGAGTCCATCAATATAAAATAATATGAATCCTCATATATAAAATAATAGTAATCTCTATGATAGAGTTTTAAGGGATGGATATATCGATATAAAATGACCTAGTTTTAAATAGAAATAATCCATAGATAATTATCATAAATATAACTAACATTTCCACATAATAATTAATATTTTATATGTGAGTATTTATGGTATTGCTATAGACACTTGAAAATTGCACACAATAGCTTTTGATGTCAAAATGCTGTTTGACCCTCATCCGACCTTGCATCTAGTTGACCACTTAGTCAATTATACTCATTTACTAACTTGACCCCATAAAGTCCTTAAAAATTTGAAACAAATCACTCTTTTTAACTTCCTTTAAACTATTTTCTTCTAATCCCTCGACCATCAATGGTCAGCCCAACCATTGATGGTTAGCTTGACCATCAACGGTCAGGTCTTCAAATCTGCTTTAGATTTTTAAAGCATTGACAACATTTTATGACATAAACATCTCCCTAAATGAAAAATTGATTTTAAAACTTGATTTAAAACATCATGAATTGGAAACATTATCTTTGTATCAAATTAGTAACTCTAATTAAAAACTTTATTCTACAAAAGGAGAAGAGGAGGACGTGAAAGGAGATCCACAATTCAGAATCTGGCATCCAAGCTTTCTTGCATATAGGTATTCAACATCCTTTCATCAAGTGAGCAACATCATCAGAGACTCAAAGCTATATTAGAATCACTTATGAAAGCCAAAGTATTGTCACTCTAGCCAAATCACTTCAACATTCCACCATCAAGTTTTTGGTATCTTTTGCTTATTTTCATTGATTTCTAGCCTCTCTACCCTACTAAATCCATTAGTATCTTATTTTACACCCCTAAACACCATTAAAAAAATTTATTTTCCAAAATACCTAATCTACACCTTTTATTTTGATCATCTTTAGATCTACACAGGTAACCAGTGATGGTTAACACAACCACTGATGATCACCTTAACCATCGATGGTTACCCAACCATCAATGGTTAGCCTAAACCATCAATAATTCACTTGATCACTGATGGTCACTATGGCATAAAAACGCAACAAGCTATTTTCAACCCCTTAACCCTATCCAAACCTAACTTTCTCTATTTATACCTAATTATAGTACCTTTTTTCACTTTCTGGACTAGACCTTGACTATTTTAGCATAAGAATTGACCCACGTTTGCTATTTTAGTTGTAGTTAATCAAAAAAATTTATTTTCTCTTCCTTTCATGCATTTACTTTCATATTATTGAATGCAAGTATCCTTTTTATTTTTTTAGATCAACTTAATTGTTATAACAGTGGATTGACCTCCTAACAAGCAATACACTTCTTAGATATAGCTTACGCTAAGCAGTCCAATCAACCATCCATATAACAACCCCTATTTATAGTGTCTTTCTTATCTATAGATTATTCCTTCTAAGATAAAAGGAGTTTCCACCATCATCTGGATTCATGCATGCACTTTTACTAGGTATTATTCTACACATCCTACTATTAGTTTCATTATTTACTTTCAAAATTAAAAAATGCATGACAATTAACTAAAATATTTTGGCATGCCTAGTGGGAACCAATTCCCTTTTTCTTCCTTTATTATTTGTTCATTGAATGAAATTTGAAAATTTCTTTTTGGGCTTAAAATAAACCTCTTGCATACATTGATTGCCTATTGGTCTTCATTCATCTAGTAACTTAGGAGGTAAAGTAATTGATCGTATCTTTCATACTTGTTATCACACAATTAAGGCAAACCATAAAACAATTAACACTTCAAAACATACCTAAGAGAAGGTCTAACTAGGATTTCATCACCTAATAGCAACCTTACCCCTTCTTGACTATCCTATTTAGATTTCACCACCAAGGGGAGAACCAACTCAGCTCTCTAGTTGAGTATAAACTCTGAACTTGATATATTTTGGCTAAGCACTCAACACTCTTACCACTATGGGGCCATGAAGTGAGGGGGTAGGCCCCAATACTAAGCCATGTACTAAATTTCAACATAGATTTCTCTCTTGTTTACCTAAACAAATTGAATCTAACCTTAGATTTCCTCTTTAGTCCCTAATCTATAGGCCAAATTCTCTCTTCACACTTTCTAAGGCATAAGCCAAAAGTGATCTAAAAATGAATCCTAGGTTTTAACACACTTTTAGTTTATGCATTGTTTTCCTTGAATTATTTTCTTTTGATTGCTTTTTGTTTGAGTTGTGAGTTTCATCATATTATTTTCTCACATGGTCTTTACTAGATAACAACTGAGAAACCAAACTGATCAACCACCACCTTATTCTTCTTCCTCCATGGAATATAATTCTAATGATGAGGGTTCACCTCATTTTTCTCCCCCTCCTACCAAAATCTTGATTGTTTCTAAGGGTGATGCAAACTTCATTGACTTCCTTAACAATAATTCAGTGTCCCTTCAACCTTGTCTTAACAACTTACCTCACCATACCTCTATTACTTCAGTTTCTCCTATGGACCCTCCTTATGGTATGGCTCCCCTATTATGGTGGGTACCACCTCAACCCAACCCTTGATAACTCAAGCCTCTTCTTCCTCCAATATCCCATCTATTACCACTATCCAAACCCAATCTAATATTCTAACCTCTAACCAAATACCTCTTACTTCACCCCAAACTTCACATATAGGTTCAAATTTACCTTTAGTTACCTATACTCCACCTACCATGGGGTTATCTTCTACCCATATTTCCACCCTTCCCTTTATTATAACCACTCCACCAACTTCTACCCCATTTCAAAAAGTGGTGATTTCTATACCTCAAACACTCTGACCCATTAGCAATAGAGTCACCACTTAACTTAAACCTACCTAACCTCAAACCACTACCTCAACCATACCTTTAATCCAACCCACATCCATCCATCAACTAGTACTCATGAAAACCTATCAATATGTCTCTAACCCGCAAGGGTATATGACACCTTCCACCCAACCATTTGTGCCAATCAACCCTTATGTGGCACCATCTCAACCTCTTGTGACCACTTACCAATATGGGGATTCTTCAACACCTTCTACCACCTATCCATACATAGCTACCACCCAACCTTAATATATTTTACCACTTAATTATGTAACTTCCCAACCCTAACCAGATTTGACCAAAATCTTAATGGACAAATGACTAACTTGGAGTCATTTATCTCTGGGTCTCATAACCTTTTATCCTATGATCAAATTTGTAAGGAAACCATTCATCCATCTATTCCCATCCATTCTTATCCTCCTTAATGGGAATTACCCAAGTTTTCTAAATTCTAAGGTAAGGAGGATCCCCAACAACATTTGAAAGCATTCTATCATACTTGTTGTTTAATCGCATATGATGATGCTCTCCTTCTTTGAACCTACCCTATGTCTTTATCTAGACCCACCCTTGATTGGTATAGTTCTCTTCCTATGTACTCCATCTTTTATTTCTCCCAACTGGCACAAATATTTTTAAAGCATTTCTTGGTAAATATATCTAAAACGGTTTCTATTACTGACCTCTATTCCATTAAGCAATTTGATGATGAGTCAATAATTGATTTTTTTGATAGATGGAGAGGTCTCATCAACCAATTTTCCTTGTCCTTACCCCAACCCAAATTTATTGAAATCTTCTCTTGGGATTGTGTAAAGCATATATCCCCTACCCTTCAAGTTCAAACCTTTAGAACATTTGATGAGGCATTCACCATGGCACACAAACTATAAAATTGGGCCATTGATGAAGGGAAATTGAAATTACAAAACAATAATTATATATTTAAATCCAATGACCCTTCCTCCATGAAAAATACTACCCAGTCCAATACCAAAGTAAAAACATCTATAAACTTAGTTGTTCTTAAAACCACTCCACCTCTAACTATCAACCAACCCCTTCAAACCAATTTTTCTAACCCTCTCTATCAACAAAATTGAAACCTAAACCAAGCTACTCCAAAACAATATACTCCCACAGGAGAATACTATGCATCAATTTTAGATAAATTTCTCAAAACCAACCTCATCTAACTCTTACCAATTAAACCACCCTAATGAATTGATTCCTCTCACCCCCTACCTAGGTGGTACAATGATAATGACCATTGTGCCTTTCACCGAGTTGTAGGACATGATATTAATAGATGTAATAGCTTCAAAAGTCTTGTACAAATTTTTATTGATATTGTATAACTTGTGTTTGGTAATCCCAAAGCACCTCCAAATTAGTCCCTTGACATTTTTTACAAGCCTTTTCCTAATCACACTCCTTCTACCCAATACCATGATAACCAACCTAAATATTCTCACTCTCATGAGACACATACAATCAATGTTATTAATAAAAAGCCCATTATTAAAGAGACCATTACCTTAATCACACAAATGGAAATAATGAAATCACCCCTATTTCTTATGATACCCAAATGGAATAATTAACTACCCCTTTCTCTTCACTTGATGAGACTTTAGCTTTATCTGTCTCTCTTTTGATGGAAACACCAAAGGAGACAACCTTTGCTATAACCATTTATTCTTCTTCCACTCCACCCATTCAAGTGGTATAATTACCCTACATTTCTTTGGATACCTAAATAATGGAAGCAAATCTACCTGTTACTTCACTTGAGGACACCATACCTACCTTCCCCATCATTTAACCATCTATTTCCTCTTTAGAAATCATCTCACAATAAGAGATTACCTCATTTACCCAACTACCAATTTTAGAAACATCCATCAAAATTTAGCAAAACCATTCCCTCTTTTCCACCTAAAGGTTTAAGGTTTAAAACCAATGACCAAGGAACTAAGGCCATATATAAGCCCTTTTCTAGGCTAGTCAAAAGTTTAGAGTTAACTTCCCAACCTAACTTTAATAGAGCCACCTTTTGGAATTGAATTGGACTTCCTTACAAAATTAAATATGAACCCTCAATTTCACTTGAATCCACCTTTTAAACCTATTGGGTGAATATTTTGTCACCAGCTAACTGATGAGCAAAATAGGTGAGTTCAACCATAGCATAGGGAGATTGCTCGGCCAAAAGTGTAGGTTTACCACAACAGAAGGGGACAAATCTCTCGTCTCATCAAGGGGAGGTTCCCTATAAATATGAGGTGCTATATACTATATATATGAGTAGAAAATAACACTCAGGTTAGGATTACACCATCCATCTCTCTTTTTTCAGAGATGATGTTCACAGATAAAGGAGAAAATCTTGGTGAAATCACTGGAAGCACTTCTCTTCTTTCAAAAGTGTTCTACAACAAAACAATAAGAATTCTTTCTGGTAGTGATAAGTAACTAGTAACAAGGGCACAATAACCATTAGAATGAGGTATAGCACAAAGTCTCCCACTCAACTACCAAAGAGTGAAATATACGAAGGATAATGAGGGCACAAAGTTGTCCCAAGGTCCTTTAAATAGAAACAGACAAAAAACACACCAAAGAAAATTGTGGCAACACAAAGTCTTCACACAATTGGCTTTAGGACACCTTCCTAATTACTTCCACTAATTCTGCTTATTAAATTAAATAGACAAGATTGCATCTAAGAGATAGACATAAGAATAATCCCCTAAATAACACAAGTTATTACATCACAAAGTTTGAAAGTAACCTACTTTCTCATTCATATAAAAAAATATGATTAACAATCTGAGCTCAAAGTCTCAAGAAATGCCTTTCGATTTGGGTAGAGTTTTGTTTCTATAATAGAGGGATCTCCTTAAAACAATAAGAGAGATTACAATATATAGCAACCAAGAAAGACTTGGTGCTTTGTTTCATGAAATGGCCCATGATGCATTCAATCCCTTGAATGCATTTTTAGTTCTATCCTGGGGCCATGCTGGAACAGGGAATCAACCTTAACTGTGGCATGTTAATTCATCTCAAATGTCTCTTTTTGAAGTATGGGCCACCTGGTCCTCTTCTTGATATGTGCATAGTTTTCCACTTCACCTTCACTTGATGGAGATAAATAGGTCACATCCTTGAATGCTCGCACTCTCTGATGTCCACTTTGTGGACTGTTTCACCTACTATAATAACTTCTGTATAGATATTTCTAGTCTTTTTGCATCATTCCCTCTTTCATCACCACGTCTTGTTGTATTTTGTCCTTTTCTTCATGATCTAAGCTCTCAGGCTATCTTTTCCCTTTTTCCTAGCTCTTTCAACTTCTTCTTCAGCTAGTTGTTGAGTTTGTTTTTAGGTTCCATGCCAAATTTGAAAATCAGTAGTTATTTTATTACCCTAAATTTGACATCTACAAAGATGTCACTAGTCACTTGGTCACTTGAACCACATTAAACCTTGAACCTTTGAACCATGAGAGTTCATTGGTTCATGTAGTCTGGGTGGCTCCTTGGTTCAATCGATTAAACCATATCTTCAAACTTATCACTAGAATCTTTTGCTTCCTTTGCTCGAAGCTTCCTTGTGAACTTTGAACTTCTTGAACTAGTTGAACTCTTTGAACTAGTTGAACCTTTGAACCATTTTGGTTCAAAGTTCAATGGTTCAATAGTTCATCCTATTTATTTGAATCCTTTTATTCTCTAAGTCTTTTGATCTTTATTAAACCTTTAAACCTTTGAACCTTGAACCATTTCAGTTCAAAGTTCAACAGTTCATTCTCTTTCTTTGAATATTTTATTCCTTTGATCTTTTTGGATCCTTTTCTTTTCTGTTGAACTCGTTAAACCTTTGAACTCTTTTGGTTCAAGGTTCAATGGTTCAATCTTTCTTCTTCAAAGTCTTTTGATCTTATTGAACTCATTGAACCATTTTGGTTCAAGGTTCAATGGTTCAACCATTCAATATTTACTCTTTAAAGCCTTCTTTTCTTTAAGTCCTTTGAAGCCGTTGAACTTTTCAAAGCAGTTAAACTTTGAACTTGCTAATGTCATTGAACCTTTGAACTCGTTAAACCTTTGAAACAATTGAAGGTGGGGTTCAATGGTTCAATGGTTCATTCCATTTGTTTGAAGCTTGCTGATGGATTTTTTAGTTGAAATAGGCATTGAACCAACCTTGAAAATTCCTAAGTGTTTGTAGGTTGTTCCTTTATAAGAGCTTGCCTGTTGAAGTTGTGGAACCTATTAAACCTATAAGTTCCTTAGCTAAAAAAGCTTAAATAAATGAAGAAATTGAACACTCAAAATAATTTTTGAGAAGGTAAGAGGGAATTTTGGCTTGCAAGACCAAAATAATTGATATGTTATCCCCAAAAATGAGTGATAGATTTTGGGAACAACAGCTGGCTCTAGTTGGGAAACTTCCATCAATTGTAAAGACAATCAAAGGGAGTAGAATCCAAAATCTCCAGTGCCTTAAAGTATGCCATTGGGCTATGGATTCATTCTACCCAAAAATGAAAGGTGCCAAAAATGAAAATGAAATCACAAAATAGGCTAGAGACTATACAAAAATTATACATATGTATAAGTTGATCTTATTTGATATTTCAAGGATTGAAGTGCTTCAGATGCTACCCATTATGAGGTAATGAAAATGGCATTCTGTCCTGATAAACCATCAAGAAATGATTTTCTCTCTAGAATCGATGATGGGCAAATAGAACTCTCCACTAGGAATCACATTTTATGTGCACTTTTTTTGGTTCTCTCTTCTTGCCCCATGGCAAGATGTGGTCTCCAATATGAAAACCATAAATCCTTACTCTCTTGGCAAAGAGTTTTTTTTCCTAAATTTGGCATGCAAAAGTATGGTCCACTACCATATCTTGTTGCTCTTCTGGTCTAGTGAAGCACATGATTTGATTGTTAGCATCAAACACCTTATATTCTTCTTCATTTAGAGGGGAGGATTCTTTTGCACTTTTACTGCATTCTACCAATCCTTCTATTATTTCATCTGAGACAATTTTAAGATTGTCATTTTCAAAATTTTCATTAGTCACCACATGAACGCCCTCTCTGGTCAAGAAGTAATTACCCTTGCCTAAAGACTCAAACAGAATTTGAGCTTCAGGTGTTGATGTTTGAGTGACTATATATTTTGACTCTTTCTCAAGAAGCAATCTCTACATGACACCTTTGACCGAGATCCTCACTTCAGACAGGTCCATGATCAACTTGCCACCAATGTCCTTAAAAAAATTTCATCCTAGTAGAATGCCATATGAGGCTGGGATGTCAGCCACCAAGACTGTCATCTTGATTCTCTTGTTTGGGAATGCTGTGAATGCAAATTAGGCATCCTTGATTTGTCCTAGTAGTGGCACTTTTTTGTTTTCCATGGAGAAACATCTCCCAAATGTCTTAGTTAGTGTGATACCAAGGGATTTAGCTACTTTGGTGGTCATGACATTGAGAGATGCACCTGAGTCTGTGATGTAATTGTTTAGCTGGTGTCCATTTATCATCAGGGAGACATAAAATGGTTTAGTCCTTCTAGGATCAGGAGGAGGAGCAATCACAAGATTATTCTAGGTGGATGTGTTCTTGGGGGGACCAGGAGTTACTTTCAGAACTACTTGTCCTGCAAGGATGGCTTAATTCTTTACACACTCCACTAATCTATCCAACTACTCAGGATTGGATTACAAAAATTCAAATTTAGTCATTTGAATTTTGGTCTTCTTGACATGGTTGACTATGTCAAATGACTGAAATGGACTAGGAATAGAGGAAGCAAATTCATCCTTCTAGTTTTTAGGGGGGAGGATTAATCTATGAAATTGAAGTGGAAGGTGAAGGCATACTTGAGGTACTTACTTTTTTATTACTCACTAGGTCCTTTGGCTAGAAAGGTAGAGAAGTTCCTCATTTGGCAATTGAAATTATAGGCTGAGCTCACTCCTCTAATTTTTCTTTATTAGCTTGCTAGGCTGACTAATTCTTAGACCAGGTGAACACAACGTATGATCCCTCAATTGCTTTACCTTCACTTTTGGGTTCATCCTGATAATTCAAGAAATTGATGTTAGAGTCACCAGCTAATTCTTCTTCTTCCTCTATTAAGATATTAGTGTCATCTTTTGGGTTCAACTTAGGATAGAAGGAGAAATCTAGTTTTGCTTCAAGATATCCAACTGTTAAATTGGTTGGAGGTGCTTGAATGGAAAGCTTTACCTATGGGGGAGGAAGGCGATTTGGTTGCCCTTGATTTTTGGTAGCATTGCCTTGATATGACTAGTTCTAAAATGTCCTCCTTGGCATATCTCGATAAGGAGGAGTAGACATACCTTGGGCCATTTGTCTTTTCAAGGCTACCAGTTCATTTTCTAGATTTTGCACCATTTGATAAGTGGTGCCTATAGATGAATATTTAGAGGATGAAGGAGATTTACCTTTGTTAGGATCTCTCCTTATCTTTTCTACCAAGATAAGGTCATCTTCCACCTCGATAGCCAAATTTTGAGTAGTAGTAAGGTCTATGTGGCTAGCACATCTCAAAAAAAAACTCACTTCAGGCAGTTGAGAGTTGATGAAGAAGCATTTGAGATTCTCAGCTGTTGGCTGAGTAATTGTGGGAATCTTATTCCTCAGCTTGTCAAATTTGGCTATGAAATCCCTCATAGGCTCATGAGGCTCCTTCTTCATCTATGTGAGTTGGGCTAGTATGGCATGTCCATCTTTTATAAGCTTGAACTTGGCTTCAAATTTAGCTTTAAGAGTGTTATAGTTAGTCACTAACCGAGCCTGTAGGTGATAGAACCAGTCTGAATCAACACCTTGTAATGTCTCCATAAATAACTTGACTGCCATGTCCTCATACTCCATGCCTATCATGCCACAAGCTATGCTAAAGGCTATAACATGTTCATCAGGATGAACTCTCCCATCACCAAAGAATTTGAGGAAATTATTCCTTGAACTACGTGGTATCTAATTTAGAGGTGGAGTTAAATTGAGTGGGCTAAAAGAGTTACCCCAGGGTCCTTGAACCACCATGATTTGATTATGGAAAGGGGGGATAACAAATTTGGGTGGAGAATGGATAGGCAAAACTCTACTAATAGTAGAAAAAGAAGCTCTGCCTTGTATTGGTGACTTGGGGATGGTAAGAGGAAGACTCCTAGTTCATTAGAGGTGAGGTTGTGGAGGAAACAACTCAAAATTTCTTTGCTACACCAACTCAAAAATAGGGTCAACAATAACTTTGGATCTCTAGCTTATTATATAGCATGGAGCTATCAGATTGTGGAATAAAAATGGAAAAAAACTAGCCCTACTTCAGCTTGAAGCTTGAGGATTCAAACTGCACGTTCTTCCCCAGTAGAGTCACCAAAAATTATTGGGTGAATATTTTGTCACCAACTAATCGATGAGTAAAATAGGTGATTTCAACCACAACATAGGGAGATTGGTTGGCCAAAAGTGCAAGTTTACCACATCAGAAGGGGACAAATCTCTCCTCTCATCAAGGGGAGGTTCCCTATAAATATGAGGCATTATATACTATATATATATATATATATATATATATATATATATATATATATATATAAGTAAAAAATAACACTCAGGGTAGGATTACACCATCCATCTCTCTTTTTTCAGAGATGATGTTCACAGATAAAAGAGAAAATCTTGATGAAATCACTAGAAGCACTTCTCTTCTTTCAGAAGTGTTCTACAACAAATAGCAGAAATTCTTTCTGGTAGTGATAAGTAACTAGTAACAAGGGTGTAGTAACCAAAAGAATGAGGTGTAGCACAAAGTCTCCCCCTCGACTACCAAAGAGTGAAATATATGAAGGATAATGAGGGTACAAAGTCATTCCAAAGTCCTTTACATAGAAATAGATAGAAAACACACCAAAGACAATTGTGGTGGCATAAAGTCTTCCGATAGTTGGCTTCAAAACACCTTCTTGATTACTTCCACTAGTTTTTCTTGTTAAATTAAATGGACAAGACTACATCTAAGAGATAGACATAAGAAAAATCCCCTAAATAACATAAGTTATTATAGCACAAATTCTAAAATTAACTTGTTTTCTCATTCATATAACAAAATATGATTAACAATCTGAGCTCAAAGTCTGAAGAAATGCCTTTCAATTTGGGCATAGTTTCACTTCTATAATAGAGAGATCTCCTTAAAAAAATAAGAGAGATTAAAATATATAGCAACCAAAAAAGACTTGGTGCTTTGTTTCATGAAATGGCCCATGCTACATTCAATGCCTTGAATGCATTTTCAGTTCTATCCTGGGGCCATGCTAGAACAGGGCATCAGCCTTAACTGTGGCATGTCAATTCATCTCAAATGTCTCCTTTGGAAGTATGGGCCACCTAGTCCTCTTCCTAATATGTGTACAACTATCCACTTCACCTTTACTTGATGGAGAAAAATAGGCCATGTCTTTGAGTGCTTTCACTCTCTGATGTCCAACTGGTGGACTGTTTCACCTACTAAAATAACTTCTACACATATTTTTGGTCTTTCTGCATCATTCCCTCTTTCATCACCATGTCTTGTTGTATATTGTCCTTTTCTTCATGATCTAAGCTCTCGAGCTATCTCTTCCCTTTCTACTGGCTCTTTCAACTTCTTCAGCTGGTCACTCAGTTTGTTTTCAGGTTTTGTGCCACATTTGAAAATCAAAAATTATTTTATTACCTTGAATTTGACATCCACGAGGATGTCACTAGTCACTTGGTCACTTGAACCATGTTGAACCTTGAACCTTTAAACCATGAGAGTTCATTGGTTTAATGGTTTAGGTGGTCTGAGTGGCTCCTTAGTTTAATTGGTTAAATCATCTCTTCAAACTTATGTCTAGAATCTTCCACTTCCTTTGCTCAAAGCTTCCTTGTGAACTTTGAACTTCTTGAACTGGTTGAACTCTTTGAACCAGTTAAACCTTTGAACCATTTTGGTTCAAAGTTCAATGGTTTAATAGTTCAGCCTCTTTCTTTGAATTCTTTTATTCTCTAAGTCTTTTGATCTCTATTGAACCTTTGAACCTTTGAACCTTGAACCATTTCAGTTCAAAGTTCAATGGTTCATTCTCTTTCTTTGAATCTTTTGTTCCCTCAAACTTTTTGGATCCTTTTCTTTTCTATTGAACTCGTTGAACCTTTAAACTTTGAACTCTTTTGGTTCAAGGTTCAATGGTTAAACAATTCAATCTTTCTTCTTCAAAGTCTTCTTTACTTTAAGTCTTTTGATCTTATTGAACTCGTTGAACCATTTTGGTTCAAGGTTCAACAATTCAACTATTCAATCTTTACTCTTTGAAGCCTTCTTTTCTTTAAGTCCTTTGAATCCATTAAACTTTTTGAAGTAGTTGAACTTTGAACTTGCAAATGTCATTGAACCTTTGAAAAAAATTAAGGTGGGGTTCTATGGTTCAATGGTTCATTACATTTCTTTGAAGCCCGCCGATGGACTTTTTGGTTAAATCGAGGTGTTGAACTAACCTTGAAAATGCCTAAGTTTTTCGAAGTTGTTCCTTTATGAGAGCCCTCCTATTGAAGTTGTTGAACCCATTGAGGATGTGAGTTACTTAGCTGAAAAAGATTGAATAATTGAAGAACTTGAATGCTCAGAACAATTTTTGAGAAGGGAAGAGGGAATTTTGGCCTGTAAGACCAAAATAATTGATATGTTGTCCCCAAAAATGAGTGACATATTTTGGGAACAACAAACCCATTAAATATTCACCAAATACCTCTTCCAAAACCATAAGTGAACTATCCCATCCACTTTTGTCTAAAATTTCTAAATCACCTTATGCCTCTCTCACCAAACTGATCAAGAACCTAGGAATTCTTCCCACATCTATTCATGCTCATCCCCCTTTGAGGTTAGACTTAACCCCATCTATCCCACCAAAGAAAAATCCAATTAAAATAATTAATAAGGTAGAGTTACCCAAACCTCCACCTCAAACTAGACCCATACCACCTCCTTCCCACTTACCTTCTATTCTAGGACCCCATACTTCTACCATCCTGATTACCTGATCTTCTTCTAAGAAACCATCCCCCTTTTCTCCACCCACACTCATCAAATCATCTAGTCCTCCATCATTTTTAACTAGCCTATCTACCTCTACTTTCCCACCTATAACTAAACCTTCCTCATCTAAGTTTTTCATATCTAGATATCCATCCCCCAAACCAACTGTAACCAAGCAAACCCAACCAAAACCACCAAATAAAACCTTTTTTCCAATCACAATTTCCATAATAAAACCTATGCCCAAGAAGGTTCCCATTCCTAAAACCAAATATACACCACCTCTAACATCTTTTCTTGAATCCTATTCAACCATTTTACAAAGGTTTTTGCAAACCTCTTCCATTAGCTTACCTCTAATAAAGCCTTTTGACCCTTCACATCCTAAACCATCATGGTTCAATGACAATTTGATTTGCCTTTAACATAAGAACCCGAGACATGACATGGAGAACTATAAAGCTCTCCAAGCACTCATTCATAGCCTATATGATGAGGATGATCTATTATCAAATGAACCCTTATTACCCACATTACCAATCTTACCATCAACCTAACATACCCAATCTTTACCTACTCTCCCACACTTACCTAAGGTTGAGAAAGAGGAACTGAAGAAAGCATCAAATGCAAACACCCTTATCCACATTATTCAGGTGGTTACATGATCCCAAGCCCAACAAAAAGATAAGGGAATAACCAACACATCCATCCCATGGACATACCCTTCAACCCATAAATCTACCAACCAAACCCAAACATCTCCACCCTCACCTTCACAACCACCAAAACCTAAAGTATCCATTTTATGAGATTTTCACTCCAACCCATTTGAATCCATCCAATGTATTGTGTTAAAATAACTTCACCAGACACTAGTGAAAATGATCATTTTTGAAGTAGTCGACACCTCATCCCACTATCTTTAGGCATTGATTGAGGCTTTGCAATGTATAAAGGTTTAACTAGATGATCCTTGACCTTTTGCACCCTTCGTTAGAACCCTCCAACTTTCTACCCTTGTCACCTTTTAGGATTCTAAAAAACTTATCACCCATTTGGAGGATTTCAATCCTCCCCTCTTCATCATAACATACATTAATCAAACCCTAATCAAGAGGGTTATGATTTATGGAGGAGATAAAATCAACATTATCTCCTCCCATGCATATGACCAACTTTAACTACCCAAAAATATCATGTCAAAAGGTACAATGGTCATTCACTCCTTTAATGATACTATGGCCACTACCTTAAGGACTCTTGTCATTCATATCCACTTGGGGCCTCATCCCATTCCCAAATTATTCCATGTTATAGAGGGTGATTTCTAATACAATGTGTTACTTGAATGCCCTTGGATCTATGTTATGAGTTGTGTCCCTTTCACCTTATACTGATATGCTAAATTTGAGTAGGAGGGATAATTTATTACCATCAAAGCTTACCCTAGTCCCTTTACATCTTGAAATATGACATACCAGCCTAATGACATCCTTTTACCTCTTTCATCTACCTTGCAATCAACTTCTAATAAGACCACCCCATCAAAAATAACCAACAAAACTCTTACTCATAACAATGATGAATCATCAACTAGCTCAACCATCCCTTCATCCCAAATTTTGGTTGAGTACCCCTTGTAATCCACATTTTAATGTCTCTCTCTTGGGCAATATCAAATTTTAGACTTAGCTATTTTACCTACTCTACAAGAGCATGGGAATCTCAAATATGACCCTTACTACAATCCCAACATCATAACCATCATCCCTTTTAGGCTCCCCAACAATCAAACATATTTTGTTTATGGGGGACATGATATGTCACTTCTTGACCCCACTGTTACCCCATCTATCCTACCATTCACCACTAATTTCTCCTACCTTGACAAACTAACCTTTGCCAAAGCTTATCTTTATAGGTATGTTTATAAGGGTTTTAGTCTTAGCCTTTATGAACAAGGACCTCATGAGTTACTCGTAATCAAAACTCAGAAACCTTGTGAGTTGTTTGGCCTTTGATTTATACCATCATAAGAACCCACTTCACCAAAACCCATTGTCACCATCGTGAAGAATTTCCATCCTCACTAGCCCCATCTCCCTCCAAATTTGAGGACTCTGATATCATCCCATCTAACATTTTTTTTTTTTTTTTTTTGATCAATATCATTAGTTTGGGCCCCCTAAATTATCAAAAGGATGATCAAACTAAAACCCTTACTCTCATCCATCTTGAAATGATTAAACATGATTCTCCTACCATCAACACTATACAACATTAGAATGATGATTCTATTCTCACCTACTCAATGTGGGGAATTCTTCAATTCATAAATCTCTCCCTCTTGAGAACCAAACTATGTTGAATAAATCCACTATTGATGTCAATTTGGGAACTTAGGATAACCCCCATATCATTAAAATTGACCAATCTTTAAATTCTATTGAACAAAAAGACTACCCTTCTTTCCTTTGACATTGTAGCATAATGTTTACATGGTCTTATCAATATATGACTAGAATTGACCCTTCTATTTCCCTCCAATACATTGTTACCTATCTTGAGGCTAAACTAGTTTGGAAAAAGCTTTGTAGGATGCATCCTCGTATATCCCTCCTTGTCAAATAAGAGCGTCAATATCTCTTAGCTATCAACTTCATTCATCTAATCAACTATCTATAATGGGTTTACAACATTATTCCCATCAACAAGCCCATAAGGGGACTTTATCTCTACATCAACTTTCATGACCTTAATATTGCTTGCCCAAAGGATGACTTTCCTTTATCAAACATCGACCAACTTATTAATCTTATATCTGGTCATGAAATATTATTTCTCAAGGATATTTTCTTGAGATATAATCAAATCTTAACTACCCCCAAAGATCAACATAAAACTTCCTTTATCACCCCATGAGGAACCTTTTACTAAAAAGTCATGTCCTTTGGACTCAAGAACATTGGAGTAACCTATCAGTGGGCCATGACCTATATCTTTCATAATCTCATCCAAAAAATCATAGAGGACTATGTGGATGATCTCCTTGGTAAATCCAAACACTGCAAGGATCACCTAGCTATTCTCACCATCTTCTTCAACTGACTAATCCATTATCATGTCAAACTTAACCCCAATAAGTATATTTTTGGATTCCTATTAGGAAAGCTTTTGGGTTTCATCATCTTTATTTTTGGAATTGAAATAGACCCTGCTAAAGTTAATAAAATCTTAGAGATGCCTCCTCCCACAAACCTTATGCAACTGTGTAGCCTATAGGGTAACTTCAATCCATCCATCATTTTATCTCTCAACTATAAGATAAATTTCAACCCTTCAACCACCTCTTAAGGAAAGATACCTCTTTTAAGTAGACTAAATAATGTCAATAAGCCTTTGAGTTAATCAAGGAGTATCTTATCTCTCCACCCATCCTCATCCCTCATAAGGAACACTAACCCTCTTACCTATATATATCCACCACCAACCATTCCCTAGGGGCAATAATAAATCTCATTGTGATGAATAAAATAAAGACAAATCCATCTATTACATTAGCTATACCCTCATCAAATATGAAACTTGGTATACCCATCCCAAAAAATGTTGCCTCACCTTAGTTTTCATGGCCTCCAAACTGTTAGGTTGTGGAGCTAAAAGCTTCACTGATGCAAATAGGGAAGGAGGTTGCTAGAGGTTGCTGAGTGTCACAGACACCGGCGTCGGTTAGGCCAACCGACATTGGTAGGATTAGACAGGAAGAGAAATTGATGTCGGTCAGGGATCGACCAGTGTTGGTCACCTCCAAGTAGATAGGGACCAATGTTGGTCGCCTGTGCAGTTTAGAACTGCAAGTTTTACAGGCAGTTAGTTAATGAACCAAGTGTTTGCATGTCAAGAGCCAAATTTAGACTAGAAGCTACGGATCTAATTATTGTAATTAGGTGTCTAATTATTGTTTAGATGAGATCTATATAATAGACTCATAGGCTGTATTGTAAAAGTGTTCTAGTTTGAGTTGAGCAAAGTTAGCTCCTTCTATGTGTGAAGTGAGCAAGGGTGTTCCTCTTAGTTCCACAGTAGTGCCAAGTGTGGGTGCTGGTTTTGGAGAATTAGAAGGGTTCTTCAAGTGTGTAGGATCTTGGTCAGCAGGTGTGCATGGCTATGTTTGGAGATCTACATGGGTAAGTAAGATCATTGATCTGCAGGTGTATGTGTGTGCATGATCCAGGTTTATAGGTGTGCAGAACCAGATTGATTTGCAGGTGTGCAAGATCAGAGAGGATAACAACATAACAAGGAATAGGATTAGGTAGGATCTACTTGGAAGTATAGTGTGTACTTAGAAAGAGAGCAAAGAGGAAGGCAAGGAAGATCCTTCCATAAGTGAGATCATTTGGGTTATAGGTTGTAGTTTAGGGGAGATCTACTTAAAGTATGTTTGTGTACTTGGAGTGTGTGGAGCACTTGTGGAGTGTGTGGAGCACTAGAGTACTGATAGTAGTGGATACTGACTGGTTGGAGGTGAACACCAACTCTGTGTTTGAGTTGTGTGTTGGGACCGTAAGAGAGAGAGCTTTGAGGGAAGATTTATTGTTTATGCCCTAGAGGTGTGGGAGCCCTAGAGGTGTGTAAGGAAGAAGAACTGTGGCAATATTCTTTGTTGTATTTCCTTCTAAAAGAGTATTAATACAATTGTGTATTGTCTCTCATATTCTATGTTGTTTCTGAATTCTAGTTACTTGTTATTCTGGTTTAATTCTGCATGTAAGTTGCTTGTATTTGGTAATCAATTGTGTGCTTTCATATTTCCCAACAAAATGGTATCAGAGCTAAGGTTGCAGGGAGCAGGTTTTGTGTTTGATTATAGGTCACTCTCAGGGGTTTCTAATTGAGTGGGAGTAGAGCAATGGTAGAAGAAAGTACACTAAGAATGGAGGAATTGAAAAGCACAGATGATCACTTACGGTGTTATGGAAAGAAAGAGCAGGTAAAGAAAAATTGTTGGTTTGTGGAAGATCAAGATGAAGGAACTGAAGAAGCAGATGTTGCAGGTGATGTTGCACAGGATGCTCTAGTATGTTTCTTGGATAAAGTAGAATCTTGTTTTAGAGATTCTGTTGCCTCTTTCCATGCAGACCAAAATAGAGTATCTTTTCATCGGAAGGTCTTTGGAGACTTTGGAAAGATTTATTTAGGGGCTGGTGTGCCTTGCCAAAGAATTGGCAAAGGGGAAGTGAAGCTAAAATTGCAGGCAGCCAACACATGGGTGTTGAAGGAGGTCATGCAAGTCCTAGTCTTGAAGATGTGGCTAATTACTTCAGGAAAGTTGGGTGATGAGAGATGCACAAGAACTCTCACAATGGATGCACTTGAATTAGCTGGTGGTAATAAAGCAAGTACCCTTGATCTACTTGCTTATATTACTGATTCTTCTTCTATTGTGGAGATGTGGCTTTGTAGGCTTGGTCACATGAGCAAGAAGGAGATGCATGTTCTTAAGAGGAAGTCAGATGTGTTTGACAGGCTTAATAACTAGAAAGCCTTGGTGTTTATGGAAGAGATGGCAGATAAAGATTAGTGGAGAAGGCAGAGTAACTCTGAGTAGAGCAGTTTGGATAGGGATTTGATTCAAAGAAATCTCATAGGTAAAAAGTCATCACTCACAAGAAAACATAGGTACCAACATCGGTCAAGAGGAATCAGCATTGAACAGACAGGTGCCAATGTTGATCATGTGTAGATCAAAGCCAGTGATGTCAGGTAGGGTAAGACCAACTTCGGTCAGGAGGACTGACATCGGCAATAGGTAAGACTGACGTCAGTCAGGAGGACCAACATCAGCAATAGGGACACTGATGTTGGTAGAGTTGGTATTCAGGACAGGTGTATGGAAACTGATGTCGGTCAGATGCAGACTGTGTAGTGACTGAGGTCGATCACTGTAACGGATTTTGGGTAGATATCAAGCTATCAAGGAGTCTCAAACACCCATGGGGAGGACTAAAAGTGTAAGTAAGCCTCAAATTTGTTGTTCCTCTTCTTTATACTAGTTACTGATTGTAGAGTAGGAAGGATCCAGGAAACAGTGGGAGCATGGCATGAATAGGATGCAAGACCAAATGGGAGATTTGGTAGGGTTGCTAGCCGGTATGAAAGCACTGAGACGAATGGATACCTTAGTTAAAGAATAGAGAGAATGGACACATGAGATGGAAGACCAAGTCATATGGTCTTGAAGAAGTTGCAGGACAGTGGTACAGGGTTTGATAGGTGGATGACAAAGTAGGGCTTTAGTCAATGTCAGTGTAACCATTGTGTTTGTCTTACCAGGTGGATGATGGTCATGACATTATCTTGTTATTGTATGTGGATGGTATGCTAGCTAGCAAGTTTGTACATATAGGGTTTTACTGAGCTAAGGGTAAGGTTAGTTCAGTGGCATGTCATGAGGAATTTGGAGCAACAAAATTCTTTGGCATGAGAGACATGGAAGATCATAGGGTGATTTTGTCTCCAGTGGGAGCTGATGTGAATCAGGTGTTAGTGAGGTTCAATACGCAGGATGTAGAACTGGATCACACCAAGGGCTGGATAGTTCAGTGTCTGAAATCACATGAGGTCTGATATAGACCTGAGTTTTCCCAAGCAGTGGGAGCTGTCAGAGAGTTAGGAGCCAATTTGGGGAAGTGGGTTCTTAGGTATTTGAGAGGGACCAGCAACAGGGATTCATGCTATACAGGGTCAGGACTTCACTACATGGGTTTGTAGGTTCAGATGTGGTAGGTTACTCAGATGATAGGAGGTGCACCACAGGATTTGTGGTGGGTGGTCTTTTTGGATCTACTAAGCCCTAT
Organism: Torreya grandis; assembly: GCA_037957365.1. NCBI lineage: Eukaryota > Viridiplantae > Streptophyta > Pinopsida > Cupressales > Taxaceae > Torreya > Torreya grandis. The sequence goes on from JARHVA010002023.1 coordinate 2,591,715, forward strand.
ACTAAATATAATTAACCCCAATAAGTGTATTTTTGGATTCCTATTAGGAAAGCTTTTGGGTTTCATCATCTTTATTTTTGGAATTGAAATAGACCCTGCTAAAGTTAAGTAAATCTTAGAGATGCCTGTTTCCACAAACCTTATGCAACTATGTAGCCTATAGGGTAACTTCAATCCATCCATCATTTTATCTCTTAGCTATAAGATAAATTTCAACCCTTTAACCACCTCCTAAGGAAAGATACCTCTTTTAAGTAGACTAAATAATGTCAATAAGCCTTTGAGTCAATCAAGGAGTATCTTATCTCTCCACCCATCCTCATCCCTCATAAGGAACACTAACCCTCTTACCTATATATATCCACCACCAACCATTCCCTAGGGGCAATAATAAATCTCATTGTGATGAATAAAATAAAGAGAAATCCATCTATTACATTAGCTATACCCTCATCAAATATGAAACTTGGTATACCCATCCCCAAAAACTTTGCCTCACCTTAGTTTTCATGGCCTCCAAACTTTGTCACTATCTTCTTAATCATAAAACATGTCATTAATAACATTGACCCCATCAAGTATATGCACTCTAAGCCATACCAAAAATAGTGTATGGCCCATTGGCTCATGCTCTGAGCAAAGTTTGATATTGAGTTCCTTCCATAAAAGTTTATTAAAGGATAAGTCATCACTGACCAATTGGCTGAGGCTCCTCTACCAAATAATCAACCTCTTCCTCTTGCCTTCCCCATCGAGTTTGTTATAACTCTTTCTTAGGAATAACCCACCTACCAAATGACCATGTTTTTCAATGGCTTTAAATGCTAGAATGGTTGGGGTACTAGAGTTATTCTCATCCCCCTTAATGGTGAACCTCTTCCCATTTCATTTAAACCTGACTTTGAATTCACCAATAACATAGCCAAATATGAAGCCCTAGTCATAGGTCTCTAAACTTCCCTAACCTTGGGAGTAAAAAATATTAGTGTCTTGGGTGATTCCAAATTCATCATCAATTAGATTAATGGATCTTATCAATATAAAAATGATGTCCTCTTAAATTAAAAATAACTCATAGATGTACTCTTAGCATCATTCAATTATTACACTATCCATTTAATTCCTGATCTACTAACAAGTTCATATATGTCATGGGATCCTTACTTCCCAAATCCCATCTTAACCTACTGAATACAAACTCTTTATCACCATCCATAACTTTATCACACCTTCATATATCAATTCTAATCTTCTTAAAATTTTTAGTGTGGAAACATCTCCTTTCGACATTTGGTATGACCAAACTTTTGACTACCTCAACCTTGGAATTATCCCTCCTAACCTTTTGAAGAATCCTTGAAGAAATTTTGTTCTGAGTACCTCTCATTAAACCATACTAGAATACTTTAAAAACATGGATTTGATGACATCTTTCTCTGTTGTCTTCATAGTCATGAAGCCTCCTACACCATCAAGGAAACACATGATGGAGTCTATAGGGGACACCTTAGTGGCTTAGCTATTACTAAGTGTATCCTTCAACTTCACTACTATTGGCCCACCCTTAATTAGGAATATTATGACTATGTAAAGAAGTGTGTCAAATGTCAACAACATTCTAACTTACATCATGCACCTCCTCATGGACTTCAAGTATCCAAGGATTATTGGCCCTTCTCGTAATTGGGTCTTGACCTTATTGGGGAAATCAATCCCCATTCTTCACAATGACATCAATATATCATTACCACAACAAAATATTTCACCAAGTGGGTATAGGCCATCCCCCTTATATCGACCAAATTCAAAAAAAATATTGACTTTATCAATCACCATATCATCAGTAGCTTTGGTGTTCCCTATAAGATCACCATTGATAATGGAAAATCATATAAAAATGAAAAAGTCCAAAGTCTCTTGATGCTGTTGGAAATAAGTTAATCTTTTCCTTGCCTTATCGTCTATAAGAAAATTGATAGGTGGAAGCCTCTAACAAAACTTTCATAAAAATGCTCACCAAATTAGTAAGTGCTTTAGGTTAGTATTGACACTTGCACATACTTTTCACTTTATAGGCCTATCATACTAGGATTCAGACCTTTAGGGGTGCTACCCCTTTCTCTCTCATCTTTGGAGCCAAGGTAGTCTTGCCTCTTGAAGTCAAAATTCTATCCCTTTGCATATCTTTACAAGAAATCCTTTCCAAGAGTGACTATCATCAAGATTATCTCACACATCTTGAACTTCTTTAAGAACATTACCTCACACACTTAATCATCTTCATGTATATCAAAATTATTCAAGTAAGCATACAATAAAAACCTAAATGAGTGAGAATTCAACATCAGACACCTCATCTTTAAGAAAAACCAACATGTAACTAATATGGAGAAGAGCAAAAAGGGAAAGTTTGATTTGAATTGGGTTGGACCCTACATCATAACCAATAAGTATGGATCAAGAGTTTATCATTTGTCTTCTATCGAAGGCAAACTAGAACCTAAGCCTCTCAACACTTCGTATTTACATCCTTTTGATTATTGAAACAAGGATTAAACTTACCTTTGTGTCTAACTTAAGCTCATCCCTTGGTTTATGATATTTTCACTTCTTTTTCCCTACCTATCACTAATCCCCTTGGGAATAATTTATTACAACATAGAACCATGTGATTATCCATCAAAATTATAGCCTAATCTTAAGCATAGGTACCATAGCTCTACCCATGGCATAGTTATCATGGATACTTTTCATCTCTGGTCAGATGGAATCCCATGATTAATTATCTTTCAACCCACTTTCCCTAATCATCATTGATATTTTGTACTAAAGTCTTACCTCCATAAAGGTAAACCTTTAAGCCTAAATAGACTTGTCCATGTCTAATCTCACATTCAAAATTAGTTGGGCCCATGTCTCTAGTATTACAGACTACTCTCTTGAAGGACATCTATAAAAATCCAATTTTAGGTGACTCTCATAAAGTATGGCTAAGAAATAACCATTTGAAACTTCTTGCATCGATCAACTTCACCAACTTATCAAAATAGAAAAAAAACAAACAACCCTATGTCACAATCAAAGTAAGCCGTAATCAGCTTTTATAAGTGCCATTTATATAATTCCTACATCAATCAGTCTACACATCATTTTTAGACTTCCCACATTGATTAATCTACATGTAATGTTAAGGCATGGACTTGTCTATTATGGTTCTTTGGTCACCTATAGAATGGGCAAGCTAACCTGCATTAGGTTACCATTTTGCCTATTTCCCATTCAATAATCTACTTACCACCTACTTTCCATCCACACATTTTTTTTCAAATCAAGGGACTCTGAGCTTACTTGATGTAAAGTGATCAAGATACCCTCTTTCTCAATCAAAGCATGCTCTTGTGAAGCATTAGATAGGCTTTTTTTCACTAAGTCAACCCAACTATGTTTTTTTATTGTTAGGTCCTTGCCAACCCAAAACATCCTACCTTTTCTTTTCCCTCTATTAGTTCATATGGATTTATGCCTCATAATTCTTACATCTTTCTCACATTTAGTTTTCTACCTATACCTATTTTATGTGCTTTAATTACATCCATATCCTAAAAATTCATAAACATCATTATAACACTATGGGCCATATTTCATATATGAACCTAAACATCATGCACCTCATCATCTGAATCAACAAACATAACCATCCTATTTATATTTATAAACGAACACATCATCCCTCATATGACATTACCTAAAATTATCATTAAAACATATTTTAATTCCTTCATCCATATTCTCTACCTATTAAACAACATTGTATATTATCTATCCTTGTCTCATCTCATAAATAATGGAACATGGGCATCTTCCCATTCATAAACCTTAAAATACAAATCATACATAGTCATCAATATCAAAAATCATAAGCTACCCACATATCTATAATCTTATTCATAACTCACATTGTGTCAACAAAACCACATTAACCATATGAAATACACCATAAGCACTCATCCTTATGCCACATCATTACTATGATCTAATAACCATTTCATATGTATAAACATTGTTGTCATTCTATCAACACTTCTACATCAAAAACATGAACCCACTATACCTAAACAAATCTATTTCATATCTATAAATAACATCATGATCAAAACTATTCCATATCCATATTTATATCCTATCGATACATTTAACAAAGCACATACATCCATGAAAAAATAATAAATAACATAATTAAATCAATCATTTATGTATATAAACTCATGCATCACTAAGCTCATGCCATCATCACCATTACAATTACATGAACATATGTTTCATCAAAATAATATACCATATCCATCCCATGAATAAAACATGAACAACAATGATCAATCTACATACCCTCTTATGATCAAAAGTCCTCATAATCATGCCACATCAATATATAATCACTAAATAGAATAAAACATCAGAGAATAATAATCATGTCATATTTCAATGTGTCATCAATATAATGTCAAAAATATAATCAACATAATCAATGCATGCTCATCATATACACCAAATAATAAAATACATGCAATAGTGTATCCATGTCTCTCTCACTCATATACATCTCACATCATTAGCATGCAAGTCAATATCAAAATCAAACTCATATACATAATCTCATCTATCAAGCCCCCGGTACACCACTACCATTGGCCCCATCTACACCTACACTACCATCTAGTGGTGGTTCCCCTAAAGTATTTGCCTACTCCACTGTCAAATCCCACTATCCTAGAATCACTATAGATGGACCCACTACTAAGCTGGACCTATACTCTCTATATCTCATCTCTAACAAAAACTATTCTAGCACTATCACCTCATAATATCTTAGCTCCTCAATGGTGGATAGGTATTATGTCTTTAAAACTATGTCAGGAGGTCCTTCTACTACTACTACTACTATTACTACTACTACTACTACTACTACTACTACTACTACTACTACTACTACTACTACTACTACTACTACTACTACTACTACTACTACTACTACTACTACAGCTATCCCTATGCTATGTGTTAATGAATCTTTCTCTTGAGTCACTAAATCTAGGGAGGCCCTCACCATATCACACTCACCAATCAAAGTAATAACCTAGCCTTATAAGGTGACAATCTATGCCTATAACATGGCCACTTGTCCATGTAACCTGGTAATTTGGGCTTGTGCTACTACTAGTTTCCTTACCACTTGACCACCATATACTAGTCAGGTGGCATACATAGGATCCACATCCATGATCCACATCCATATGATGTTACCCCTATCACCCCATCCAAAATTAGCCACTACATATATGGCTTGGAACCATGCTACATAACCATTTATAATCCCTGCATCATCTATGGCTGCTCTAATTGGTAGCTCCTTGTAGTCTAGTATAACATCATATGGTTGTGGATCTAGAAGTAAAAAATCAGCGTCCTCCCTCTTGTATCAAGGAAAGTTAGATGGGATCCCCTATACCAATTTGAAATACCACCAAAATTAGTTAAAGGGGATCAACTTAGTCTCCCCATCTCTCTTCCTATAAATCTAATGCCAGCTCTATAAGGATAATGTTTGGTACTTATGCCCAAGCTAACTAGGCCAATCCACATATAACCTCTATATAACATCACCCACCACCAAACCCTCTAAAGCATCCTTGATCCAATAAATATCTATATATCCTCCACTTGACCCTATCAAATCATCAATACAGCTCCATCACATGAATCCAACTAGAAAGGCTACCTAAGTGAATCCCTATAATGGTACCCCCAATGGTCTCAAAACCCAAATATGCTTATATGCCCAGTAGTGCAACACAAAACTAATTTTATTTCCATACCATCTATGTGCCTAAAAGTCCCAAAGCTTCTTTTAAATTTGGACTAGTAACATTGGGGCCCATACAAACATAGTCCTCTTGAGTAACATCTCCACCAATACCCCTAGTAGTAGGTATGGAAATCATCCATGGTTGAAATCTAGCAATGCAAAACAAGTCACTGCCATGATCATCATCATCAACAATCATCTATCATTTGGAGCCCTTTGCTATAATGGCTTGATACCAAGATCCCTTGCATACAACCTAGCATGAACCTAATCTACTCTACATATAAATTCCATATAATAATCTCTATCATCACTCTCTACATGCTATATTGGCTCCCCTTAAATGGGTATCCATGTGATCCTAGTCACATCCTCCAACATGATAGTCATCTCTCCAGTCGATAACATGAAAGTGTTCATCACTAGGTCCCATCTCTTAATGAGCACAATGATCATAGAAGCATCCTAACATAGGTGCTGATAATGTATCATGTCCCCTAAGCTAACCATCTCCATGTGCCTATGCTCCTCTATTGTCATCCCATCTTGAACCTTAGTGAAGATCCTAGGGATTTGATCCCTCATTTAGATTTGGTTGTGTGCCTACACAACAATCACATTAGCATGATCACTTTTTTTCCAAATCACACTCACTATCAACATATACCTACCATTTTCAACCTATCTTACCCATCACACTCAAACAAACCTCTACCATTATTTTCATAAATTGTCAACACCTAACTACTTTTATCTCCAATGTTGGGCCTATTCTACATGACTCTCATTCAACCTACCAAACATCAACCCTAACACATCACTTTCAAGCACATAAATTCTTTTATTTGATAAACTCTACCCATATTCCCTTCATTATATCTTCACCTTTACCACCCACATAATGACCCCCTTAACATGTTTTACCCTCTTTCAAAAACTTTATTGAATTTTTAAGTCACTTAACCCTTCTTCATACTCTACACACTTTAACCTTTCAACACACTCTAACTAAATGACAAATTTACATGACTAACTTAAACACTTTTCATAAACCCTATAACCCACTTCAACACTTTACCATTTTAACATTTACAACCTTCTAACACCAAAATAATTTTACAACACTTTCCATAACTTTAAAACACTCTAACAACCCTCCCCCTTTTCTTATTGATTTTTACCTTCCTAATCCATACCCCTCAACTATTGGTGGTTCATTGAACTTTGATGGTCCCTTAGGGTCCTCTCACCCTCTATGTTCAATCGTTAGTGGGTGGGTCTAACTATTGATAGTCACTGTGTGTGACCACTAGCAGCAAAACCCTAACACCTCTTCCCACCTAAACACCACCAAAAATCACCTAAATCACACATTAAACTTATTAACCCTATTTTATAGTCCATTGCACACCCCACACACTCTTCACATCCATATTTACCCCACTAATTTGCCTAATTTCATCAAATATCCAACCCTAGGGCATCATGACCTAGGGATATTTTCCCAAACCCTATCTACCCCACTCAATACAACTCCATAACACACAAATTTAATTATATTATTAATTTCAAAGTATCCCCTACCTCATTCCATAGTCACTGGCATGGTTAGAGTCCTCATACCCCATCTTAACTATGCCCTCCTCCACCCTCCATCTAGGCAACATGAAAACACCCTAACCATATGTAATCAACCATTAATAATTCTCCACCTCATCAAGATCAATGCACAATGACTACATGACAAAATGCTCTATTTATAAGCACATAAAAACCAAATTCAAATGGTAAAACTAAATTATTATTTTCCTTTTATCATATATTTTTAGGGTTTTCTAGACCATAGATTGTTAATCCTATGGACAACCCTAATAGTCAATGGGTGGGGTCCCATTTTCATTTTCCTACTTTTTCAACAAACTACCCCACTTACAATCTGACCTTTTTAGAGAACTACATTTGTCCTAAAGATATTTTTAGATATTATATCCATGGAACTATGTAGACAACATCCACTTACCCAGTACATATAGAGCCAACTCAGCCATCCCCTACCAACCCATACCCAACCAACCAATTATTAGACCATGTCGATCTCAACATTGGCCATTTTAACCTAAACTATTCACATGATTTACGATGAAATTACATTGTCATTTTAACCACACTGACTAACCTTTCCATGTTGAAATTTTAAACTTTTGTACCACCTCATGCATGAACCATCTAATTGTGTTATTTTGTAAGAGCACTTCCTACCCTAGATATTTATGACCACCACTAACCCTATCTAGATGGCTTGATAGGCTTGACCTGATCATCTATAAAAAAATGCTGTGGACTAGTTACCCATATCGCATGTCCCTCTAACACTAAACATATTTTTACCAACATTGGTAACTTTAGTCTTTGCATGATCTTGGCTATTTCCCTTAGTTGTATTTTGTGTACATGTTTGTATCTCTAATGCCCAACCTTTTTTATGACTACCCATTTATTGTTTATCAAACCCTAACCCAATTTTGTTTTCACCTCATCAAACCCTCAATTTGAGGGGGAACACCTCCTCCCATACTCAAGGAAACTAGACCTTGACCAACCATCTATTTTTTTTATGCATCTTATAGAATCAAAACTACATAACAAAAAGGGGTAAAATGTAGACACTTGAAAACTACACATGATAGCTTTCAATGTCAAAATTCCTTTTGACCCTCATCCAACCTTGTGTCTAGTTGACCCCCTAGTCAATTAGACTCATTTACTAACTTGACCCCATCAAACCCTTAACTTAACATAGTTAACAAAACTCAACCTTTTTAACTTCCTTTAAACTATTTTCTTCTAATCCCTCGACCATTGATGGTCAGCCTAACCATTGATAGTTAGCTTGATCATCAATGGTTAGGTCTTCATACCTACTTTAGATTTTTAAATCATTGACAAATTTGTGCAAGATAAGCATCTCCCTAAATGGTAACTTGATTTAAAACATCATGAATTAGGAACCTTATCCCCCTATCAAGTTAGTAACTTCCTCCATCCCAATTAGCAACTTCATCCTACAAAAGGAAAAGATGAAGAAGTGAAAAGGGATCGACAATTTAAGATCTAACATCTAAGCTTCCTTATATATAATTATTCAACATCCTTTCAGCAAGTGAGCAATATCATCAAAGACTCAAAGATTTATTGAAATCACTTATGAAATCCAAATTATTGTCACTCTAGCCAAATCACTTCAACATTCCACCATCAAGTTTTAGGTATATTTTGCTTATTTTCATTGATTTCTAACCTCCCTACCCTACCAAACCCATCAATATCTTATTTTCCACCCCTCAACCCTATAATAGACATTTATTTTCCTAAATAACCAATCTATACCTTCTATTTTGATCATCTCCAGATCTACACAAGTAACTAGCAATGGTTAACACAACCATCGATGGTCACCTTAATCATCGATGACTACCCAACTACCGACAGTCAGCCTAAACCATCGACAGTTCACTTGACCACTGATGGTCACTTTGGAATAAAAACACAACAAGCTATTTTCATCCCCTTAACCCCTTCCAAACCTAACTTTCTCTATTTTTGTGTATTTACAGTACATTCTTTAACTTTTTAGACTATACCTCAACTATTTTAGCATAAGTATTTACCCACTTTTGTTATTTTAGTATTTTTAATCAAAATAATTTATTTTCTATTCTTTGCATGCATTTACTTTCATATTATTGAATGCAAGTATCCTTTCTCTTCATTTATATAAACTTAATTGTTATTATAGTGGATTGAAAACCTCTTAGCAAATAGTATGCTTCTTGGATCTAGCTCACACTAGGCAGTCCAATCAACCATCCATCTAGCAACCCCTATTTCTAGTGTCTTTCTTATTTGTAGGTTATTTCTTCCAAGCTAGAGAGGAGTTCCCATCATCATATATATTCATGTGTGCACTTTTACCAGGTATTATTCTACACACCATACTACTAGTTTCATTATTTACTTTCAAAATTAAGAAATGCATGAAAATTAACTAAAATAGTTACTTATGTACTAACACATATACTTATATATGAAATTATCAATATGAATAATAAATATATACATATGGCAACCATATATTAATCCACATATAACATACAATATTAAATAACCAAATATACTAGAATAGATAATGGAATACATATAATATTAATTTAAGTATTCTAACTCTACTGACTATATTCCATTTATTCAATTACTTAATATTAATCTAAGTATTTTGTATATAAGTATTTCTTGTATTAGTTATACACTAACATATTAGATTTTATGCTAGGAGGTCAATGATAACCAAATAACTATATTGACTAAAAGCATTTTTGGGATCAACATGACATTATTTTATACATTATTCAAGATGTATTCTTTATTAACCAATGACTCATGATCGATGTGTAATTCATATATTCATTCTTTATATATGATTTTTATATCCTAAGTTGTTGCATTATTGGAAAACTTATATTGTTCATTAATCTATATTTTTTTTTATTACTCATTGTATATTATTCAATATTATGAGTGAAACCTATACAATAGATCGTTATAACCCAATAATGCTTTATATAATGCTACTAGTCTAACTGGTTGTCCACCAGTGTTTGAAAGTTGGTATTTATATATTCATTCCTCACTAAAGTCTCTATATATGTATTCTATATTTTATAAATATGTATTCTTATAGATCACCATATACTAGGTCAACACAAAATAGTATAAGTTTATATTCTTGCATATTGCCATATTCCTATGGATTGCCTTATAATCTTACTTATGCACAGTCACTGCATATTTTACTTAAGTCCATTGTACCTTATCTAAAGTATAAGTTCTTTATATATATATATATATATATATATACACACACACACACACACACACACACATAGGTAAATCTTGATTTTCTATACCTAAGTCATTGCATGCATAATTATTTCTTTGTTCAAATCAAGGTGTATATAGCCATGGCTAGAGTGATTTGAATATAACTATTCCCAAATAAAACAAAAGTTTGTTAAACTATGATACATATCAAATATTCACATAATATACACATTATTTATTAATGTCTATAGAGATTTAGAATGGTCAACTATAACATATTAGTGTACTCCTCTATATTATAGCGATGTATTCAATGTATATATAAATCAAATATTAGAATAGTATAATATATATGCCAAATCTACTACAATATATTGACAATAGATTTATTTCCCAAATATAATATAATATATATATGTACAATAAATCTAAACAATAGAGGAGTACAATATAATATACAATAGATTGATAGATAATAGAGGATGTCTATTATATTATACATCTGGTGAATCTATTAAATCTTGATATAAATCTATGTATGGTTATAAATAGATACATTTAATATTGATCTGATAATGTATAATACATAATATACGATAGATCACTATATAATAATAATAACCATTATATATTATATCATTAAAAATTTACAATTATAAAAGACCTTTTTACTATATATTATATGCCTAGTGCTTTACAGTTGGTATATTCATTTTAGTTTTTTACCTAATTTGTCATTTGTAAAACATTGAATATAGATCGCTATCCATAGTAAATGATATACTACATTAATTATATCCCTATTTTTCAAATCTATACCATATAAGTAATGATAATATTCTAACACAACCAATTTTTAGACTTCATAAGAAGAGAGCCTACCTAGTAGAAGCTTTTGTCTGAACTGGCTCTTTCCTTCTTCTTTTTATCATTTTTCCTCTTCTCACCACTTCCACGCTTTGTCTTCCTCCTCTATAATTGTGATCCTTCTTTTCCTTTTATTCCTTTTTCTAAGCATGACATTTCTTTTTTTTAAAGCTACCATTTTTTAATTTATATTCCATGATTTTCTTTTTGTTTTTCTATTTTTCTATTTTTCTTTTATTTTTCCTATTTTCCTAAATTTACACTTTTCCTCTAATTCATCTTATTCTAATTTGATTTTATCTCCAAAGTGTAAGAAAATATAATTATTTTATTTATTACCTAATTATAAAAATCAATATATTAGCTAATTATAATTAGCACCATAAACATCATGACTTAATATTAATGATTAACTCATTAATCATTAAATTTTAATTTATTATATTTATGCAAATTTTCATTTTCAATAAATTACAGTCATTAGCATATTAATATGAGATAAATTCACTCACACTAGATTAATTTCACATAGGCATTAAACTGAGCTAACACACATACTCAATCATCAAAATGCAATCAATCATTAAAACATATTAATGCTAACCATTTAACTATGTATATAATATGTAATAACTAATGTGGTTTGTGTAGGGTTCTAGCCATTTATCTATCATCCCCAATCAAATCCATCTACGTCACCTTCTCTGATGATGCTCTCCTTTTGTCATAATCTAAGGAATGAGTTTCTCCTATGTATAACTCACAATCAAGCATGTAATTAGACCATAATATCATGGTATAAATATCATAAAATACTACTAAACTAACAAATAAACATGATCATAATGTAATAATATATACTATAGTGAACTCATAATAGTGAAATCTTGTAATCTAAGAAATATTCAACTATCCCATAACATCATATAACTCATAGCTTTAGGAAATAATATCCAAATAAAAATTAATAACTATAATTATCCATGGATAATCAAGTAAGTTTACTTAGAGAGGAATTAGGATGTAACATCCTTCCCCCCTAAAGCTAGTCATTGTCTCAGATGACACTTATTAAAACATAAGTTTTGAATTAAAAATATTGTTTAGTAGAAAATTAACATAGTATAAAGTATTAAATCAAGAAAATAAATGTGGAAATTGCCTATAAAACTAATCATAGTTCTCTAAAGTAAAACTATCCTTAGAGTATTGGTCCCACAATACCTTGCACTATGACATCTCTCTATTATTGCAAACAAAGTTTTCAAGTGTCAATTACTCTAATTGGTTCTATCATGACACCCCAGGGTCTCAAACTTGAAAATCATTCCAATCCAACACATGTAGATAATCAGTTATACACTTTTAAGATAAGAAATATGGAACACATTTATGAAATAGAGTTAGAGATGGAAATAATGCATGCCTATACGATATAATATGGATGCCTCCTAACAATTCAAGGTTACCACCTATCTTTTTTATAATTTTGTTATCTTTCCAAATTTAATATTCAACCAAAAGCACATGTAATCATCATAAAAGTCATAAACAAATGGATAGGGAGAGTTACACAAAGCCTCCTAACCCCTCTACACATCTCTTTAACCTAGAGAGTGTTTTCTCATTCTATAGAAAAGTGTTTAAATGACTTGGCAAGAATGATGTGTATAAATAAATACCATCACTACTTCACGTAACTCTTAATAATTATGGCATGTTAGTACTACCACTACTCCACATATCTACTAATAAGTATGATGGTGAATAGTAATTATAAATAATACATTTCAAATGTATACTAAATTAAGGTATACACATTCCTTAATAGACACGTATATAACCATATGACTAAATTTGTCAAGTCCCACTTGCCAAATATTATATTTGACAAGATCCCCTTGTTGGATCCAAACCTAGTAACTATCAAGTCAATTTGAGACCAAAATAGGATCCACTCCACCTCTTAGTACTCACATTTATAATCCACCACTCATCCCTTAGGTTTCCATGACCTAATAATCTTGAAAATGTGCATATGGTTCAATGATTCATAAATCTATACTAACATATCTTAGAGTGTAATGATATACAGTAAAATAATTTAAGGTGTATTAACATCCATCACCATAAAATCATATAAATAATCTATAATGGCATTAAGTTTCCATTAACCAAACATAATTAGTATCATATTTCATATATGAACTTATTTTGTTATATTCATAGATAAGAGGAAATAATGTTAAAACTATCATAGTAACAAAGGCCAAGGATCACACCATCCTTACAATTTTATAAAATGAACAAGTGAGGCAATGCCTCTCTGCTTACTCAGCTAGTTATACAACAAGTTATAATCTTATCTCAACCCCTTAGACTAATAATATGTTCCATACCTTCTATTCCATACTCTCTCTAGGTTAAAGGTACATAAATGACTCATCAACATATTAGGTTTTAAGCAAGATGATAATAATAAAAATCTAATCAAGGGTGAATCATAACATAATGATTATAATCAACTTATAAATATTAATCTAGAACTAATGTAAATTCAAGGTTCACCATTCCATGTGGGCAAAGTTCATAAGTTTAGATAGATTAGTATTAAAAAGTGTGACTCTAAAAATCCACAAGTAGTGAACTAACATCTCAGTAATAAAAATCTTATATACCCTCATATGGTATGAATAAAATAACACAACCCAAGTTTCCATAATATCTACAAACTTACCAAACATGTAAGTGTAGTATTAAAACCTATTTCCACCACTGAAAGGATAAATATTAACCACATGGATGCAAAAATCAATTTCATTCATTTAAATTCTCTATTAAAAATAATTAGAAGACACTATCCCATGGTCCTCAGGGAATATTGTCAATCAACATTTTAGAAACAAGTTTCTTGATTAAAGGAACACTTAATCAACATCATGAAAATATGAATCCTCTCAGTGGGATTACAATGATGTCAAAGAAGGGTGAGAGAGTAAAAAATCACCTCTATTCTAGATATGAGAGATGACACCTCTTCCTAATCCACATAAGCATAGGGGTACCAATCCATGAGTAAACTCCTAACATAGGAATTCTTAACCAAGACATCGACACTCCACTACAAATAAAATTCCCACCACACTAGGTGGTACTAATCCACAAGTTATCTTTTAGGATTCCCACTCCTAGGATTAGTGTATTTAAGACACTAAAATAATGCATATATACTTAAGCAAGAATAATCCCATGGTTTTCGTACACCCATAATACAAAACACAAGTGATTGAGGTGACTTGATTACCAAGTAGGGAGGTAATCATTATAAAGGTGTTCAATCTAAGTGATCAAAACATTGTGGGAATCTCTTGTTCATGACTTATGAAATATATTACGCACTCACCTACACAACATCATGTACAACCATGCCCATTGAGACACTTGATAAACCAACCCTTTAACAACTCTAAGAGAGTATGAATACTCCTCAGGGAAAACACTCAAAGTATCATAAACATTTCATCCACAAAGGTAAACATCATTCTAAGAGTATTGGATGTTTATTAACCACATTAGTCATCAATCCATACATGAGGATCTATTAGGTCTCAAACTCCAATCATAGTGTAACATGATTCTATACTGAGGTACTACAAGTCCAAAGTACACTTCACTTAACCAACATAATACCACCTATGCTCTTACATCTTGAGGGTATTATTTCTCAGTGGGATGTTCTTCAAGTTTTTCCTAATGTTCTTACTCTTCATGTCAGCTCTAGGGCTTAAATTTGATCCCTAGTTTTGTTCATGGCTGAAAGAATTTGATCTAACTTTATTGCTTGCTTAGCATCAAATCAATTAAGATCAAATGGAGAGTTACTATATTTGATATTAAAGGGACCCTCACCAAATACTCTAGCTTTCACCATTATAATTTTTGATAAATAAATGGATACAAAAATTATAGGGGACTCATTAGGTCCTAGAGTTTGAGCCAAAGCTCTGATACCACATGTAACAACCCTGCTAGGTTTGATTTAGAAAAATGTGATTTTTTAAAAATTTAATCAATGTATCATTTCATTAGAATTTACTATGAGAATATAATTATTAATCCAAATATAATACTCTAAGTATGATAACTATAAATAAACATGTGACTTCTAACAGTCACTAATCACTATCAACAAAGGAAACACATCATAACCAAATATGGAAAGGAATTACAAATGTCCAGCCATGATTGGCACAATGATACAACCACTACTACAAAAGTACATATAAGTAAATAATTAAATATCATCAAATATAATGTCTCAATAATTAAAAATACAATTTAATATACAAGATATAAGATACATGACTCCATAAAGCATGAGTTCCCAAACTCCAGTATCAATGGTAATCTCAAGTGTCATCTCTAAGTAACTGTTGTTTTGGGGAGGGAGAGCATCATCTGAGTGATTTTACACACCAACCATAGACCATCGATCCCCCACACAATTCCACATTAGGGAATGTTACTCCCTTAATGGATGAGTAGATAGTGATGGTGCAAGAATCTAAAGAGATAAGCTAGTACCCATGTGATGTATAATTTATAAAAAAACATGTAGTGTATCATAAATAAACCCTTTCTAACAAGATATCACACAAACATGTAAATAATACACATTAAATGATAATGTATCACTAAAATTACATTGGCTAAATTTTTAAAATAATTATTGATCTCTAGGATCAATCAATTTCATACACACCAGTTGATCAGATTACCTTCATTTGGAATTGTGATGATAGTAAGTTTGTGAAGTTTGTCTCACTACTTAGTACCAAAAATGAGAGATTTGGTTAACATATATATAAAAAATAGGTTAATATAGATTACTTATTACTGATAATCATAAAACATGCTAAGTGCAAGAATAATTAAATGCATACATTTAGTCCATCAAACATATGATTGAATCTCCACAGTACCATTTATTACATAATTAATAAGGAAAAAAGTTTAGATTATACTAAGTATAATATATATTAGGTTTCATATTATAATTTTATAATGAGATAAAATATAGTATTTCATACTATCTATCATAATGTTGAGGTATGTTCCTATTATTAGTGTTGTGGCATAAATGTTGTCATTGATGTCAACGTCAACATTGGTATTGTACATAGTGAAGTGGTATATGACAAGGAGTTCTATGAAAAGAGAGAATTTGAAATAAACCTATTGTATATATATTGAGAGAGAATTTAAATCAACTTATTAATTAATTTGAGGTTGATGACATGTCAAAGTTAAGATCAAGATACAAGGTAATCATACTTTTGAGCAGTAGTCTTAAGGAGCATTATCATATCATGATCATGTGTATGATGATGATGGTCTAGTGAGATGGATAAACATAGGTATAAGTGTATGGTTAAATATGTTCAATCATGAATATAAAGTTTTTAAACTCTCAAGAATGTTTCAAGGTAAACCTTCAGGGATAAGGTCTTAAGCCGTAGCATGCAACCATTCTAGTCTTAGACTCTACCTGACCTAATGAGGAGTCTTGAGGTGTTATCAAGATATATGAAGGATAAAAAATAGTTATAGATAATTTGAGAAGATTTTTGACACTATGTATACCTATTTATAATGTATATAATATTTCATAAGAGGTTTCTAGGTCATTTCTTGTCTTAGTCTTTGCATTAAGAGACCTAGTGAGAAGGCACAAGCTTAGTAGCATGGTGAGGTGAGTAGTATGAGAATTATGAGAAGAATATTAGAAGTGTGTGATCATGTTATGAGTTTTTATGACATGAGGATTAATTATTAAAATTATTTAAAGAGGTTTTAAGGTGTGTTCAAGTTCTAAGTGTGGTTAGCAGTTCAAGGCCTAATATGCAAAGAGACCTAGTATGGCCTAATGAAGGATCAAGTTCAGTTTCGAAGGTTCCAAAGCTCATGAAAGAATTTTAAAAACTGTGAGAGTTTGTGTAAAATGTGTTTACCAAGTTTTAGGTCAAATTTGGAATGAGAAAGCATGAAATTTAGTTTTGAGGTTTTCTATGTGTCGAATGAGGTATTGAAGACTTAAGAAGGATTTATTATGCTTGTTGGCATGTGAAAAATTTTAATGGGATCATAAGATTTTAATTTAAGTTTTTAAGGTTCATAGATAAAATCTATTTTACATTGGTTTTGGATTTGAGGGGCAATCATTTATGAATGATTGCTAAGAACAGAAATTGGTTTTTAGTGTCTTAAAACCCTAACTATGCCCTGGTATGAAATATATTGTTAGAAATGGATTAAAATGGTTTTTATGACCTATTTTTATGATTATAACATGTATAAGACTCTCCCAAGTACCTCCAAGTGGTATTTTTATGTTAGAAGAGTGAGTGAAAGCTATAAGAAAAACTTTATTTCTCAGGTTTTTAATGTAACAAGTAGGGTTGACTGGGTCAAATAATGGAAAGGATTATAAGATTATGTGTGAGAATTTTATTTTATTATAATGTAATTTTATGATCAGGTTATATACTTAGAATATTCTAAACCATTCATGGAAGTTGGCCTATCGCTAAAAATGCCTAGTGAGGAAGATAGTGAGAAAACCAAGAAGTGAGAATGAGATTAGGGATGGATAAAAATGAATGGGGTTTTTATTAAATAAATTTAACACATATACCCTTTGAATATAATATCTATAGATGCTTATATACAAGCATAAATTTGCTCTCAAAGGTACATGTCTAACATAGTGAGGTCTATGTAGGGTGAAGACATGAGATTGGTCCTTAAGACTAATATTGATATTGAACCTTGTAATATATCTATTTAAATATTTTATAAGGGTGATTAATATAATTTAAAACCATTGTAATTTTTTAAAATTTTTCACATGGGTGTTCTAAGTCTTGGTTTCCATGACTATGTTTTGGAGTATTTAGACAATTTTCTCTATGTTAGTGAAAATGATGTTCCTAAATCATTATGCACAAAGTTGAAGAATAAAATGCACATGAATTTATTATATAGTTTTCATAGGTTAATTTTAATTTATTTTTATTCATGAAAAAATCCTATTAAGGTGTGAAAATTCAAAGGTTCTTGATTGGGTTTTGAAGCCTATATGTAGTTTTAAGCGAGCATATGGAAGTGGTCTGTTTAAGGTCTTTTTCCCTATATGGTGAAGTATAAAAGACATGATGATGACACTGAGGTATTTAAGGTTATATAAATGTGATTTATTTATCTTTTTACATGTAAAAGTTGAGTGTATACTTCAGATATTCAAAGTAGACTTTTTGGCAGTGAGAAGGGCTAATTGTGAGTAGGCCTAATGGTGTGGTTCAAGGAGTGAAATGAGCTAAATGGTGTTAAGGACATAAGGTGTGATTATTATGGTTATAATTTAATCATTTTTTTAATTTATAATCCATTTATGGATCCTAAAAATGTTCTAATGTGGCTAAGGTGAAACATGTGCCTTAAGAAGTTCTACTTACATTATGTTTCTATTAAGCCTAATGGTGGTTTTAATCCTTATGAGTGGTGAACAACCTATGTAGTGGTTGTTTCGATTTTGAAACATGTTTTTTGATATATTCCAATGGTGATATAAGTATGTATAGGTTTGTGTCTGACTAAGGTAGGTGAGAACAATAGTCAAGTATAAGAAGATGGTCTAATAGACCTAATTTGACTAGTTAGAATATTAAGGATTTGAGCGAATGAAATATAAATTTACAAACTAAGTAGAGGGATTGAAGACCATAAAAGAGGAATGGTGAATATTTTATGAATTTATAACTATATCTATGTATATGATGATCAAGGTGATATGACCTAAACATGCCAAGGAGAGGGCTAATTGAGTGAAGAGGTCTAATAGGCTATTTGAGATAAAAGAGTGTAAAGAGAAAAAGGAGGAAATAATCATAAATTTGTTTTAGAAACATGTGTAAAAAGATGATTTTATATTATAGGTATCTGAGTTGGTGTTAAGTTACTTAGGGGGTTGGTGACTTCTTGTAAGTTGGTACTTACTAAAGGACTAGTTGAGTTGGTGCTCCTTATGGGGTTGGTTACTCACTAAATATTTATTAATTTATTATATGAATATATTACAAGATGTGTTTTAGTGGGTTTTGTCCCCATGAGTGTTTCCAAGATATCTATTTTGTTCATATGTTGTATGCTTATTTATGGATTGGTTGATGAATGTGTTTAAATGAATGCTTCATGAATGATAAGTGGAATTGAATGAAATTTTTAAGGGAATTAATTCACCCCACACATAAATAGATATACTTAAAATATTTAGTATCAGATCTAGTCCTTTGAAGTAGGTTTAATAGCCTAAAGGAGATCCTAAGCAAGCAAAAATGAATAGTCAAGATCAAGGTGGTTTCTTTACAAGCAAGAATATATTGTTCAATGGATATAGCTATGAATTTATAGTGTTAGGATGAGAAATATTTGATGTCTCAAGGTCATGATGTTTGGTAATCAATTTTGGATGGATATACTGCACCCCTTATTCCCCCTATAGATTTAGTACGTAAGAAAGCTAGTGACAATAATTTAAAAATAATGAATGGTATTCTTTGTGGCCTATCATAGGTAAAACTTATGAAGGTGATGTATTGAATGTATATCAAAGATACATGGTAAAATTTTAAGACTATCCATGAGGGATAATTCAAGGTTAAGGTAGATAAATTACAAACCCATAGAAAATAGTTTGAAAGCCTAAAGATGAATGAAGATGAGACCATTACAGCCTATCTATTTAGGGTTGATGAAGTAGTAAACATAATAAGAGTCCTAGGTGAAGAATTGAAATAGTATAATATTATCCAAAATATATTGAGATATCTAACTCCTAAGTTTAATTCTAAAGTGTCTATTTTTGAAGATATGTAAGATCTAAAAAATTTAGAGATGGATGGAATTCATGAAACCCTAATAGCCTATGAGATGAGGATAAGTGAGGGAAGAATTGTAAATAAGAAAGATAAATTAAAGTAAAAAAATAAGTCAAAGGAGAAGACACAAGGTAATAAATTCAAATACAATGATGATTATGATATTGATGATGATGAGTTGATAGCTATGTTTGCAAAAAAGTTAAAAACTGGTTGAGGTAAATACAAGGGTAAGTTACCCTTCAAATGCTTTAATTTTGGAGAAATTGGACACTTTGATAACAAGTTCCATCATAATCATAAGACAAAGGATTATGGAGAGCATGATTAAGGTCATGATGATGACAAGGAGTCCTATAGGTATGATAAGATCAAGAAAAGTTTCAGAAAGTTTGATGACAAGAAGTCATCAAGAATAAAAGAAGCTTTTACACTAAGGAAGATTACAACTCATCTAATGAGAGTGAGAGAAGTGATTATGAGAGTGACCATTAAGGTTATGGTATTAATTTTAATTAAGTTATATTCATGGCTAAGGAAGTAATCTATTCAAATTAAGAAGAGTCCATGTGGTTTGGAGGCACTATTGGTGATTCAGATGAAGAAAAAGATGAGGTAGAATTTAAAGGTAAGTTGATGAATGCTCTAGAAAAAATAAATATGGTGAAGAAGAATAATAAGGTGATGATGTATCTTGTCAAATATTATGAGGAAAAAATTATTATTTTTGAATAGAGACTAAACAATAACTCCAAGGAATAAGAAGACATAGTCAAATAGGTGGAGACTCAAATTGAGATTATGATTGCAAGCTTAAATGCTACAGAAGAAGAATGTGCTAGGTACATAACTAAAGTGAGTTACTTGAGATTTGATTTGTATTAGTAATAAAATAAGGTAGATTCCTTTGTGAATTTTGAAAAGATCACCAATGATCTAGATAACATTTTGAGTATTCAAAAGAATGCTAATGACAAATACAATCTTGATTTCAATGAAGACCAAAAGAAGAATGCTAATGGGATCAAGGAGATTAGACCTTAAAGGTTAATGGTAAATCAAGGAATGATGGTTATAAAATAATAAATAATAATCCTATCAAGAAACATAATGATATAAGGTATGTTAATCCATTCAATGGTTATTGTTATTCATGTAACCAATTTGGTCATAGAGAAATGAATTATACAACACCCTTCAAGAATGAATATGTATGGAACTATGAAGAGAGAAATAATTAAAGAGGTATTGGTAATAGTTTGTTTACATAAAGAAGAATAGTGCATTTCAATTTTAAAAAGGTTGGTCATATTTCAAAGTTTTGTAAGTATGGATTCTCAAGTCAAAACAAGAAAATTCAGGCCATCAGAGTGCAAGAAAGAAGTCAAAATAGTGAATGGAAACCAAAGGTAACTAAGGTGAATGATGATCAATATGAAAATCCAAGAGGAATAATTTCCATGGTGGAGCATAGTTTAGATGTAAAGGAGTTCCAAAAATTCTCCCTATCAGGTCAAATTATGGATGAAGAAGTCAAGATAAATAGACCAAGTCAGAATGTTGTTCAAACAAAGATTGAAGAATTCAAGCCTAAGAAGGTCATGAAGAAATTTTAGTCTAGTAAGGACATGGATATATAGTAATATCTTGAGTTTATGTTGTTTTAGTACCCAAGAGAGAAGAGGTGACTCCATTAGGCTTATTAGAGGCACTCACCTAGTAAGTAGAATCATGAAGGATGTTTGGTCTTAGGGGGAGATTTGTATTCTCTATTTTAGATCCAAAGTTTAGTCAATAGTTTGTTTGAGCTGTAAGTGCAAGAGATGGGTTGCAAATCATTTTAATTGTGACTTTATCAAACCAAGTCACATTCATGATAGTATCTAAATACCTCATGGAGATAAGGGGAACTAATCATGCTTGAAAAGTAGGTATGTTTGCCAAGTAAATTTGTAGCAATTGGTTGTGAGCTTGATCTGTGTTGAGTTTTTGTCAAATAGAGATTGATCTTATTTGGAGATAAAAGGTTGTTGTTCTAGGTCCAATAATTAGATAGTTTAAAAAGATGACCCTTTGTCACTAATGTTAAAGGGGAAGAAAGTTATAGTTTGGGAGAAAGCTCAGTTTGAAGAAGATCCAACTTGGGGAGATGAGAATGATCAAATTTTTTTGAGTGTTTTCCATCAATGAAAAAGGGGGATATTGTTGAGGTATGTTCTTATTATTGGTTTTGTGACATAAATGTTGTCATTGATGTCAAAGTCAAAGTTGGTGTCATGCATAGTGAAGTGGTATGTGACAAGGAGTTCCATGCTAATATGGAATTTGAAGACAACCTATTGTCTCTCTATTGAGAGATAATTTTAAGGTAATCTAGTAATTATTCTAAATTTGATGACATGTCAAGGTCAATATCAAGATACAAGGTAAGCATACTTTTGAGCACCAGTCTTAAGGAGCTTTATCATATCATGAGAGTGTAAATGATGATGGTGTTCTAGTAAGATGAATGCACATAGGTATAAGTGGATGGTTAAGGATTCCCAAGAATTCATATTAAGTGTTGAAACAATCAAGATTTTTTCAAGGTAAAACTTTAGGGATAAGGTCTTAAGACTTAACATGCAACCAATCTAGTCCTAAAATTTGCCTGACCTAATGAAGAGTCTTAAGGTGTTATCGAGATCTATGAAGGATGAAAATAAATGATATAAAATGTGATAATATGTTTGAAACCAGGAA